>JASVER010000008.1:17153213-17294183 GCA_030449065.1 Oceanodroma leucorhoa | reverse complement strand
GCAGCGCGGCCATGCTACGCGCTGCCCCGCGGCGCCGGGAGCGCGGCGGGCGGGGACGGGGACGGGGATGGGGCCGGGCCGGGCGGAGCCGGGGCGGAGCCGCAGCGGGGGACGGGGACGGGGACGGGGACGGCCGAGGGACGGGGCGGGCGGAGCCGGCATCGGGACTGACACCGGCACTGACACCGGGACCGGGACCGGGACCGGCACTGACACCGGCACCGAGACCAGCACTGACACCGGGACCGGGATCAGCACTGACACCGGGAGCGGCACCGGGACCGGCAGCAGCACGGGGACCGGCACTGACACTGGCACCAGGACCGACACCGGGACTGGCACCGGGCGGACGGAGCCGATGGAGCCCCGGGGCCCATGGAGCGGGGATGCCCGGGTATGATCCCGGCCTCCCGGGCTCACGGATCAGACCCACCCGGGGCTCTGTGGGCTCAGCTCCGGCTCCGGCTGCCGCCGCCCCCCCCCGGTGCAGCACAGAGCCGCCAGGCTGGGGGCAGCCCCGGAGCCCCCCGGGCTAGGGCAGTGGGCAGCCCCGCAGGCAGCTGGCCGGAGCCCACCACCCTCCAGGGCCAGCCTGGGGACCGCTGCCGACACAGAGCTGCTGGGCTGGGTCCCCCCTGCATCTGCGGGCCAGGCCCCCCATCCCCGCTCCCCTCCGGGAAGGGGTACCTGGGCCAAGACTCAACTCTCCGGGACAGGGGCAAGGACCACCCCGTGAAGGGGAGATGATGGGGAGCAGGGCCTGGAGCAGAGGCCGCTCATCCAGAGAGTTCATCCTGAACCGATGGGATGTGCTGGGAGCTCCCGGTCCGGAGAGGGGAGGACGCAGCCCAGCAGCTCCTCTGCCCACCCAGCCCCAGCCCGTGACCGCGGGGAGATGCAGAGCCCTTTGTGGGATGTCTCTGCCGAGGCAGCCAGTCTGGCACACACGGAGCTCGGGAGCTGATGCACTTCATACGTTCATGTGAAAGAGCCCAGAAATGTTTTGTGTCCCCCTGAACGCCAGGGAGGGGACGGAGTTCATTAGCGGGCAGCTCTGCCATTCCGGTCCCAAGACATTCCTGGCAGGGAAAGGCTCCTGCTCCATCCTGGGTGCCCCTGTGGAGCGGCCGTCCAGGTTTCACCTAAAATGAGCTTGTTTTGATGGAACACAGAGACCCCTGGCTTCACCCCTTTGCATTCCTGGTCTTCATTTCCTTGAAATCTCTTACAAGAAGGAAATGACCCAAATTAGTTGTCGCAGCGTTGGTGCTGCGTGTCGTGTTCCTGTGTCACAGGTTTTCTAGCTCTCCTCTGTGGCACTTCTCCTTCCTCAACTGCTTTCCTACCAGATTTTTATAGAGCTGAAGCAAATGCACTGGCCAGCTTGAGGTGGTAAATAAGACTCCAGAAATTAATATTGATTCGCTTTTAATTTGCAGTCTGCTTTAAAAAACAGACTTCCACTGCAGTTATACATAAAGTCACTCTTCAAAGGAAAGATGCTTGAACCAAAAAGATGCCTGGTGATGTGTCTTAGAGGAGAGTCCCTACCCTGGAAAAAAATGGCATTATTTATCGCCAGCAATTCTTCCCACCTTCGTTTCCTCTAGACAAAGTGGCTATTTGGACGTTGCGTACAAGGAGAGAGCACGGCGTGGCTGTGGCTGGGTGGTGGGCATCGGTGCTGTCCCTCCGGGTGCCCATCGCCCTCAGCCGGGAGCGGGCTCAGCCCCCAGCTCAGCCCCGGCTCCGGCCGCGGTTTGCAGCCGGCGAGGTCCCACCCGGGAGGATGCGGCTGCCTTTGCTCCGAGGCTCCTTTGCTCTCTGCAGCGCTGCAGAAGCGCCGATTTTGGCACAAGATCTTGGGTGACACGAGAGGAGACCAGAGAGCCGGGAAATTCAGAGACTCTTTTATTTGCTGTACGAGGCAAGTACTCCCTTGAGCCTCTTTGTGGAGTCCTGAAGCTTTTTATCAGGCTAGAGGAGTGCGAATAATTGATTTTTCCGCTCACTGGCCAAACCAAAAAACTGGAGGGAGGGGGGGAGGAGAAGGAATTGCTTCAAGTTTATTTGAACAAAAAAGTTTTTCTTTTTATTCAGTGCAATAAAAACACGAGGGAGAAAATCTTTTGGGTGGTCATACAGAATATTTTAACCCTTTTGAATGGCTTTTTAAAAGTGTTGGTAGCTTGCAAAATAAAAAACAGGGAGAAAATATAATTTCAAAAAGGTAAAAATGGGATGTTTGAATTTTTCAAAAATGCTTACTTTTTTGAGCACCAGCATTTTCTCAAGTGTGACCTGGATTTGTTGATTTTTTTTCAACCTCAGTGTCTCCAAAAGGCATTTTTTTCCCCAAAAAACATCTATTCATTGTAGAGAAATTAAGGAGGGTCCAGTACAAGTGTCACCTGTCCACCAAGAGGACGTAACCCAGCAGAGATGCCGGGATCTGCAAACCACTCCTGGGAAGGCTTTAGCCAACCTTCCAGCCCGAGCATCCCTGCCCATCTCCGCGGGGCGCAGGAGGCGGCAGCATCCAGCACTCGCTCCCGGGGGGCATCGGGACCCCCCACCGAGCCGCTGCCGGGTCCCCTCTCCTGCAGGGACACGTAGGGGACTTGGCAGAGCCCTGACTCAGCACGGGAGTTTTGCCTGCCTGCTTCTGGTCGCACGCCTCGTGAGCCCAAACTGGAGCATTTGCTCCATGATCCCACTGCTTTGGGGACTGACGGAGCCGTGCTGGGGCTGTGCCCCTGAGCCGGGACGGTGCTCGGGTCTGGGGTGTCCTGCCCGTCCTGGCACGCACAGCTCGGTGCATGCTTTGGCACGGACGTGGTTCAAAGAGAAATGCTGTATTTTTTCACCGCAGCCGATGGGGAAGGCTCCTTCGCGTAAAGGAGCTGGAAAGAACTTGAAAACGCGTTGTGCGAAGGTGCAGCCTCGCACGGTACAAACCCCCTTCGGTTCCCGAGGCCATCCTGCCTTTTCCCATCTGTGGCCCATTGTAGAAAGAAAGGAGAGAGCAAGGAGGGCTCCTGCACTTACTGCTATAGCAGAGCCATGACCAAATCCAGCAGATACCGCACAGGCAAGGTTTTTCCATTTAAATTTCTGTGTGTTTTGATTTGGGTAGATATTTAAGTCCGAATTGGGCCGGCCTGGAGGCTGAGGAAGTTCGTGGGATCTGTGTGCTTACTGACTTGGAAGGGTTTGAAGCTCTTTTTGTTTGACATCTGCTTCTAATTCCTTCACTGCACTTGGTTGAGCAGCGACAGAGAATTACACCTGTGTCCTGAACCCTGTTTGCTTTAGGCCTGATCCTGTTGCATCACTAACGCAAAATACAGATGCTGTGAAAAGTTTCACCATTACAGAAATTAGGCTGGACCGGCAGGCTCCCTGGTGTGTCGGAGGGAGGGATTTTTGGAGCCCATAAAGTCCATCTTCATTCAGAAACTGGCAAAACCTCGGCTGATAACCCCAGCCTCTTTGGGCTGGCTTGTTTCTAAGGCGGGTGGAAGGTCGGGGCGAGGGGCTCTTGGAGGGGAAGGATGGTTTGCCGAGGCTGTGCCGGTGCTTCCAAAGAGATGAGAGGTTTTGCACGTGCCTTTGGGCCATCTTCTGCCGAAGAGGACGGACGTTTTCAAGACGCCAGGAAGCATGTCTCGCTCATGGCTCCATCTCCCGCCTGCTGCATGGCTTTGGGCAGATCTTGTGGCCTCTCTGTTCCCCCGCTCGCCCCAGCCCTCTCCCGGGATGCGGGTCGCTCCCCCGTGCTTGTCCTGCTCGGGGACGGGAGCTTGGCCAAAGGCAGGGGAGGGCGAGGGGAGGGCTGGGCGCTGCCGGACACCCCTCCCTTCGCCTTTCGTGGGACACCGGTTTCCACCTCAGCCGTGGGAGCAGCTGGCAGGGAGATGCTCTTCCTCCCCCTCAGCCTCCTCCTCCCCATCAGCGCGCTGTGGCCGGTGTTTATCCGCCCCCCACTCCACACCCAGCTTTCCACCGCGGAGCCGGAGCCCACTGGGCTGGTTGCAGCCAGGCTCCACGTCCCAGGAGACCTTGGCCACCCACAGCACCTTCTGCCTGGGCGTGGAGGGAGACCCGGGTCCCTCTGCCCAAGCTCAGGGACGTCCCCTTGCCGGCAGCGGTGTTTGACGGTCCCCGCTGGGAGCTGCAGAGAGTCCTTGCTATTGCAGCAATTAGCTCTGACTATTAATGAATGAAGTCTCGGGCTTTCCGCCTGGCATGGATGCGGCCGCGCTCATTCCTCCCTCATTTTGCCATCGCTTAGCGTGGGGCTGCTGGGTCCCGGCTGCTCTCAGGGAGCGGGGAAAGGCCGATGATTTATTTGCACTGCCAGAGGAGCTAGGAATGAGAGGAGAGCTCATAAAAAGCACTGTCTCATTTTCTCTAGGCCTCTGTGTGTGGCACTATTGAGCTGTAAACATTTTCCAGGTTAGATTTATAGAGATAGAAGGAGAACTGATCATTAGGAAGATTAATTATATGCTTTATGGGTTGTGAAAGTCCAGAAAGTTCAGTTACACTACTGAGAGCTGAAACCCTCTTGCACAAGCTGGCAGGTAGGATTCTGCCCAGGTCCTTTATTATTTGCAAGCAGATAGCAGCGCTATAGGTACCGAGCCGGAGGGGGCCCGGCGGCACTTGGTGCTGTGCAGGCATGGAGCTGGCGACGGTCCCCGGCCAGCCTGGGTGCACCCGAGACCTCCCACACGCCAGCATGCCCACGGACAAGCGTGCAAGCAATGATGCTGCTCCCGTGCCCCGATGGTGTGCCAGCCGCCCTGCTCCCCACCCACCGTGCCCCCGCGGCACGGGCACCCCGCTGCCTGCGCCGTGCAGGGCGACTGTGTTCCCCTAGAAGAGCCAAAATGCCTCTAGCAGCTACAGGAAAACCACACGGATAATACGACTGCTCCTGGAGAGGCTGGTGTTGGCACAGGTCGTTTCCTGAGCTGGGCACCGGCTGGTGCTGGTGCCGGTGCCGGTGCCACACCGGTGTGCCGGTGTGCCACTGTGCCTGCCGCAACAAGGACGTGGAGGTCAGAGCAGCACCGAGCCCTCCAGCTGGCTCTGGGGCCCCCTCTCCCTGGGAGCGCCCATCCCCAGCAGCACCCATCCCCAGCAGCACCCATCCCCAGCAGCACCCATCCCTGGCAGCACCCATTCCCGGGACCACCCATCCCTGGAAACACCCGTTCCCGGCAGCACACATCCCTGGGAGCACCCATTCGTGGGAGCAGCCATTCCCAGGAGCACCCATTCCCAGGAACTCTCATCGCTGGGAGCACCCATTCCCAGGAACACTCATCGCTGGGAGCACCCATCCCCGGGAGCACCCACTCCAGGCGAGGTTGGCGGCAGAGCGGCGCAGGTGAGCACGTCCGTGGAAGTGCCAGCGTGGCGGAGGGGACCTCCCTGGGCAGGAATGTGCCCGCCAGGTCCCTGCCAGCACCCGGCCGGGCGGGCAGCGCTGCCGCGTCCCCTCGCGCCGCGTTCCACCGCGGCCGCCTCCCCTCCTGCCAGAAGGAGAAGCAGAGCGGAGGCCCAAAGCTGCCCCACGCGGGAGCTGGCCCCAAGCCCAGGGGTGGTGATGGCCTGGGAGGGGAGCGGCAGAAGCACCTCGAGAGGCTCTTGCAGGGCTGGAGGTGGATGGAGATGGGGGGGCTCCCGGCTTCACCCAGCTGGGACACCCCCTCCGCCAGCCCAGCCGCAGCAGCCCGGGGGGGGCTGGGAGCGCGGCCGGGCTGCGCTGGTGTTTTAGCACGGCCGTGCCTGGGTTTAATCCTACCGTGCCCTGAAAGTCCTGGCTCAGGCTAAGGGTTTTGCAGGCATCAGCCCTTCTGCTGGCACATCCAGCCCTGGATGCCACCCCAGCACCCAGCGGACCCCGCGAGGGCTGGGACCATTCCTGCAACATCTTGGCATGAGCAGAAGGGCTGGGACATCCCCAGGGACCTTCACCGACCCCTGAAGTGTTTGCAGCTCTTGACGGGGTTCGGGGAGCGCAGCTGGATTAAGGGGCTGCTTCTCTTGCAGCAGCTATGGGGAGGGGGGAGGACGGCCTCCTTCCGCTGCCCGATGGGGCTGCGTCTGGGTTTTGCTCTCTCCTGCACACATTAGAAGGAATATCCACCAGAAAATAAGAGAGGGGAAATGCTCAGGCCCAGGAAGGTGCCTGTAGCCCAGCACCTCGTCACCCAGGAGAGGGTGAAGGGGGGCTGGAGGGGACCCTGCGAGGACATTTTATCTTTGCTGCACCACCAGCCGCTCCTGTGCCGGACCCTGCAGCGTGTGTGCACACCCCCAGGAGAGGGGCCCGGGGTCCGGCAGGATGCCCAGGGAGCAGGCAGAGCCGGGCAGGGCAGCGCTGGCGCCGGTCACCTCCGCTCCCGGTGGCACGTGCCCGCGGCAGGTGACCTGCCCTGACGAAGCAGCGCGGGCACTCCCCAAATACAGCCCTGTGTACAGTCAACACGGGGGAGGCACCTCCAGGGCGGCACGGCCCTCGGGACGCCGTGGGGGGACACTCGTGGGTGGGAGTGTGGGGCCCGCGGGAGGGTCCCGACCCGGCGTTTCCCCTTGGGAACCCCAGGAATATCCCCGGCGGGACAGGACGGGACGAGACCCCTGGCAGACCCCGGCTCAGCGCTGGGTCCCGCAGCCTGGGGCTCCCCGCGGGGACATTCGGGGCCATGGCAGGGACCATGCGGGGTACCCAGCTCTGCCTTTCCGTCCCCAGCCACCACCGCACCCAACAGGGGCCACCCGCCGGAGAGGGGCTCAGACCTGGCCCGGCTCAGCCCCAGCTGCCTGCATCCCGGCGGGGCAAGGAACAGCTTCTGGGCAGAGCCGACGAAGGAGGAAATTCCTTGGGGAGTTTTCTTCCTCCTGGTACACGCGGGGGCCCCGCAGCCATTGTGTGTGTGCACAGGCCAGCCCCGGCGTGAGCTCACACCGGCTCCCCCGGGGCTGCCGGTTCCCGTCCCAGGCACTGCCCTCCCCAAAGCCCCCAGCCCCGGCCTGCCCGGCCGCCTCGGTGGATGCTGCTGGTCCCCTGGGAGAGGCCAGGGAGCCGGGAAGGAAAGGGAGCCGCCCGGGGCTCCGGCCGGGTTGGGGTGGGACGTCTTCCTGCCCGCCACAGCCCCTGGGATTCGCCCGCCTCTTGGACTGGAACAAAATGCATCCGCTGGCACGGCAGGGTGGGTGACGGCGCACCCCGTCCGGGAAAGCCTCGCTGCGTCAGCCGGCCCCGGCTCCGGCTGGCGATGCTGGAACTGCAGAGCTCCCAGGCGGCACCTCGGGGATGGACCTGGACCAGCGGCCGGATCCGGATCCAAACCCCGCATTTGCTGCACGGGGACCCAGCACCCAGGAACAGCCTCATCCCTGGGCTGCTCTAATCCAGAGCAGCGGGACAGGCTTTAGCCCAGAGCTCCCACCCCCTCCCAGGCTTGGCCAGGGCTGTGCAGACAGAGGGGCACCCATGGGGGCAGCTCCCAGCTCTGCAAGGGGGCAAGGATGGGGACACGGTGGCAGGGCCAATCCTTACCCCTGTGGCAGCTCCCCAGCCTTCCCCATCCCCTGGCATCAGCGCGGCCGCAAGATGGCATGGCAAAGCCACCCGGGTCCCCCTGCACCCCCTGCACCCCCTGCACCCCCTGCACCCTGCCCACCACCCCACAGCCTCAGTGACCTGGTGGAACGTGGTGGGAGGGAAGGGGTGATGTGTCCCACTGTCACCTGGGGGCTTCTCAGCCCCCCATGTCTCCCAAAGCCCAAAGCGGTGCCGGGAATTGCCCTCCTCGGTTGCAGTTACCCCCCGCAAAGCTGCTCTGTGGGGGTCAGGGGGCACCCGGACCCTGAACGGGGCCAGGAGGGGACGCGCTGCTGCAGCTCTGGGCCTGCCCATGATCCCCCCGAAAGCCTTTGTCCCCCCACTTTGCTCCCGGCCACAAACCCAGCCCATGGCGGGCAGGGACCCAGCATCCTCCCCAAGAATCCCTGGGGATGCCTCATCTCGAGGCACCCACGGGGGCCAGGTCAGGGGGTCCCCGCGGTCCAGATACGCAGTCCCCCGGCGCGAGGGGGACAGGAGGCAGAGCGTGGAGAGCGCGGCATCTCCCCAGTCTTTTAGAAGGGATTAGATTAACGTCCATGGGGGATGGCTGGGTCCTGCCCCGAGGCGGGAGGGGTAATTAAACGCCTTCTTAAGCTTTCTTCCATTTTATTTGGCTTGTTGACCCCCGGGGAAGGCCCAGACCTCTCCAGAGAGCTGGGAGCACAGAGGAAATTGTTTTACGGCCCCAGTGGGGAATCAGCTCATGCTCCTCAACAGCAACAGGAAAAATTATTTTACAAGGTGAGAAGTGAAGGGCTTGTGGTTAACTGTCTCGCTGGTTTTGCCCCAATAATTGGCACGTAGAAGCGTTTCTTTGTGATAGACAAGGGTGGAAGCGCACACTCGAGTCGCGTCTCTCATCACATCGCCCTTCATCCCCCTCTCTGTGCATCCTCCTGCGCAAAGCTGACCTTTACATTTTCTACCTCATTTCATCACTTACCTCCATCAAGAACGGCAATCTGCCGCGGCGGCCGCTCCACAGGCTGATTGGCACCCTGACAGGTATAGCCCTTTTCAAGTGCAGCTGCCTAATGGGTTATTGGCAATCATGTCTCATTCGGCCCATCCGAGCACCGCGCTGCGCTAACGAAGAGCAGAAATTGGAAAATCGTGGGGGGGGGGGAAGGGAGAGGGGACATGGCGGAGAAACAGGTTGGGAATAAACTGGGAGAGAACGATCCTTCACGTGTTACAGCACCCGAAATCCTCCCCGAGACCCGGCGAGGGGTTTCGGCAGCCCCCCAGGTGCAAGGGGCAGCGCGGCAGGCAGGGCTCGGCGTGCGCCCGGCTCCCCCGACGAGCACCGCGAGGGGTTTTTCCTTTCGGATCCCAACCAACGGCAGCACAAACCCTGCCGTCCCCGCTCCACCGTCGCCCGCAGGGGCTTGGCAGGAGCAGACGGTTCATGCGAGAGGGGTGGAAACGTCTCTTTTTTTGCCAGATTTCCTGCAAAATCTGCCAGCATTGGCGGGCGAGAGCTCGGCAATTCATGGGAGCCGGACTCAGCCCCCCAAACCTCAGTTTTCTCTAGAGCCCAGATCCCGCCTGCCCCAGCACACCTTCACCGGGCGCCCCTGCCCGCCCCTGAGGCTTCTCCCTGTTTTAATGGGGAACAACGTTTATTTTCATCAGCGGAGACATATATAAAATTAAGCGCTAAGCAGGCAAATAAACAACTAGAGCAGTGAGGACTTGCAGAGCTTTTGTTCAGCCCAGTCCAGGAAAGATTTCTAACTTTGTCATCTTAATTGACACTTAGCCTGGCAGTAACTCCACAGCAGGCAGTAAAAGAGATTTACTGTAAAGCTGCAGAAGAAACTGTGTCAAGGAGTTAAATCATGGCAGAAAAATCTGGGAGTGACGCGACTGCTGAAGTGCCTGCCCCGGTGCGGAGCCGTACAAGGTTTTGCTTTAAAAAAAAAACCAAAAAACACAACAGCACAATGAAGCCAAAGTTTCCTTTGATCAATTCTCATTTTAATGAGGACAGGTTCCTAGGAAGCAAACAGTACATGTTTGTGTCATATTGCAAACAAGCTAGTACAGAAATCTAAAAAAAATAAACAAAAATAAATATCTTCCCTGTTTATTTCTCCCCAAGTTTATAGCACTAAGTTGACCTGAAAACAAGATGAATTTACCACTGTATCTGGACAGCGGCCATGAAAAATCAGATTTTTTGGAATGCAATTGTCTATATGGTTTCAGAGAGGTCAGAGTACCAGGAGATCCGCCGATGAGACTCTTCCTCGCTGGCTAGGGTGAACGGTTTCCACCTCGGGCAGTCAATGCTCCTCCGGCGCTTGAAGCATCTCTGCCGGGCCCCTTCAGCGGATCAGAGCCATGTCCTCAAGCGGGAGAAGCTGAAAGGAGAAGAGGAGCCGGGTTATTTCGGAGCCTCACCTGAGCGTCCGGCTGCGCACCCGAGCCCCGCCACCACCTCCCTCCCCACCCGGGACCGCGTTTCCCCTCTGTACAGCGCTTAAACCAATGCTGCGTTCGCGATATTCGTGAAATATTCTCCTTCGTGGGCTCAGATCCGACCCGCCGTGACTGCAGACTCCCTTTCTGCCACTGTGCACGCAGATAAACCCCGTGCAGACACCCAAATACTGGGCTTGGACCTGCCTGCAAGGCTCCCGTGGAAATTTTGCTGTGAAATCAGAGCGATGCACGCACGTACGCAGGTCCGGAGCCCCAGCCATGGCACCGGCGACTGCTCTGCCCGCGACCAGCCAGGCTGCGGGAGGCAACGGGCCAGCGCCGACGTAAGGCAGGGCTGAGCTGACCTGTCTGGGCTTTCCCAAAAAGATACTAATCCCAGATTTCCTCCAAAAAAAGGAAGGGGGGAGGACTACAGCTACGTGTTTCAGGGGCTGATCCAACAGCTGAAAGCCTCCGTGGATTTCAGCTGGATGTTGGCTCCAGCTTTACATAAGAGGAAAGAGATTTAAGGTCTGGAAGCAGCCGCGAGCCGGTCCCACGCAGGCTGGCTGAGCCCCGAGCGGGCAGGGAGAGGGGTCCTGCGGAGGGGCCACGCGGCAGCGCATCGGCGTCACCCCACCGACACCCCTCCCGGCACTGGCAGCTCGGTCCCACAGGGTGCAGGTTTGCGATGCACCAAACTGGGGGGGGGCACAGAAATCATCCGACTCCTTTTTCTGCCCCAAAGCCGGAGTGCAGCTCCTCGAAACGCATCCCATGGGGAGGAGGAACCACATCCCCCTCCTCCCGGCCCGCTTCGCTGGGCGCAACAAACCTCGTGGATCGAGTTTAAAAATGCGGCAGAGACCCAACTCCTGCAGCCGCACTCACGCAGCGGTGACAGGGCTGTAACCCCCCCGCGACCCGGGCAGGGTCAGGGCTCCCCTCGCTCCCCCACACCCTCCCAGCACAGCCGGGGCTGGGGTGCAGAAGGCGGTGCGGGTGTTGGGGGTCAGCTCCCCACATCTGGGTGATGCTATGGGGCAGCCCAGCTCTCTGCTTGGGGCACCCCGAAACCCCGGTGCCTGTGGGATGGGAGACCACAGCAGGGCTCCGTGCACCCCCAGTCACCTGGTGAAACCCCTCCACGGCTCCGTGCACCCCCAGTTACCTGGTAAAACCCCCACAAGGCTCCATGCACCCCCATTACCAGATGCAACCCCTCCATGGCTCTGTGCACCCCCAGTCACCTGGTGAAACCCCTCCACGGCTCCGTGCACCCCCAGTTACCAGGTGAAACCCCTCTATGGCTCCGTGCACCCCCAGTTACCAGGTGAAACCCCTCCACGGCTCCGTGCACCCCCAGTTACCAGATGAAACCCCTCCATGGCTCCGTGCACCCCCCATTACCAGATGAAACCCCTCCACGGCTCCGTGCACCCCCAGTTACCTGGTGAAACCCCTGCATGGCTCCGTGCACCCCCCGTCACCTGGTGAAACCCCCCCAGGGTGCCGCAGAGGGACCGCAGCAGGACTCCTGCACCCCAGGCACGCGTGGCACCCCCCAAGCATCCCGGGGTGCTGCGGAGAGGCCGTGCCCCCCGGCCCCGGCGACACCCCCGGCGACACCCNCAACAAAGGGGAAGAAAACCCGAAAGGGTAAAGGACGGTCTTTCTTTTGTTCGTTTTAGCAAAAGCTCCTGGCTAATTTTGCAGCTCGGGAGGGGAAGGGCCGGGCGCAGGAGGCCGGCCGGCGGGCGGGCAGCGCCGGGCTCCTCGCCGGGCGCCGGGTACCGTGAGCACGTGAGGTGGGATCCTGTTTTTCACACATGAAGGGGAGCGGTTTGTTAGACACGGAGAAGGTCTATTTAAATTTCGGAGCGGTGTTTGGTTACTGGATTTGGATGGCAACAAAGAGCTAACGTTAGGCTTCACACTGGTTTCTATTAAAAGGCAACCTTCGCGGGTTGCAGCCTAAGAAAAGCTGGGGTTTAGGCTGGAGCAGTAACCTTTGGTCGGAGGGACTGGCAAAACCTGCCCATTCCGTGAACTTGTTATGCACAAAAAGTGAGGCCATGGGCGCTCCCCACACCCCCCCTCCCCCGCCTCCCCCCGCCCCCGAGAAACTGAACCCTTTGAATGTATTTGGGAATTTCAGGGTTGTGAGTCTGTGAGATAACAAGAGATAGATAATAACTGAGAGGGTTTGCGCTAAGGGTTATGTTGTTACACGTGTAAATAATGAAAATATTGTTATATATCGCCAGATCTCTTAATGAATTTAGTAATTGTATTAATTTATAATATCAGTGTTCTGTGCTCGGTAACTGAGTCGGCATCATTTTCCTTACTCTTTTTTTTTTTCTTTTTTTCTTTTTTTTTTTCTGCCTAGAGGAAAGCCAAATGTTTTACAAAGTTATGTTTGATCAGTCTGGGTAATCCCGAGATGTGATTWTTTATAGTTTACATTTTCATATCCTGCGGTCCTCTGCTACGCCCCAGTCTTCTCACTCACATCCTATCCTTCCCCCGTCGAGTCTGTACACAATAAATCATTTTCAGGTGTATTTAAAATAGTGATCTAACTGCTGTTGATCCTCACATTTTCCGGAATTTAGCAAAGAGCTCTACCTTGGTTTAAAAACGCAGCGGTTCCTATCGGATCTTTACAGAATCTTCATGCTTTAATGTAGTGACTCGTGTTTGCACATTACAATGCTCATGACTTGTTTTGTATGAATGGTTTTAAATGGAACATTTAGAGAATAATTGGTTCTAATATGAAATGCAGTATATACTATTGATAATTTTATCAATAAGTGTAATATTTTAAATAATTTTAACAATTAAATTTGTTTTTTTAAATTATATATTTGTAAAATATTTATCCTGTTGAAAGCAACAATATATTGTTGTATTTATTCGTTTATTTTTGTAATAAATGATCAACATCTTCAAGCGACAGCAAAAGCGATACTTCTATATATTTATACAGGGATACCTTTTTAAGGCGCAGAGGTGCTTGTTCCGATCTGCACGAGAGTGTAAAGATCACGCCTGTGACTGGCAGGCTGCAGGACCAAGCTGTAGGCGTGAGCTTCTTCGCCACATGCACTTCAGTTTGCTTAAGTTCCAGGGTAATTAATCAAACTCTAAAAAGGATGCAACAAGTCCCGGCCTCGGAGGCAGGCGTGGAGCGAGCGCTTTAGGACAGGGACCGATTTGGCTAAAACCAGGGATGGCGAGGAGCTCGGTCGCCTGTGGTGAGAAGGATGGATGGAGCGAGCGGAGGAGGTGCAGGGAGGTGCTCACCCCCTCGGTATTTTCAGTTGCAGTTTGGAATAATGGAGCGGGCGCAGCCCTCAATAGGCGGCGGGAGAGAGGGGGGAGAGGCAGCCGGCGACCCCGCGGTATCAATGACACAGCGGTAGGGAGCTTTTTTGGCTGAGAGGCTTTGGCGAGACAAAAAGCTAAGGGGTGAAGGCCGAGCGGGGGAAGGCTCGCCGCCCATCCCGTCCTCCCCGACGCCAAAGGAGCAGCCGGGGCCGCGGGGGCCAACACGGGGCCCCGCCGTCGAGGCCGCGCCGGGATCCGGCCCCCCCCGCCCGCCCCCCTTCCCCCGGGGGCGGCTGCGGCGGGGCCCGGGCAGCGCCTCGCGCGGGGAAACGGGGGCGCCGCGTTTCCCCACGCGTGGAAGGCCGGTCCGGGCCAGCGCCGACGGGGCGGGCGCCGGCGCCTGGCCGCGCTCCCTCCCCGGCGGGGCGGCCCGGGAGCGGGGGGGCGGCGGCGGGCGCGGCTCCCCCGGGGCGGTGCGGGGGCTCGGCCGGCAGCTCCCGGCGCCAGAGGTAGGGGGAGCGGCGGACGCCCATCAGCAGCCCCGAGGCGCGTCCCACCGTGTGGTACCGGGGGCTGGCGACGTGCTTGTACCAGGCGCCCGCCGGCGCCGCCGGCAGCATCAGCCCCAGCAGCACCAGGGCCCCCCAGGCGCCCCCCGACAGCTGCCCCCTCGCCATGGCGCGGGCAGGGTGCGGGCAGGGTGCGGGCAGGGCGCGGGAAGGGTGCGGGCAGGGGTGCGGGAAGGGTGCGGTCAGGGGTGCGGGCAGGGGTGCATCCCGGCCCCGGGCGCCCCAGCGAAGGCTGCCCCGCTCCCGCGCCCCGCCGGTTTATACGGCCGTCGGGAGGGGCACCCCGCGGCTCCGCCCCGGCAGCCCCCGGCCGCCCCGCTGCCAACCCCGGCCCCCCGCACCTCCTACCTGCCGCCTCCAGCGGGTCCCCGCCTTCCCCCTGCAACCTCCCCCCGGGACGCCGGCCTCCTCCCCATGGACCCGAGCATCCCTCCCATCCTTGAGCATCCCCCCTGCAGCCCCAAGCATCCCCTTTGCCGCCCCGAGCATCCCCCCTGCAGCCCTGAGCATCCCCTTTGCCGCCCCGAGCATCCCCCCTGCAGCCCCGAGCATCCTTGAGCATCCTCCTTGCAACCCTGAGCGTCCCCCTCATGGCCCAAGGAACCTCCCCGTGGTCCCCTTTGCAGCCCCGAATCTCTTCCTCATGGCACTAAGTATCCCCCCACAGCACTGAGCACCCCCCTGCAGCCCCACAAACCTCCCCGCAGCCCAGCATCCTCCCCGGCCCCTCAGGACCTGCTCGGCAGCAGCAGGATTTACTGCTGCAGCAAGAGAGATGTTACACACTGACTGCAAGTGAGGACCCTCAGAGGGGACCGGGACCCCCTCTCCTTCAGGTATGACCCCCCCAGCCTCACTGCCTAGAGAGAGACCAACTGCAAGGAACACGCCCTGGAGGAACCCTAAGTAAGAACAAATTGCAGTGTTTTTCAGCAAAATTCATCCTGAGTGGGGTACCAGACGGAGCGGACTGAAGCCCTGCTTCGGTTACCTGCCTCGGTGCAGAGGATGCTGCTGCTGGGGGGGAGCAGAGGGCCCACCCGTCCCGGGGAGCACGGCTGTCCCGCTGTGCAGAGTTCAGCTGGCTCCTCTCCACCTTCGTAGCGCCCACGAAGCGCTGAGACCCGGATTTCACTCCCATCTCGCTCAGCTCAAACTAATATCCCACGCGCGGTTCGGGGGTCCTAGTGCCCAGGAACTTGCCTCGGTGCGAGGCAAAGTCGCGACTGCGTAAGAGGCGCAAAGCGATGGGAAGAGACGAGACACCGAACCCGCCCGGGGGGCTCAGACGGCTGGTGGGCTCGTGCACAGCTCAGGCCCCCACGAATGTTGCCCCCGGCATCGCTGTCTGCCCTTGGTCACTTTTCCATCACGGTTGAAACCAGCCCGCTGCCTGCCTTCCCATCCCAGCAGCTACTTCAGTAACTCCGGCTCTCCCATCTCTTCTCTAGGAAAAAAAAGGATGACCCAGGAGACAAATACCTGATTCCCATGGGACGCCTGACAACTTGTCTTCCTCTCGCCGAAGCCTACTGCCTTCATAATCCAGAGAAGTTCCAGGACCTGGTATTTCCAGCCCCTTCCAACACTCCTCTGGTGCCACTTCTTAACGAACGGGAGAACTGGGGATTCAGCAACACCTTCCCTGCTGCCTCCTGCTGAGAGCCACGTTATGTTGCCTGGCTCGAGATCTTGTGACCACAGAATGTTTTCCCCGTAGATATTTTGGAGGGATGCGAGGAGCCGGTCGTTCTGCTCCCCCCTGCGATTCGGGAGCCTGCAGCGGACAGGAGCAAGCAGCCGCTTTGCACTTTCTCCTGCAGCGAAGTGCTCAAGACCATTTGCAGTGCATTTGTCAGGCTGCTTCCCCTCTTCTGCAACTCAGTTCTTCTTACATAGGATATAACCAATTTTGCCATTCCAGTCAGGTGACTTTTCCCCCCAGATTCCTTAATAAAACCAAGCAGGTCAAATTTATGCTCATCAGGGAGCAACTCTAGTTCCTCTTGTTTATTAGCCACGTTCTTGGCTTTATACACTGAACTATGACTAAATAATTTCTTTTTTTTCTCAGGCCACACAGTAACTCGATTAATTTTATTCTCAGCATCTCGCATGCTCCTGTGCGCCCATTCCTCCTTGTTGATATTATTTTAACATGCTCCCAAGGAATCTGGCCAGCCTGCTTCCCACCGCCGGGCTCCCCAGCTCTTTACCGGCGTCCATCCAGCCCCCATCTTCTCACGCCCAGCAGTGAAGCCTCCTCCGTCAGCCCAGCTTGCCCACCTCGGCGTTTCGTGACCCTCTGCTCAGGCACGGGGACGTGTTTGCACGTTCAAGCAGGAGACAGACCCATGCTGGGGACCTCTCGGCGTGTGGGAGCAGGTTCTGCTCATCTCCCCCAAGCAGCAACCTCTGTATGAACCAGCCCCGTGGCCAGGCAGGGGCCAGGGAGAGCGGGGCTGGGGGCCGGGGGGCCGAGGGACAAAGGGAAAGCGCAAAGCAGCAGTAAGGCACGCGGAGGTGTGAGAGGGTCAGGGCAGAGCCTCACGATTTTCCTCTTCTGGGAAGGCTGGGAGCGAGTGAAATTCCCAGCCGGTAAGAAGGGGATCCTGGCCTTTTCCCGAGCGGAGTGCTGGAAGTTACGTCTGTGCAGAGCACGTTTCTGTTAATGAACCGGACCCAGAGAGTCCAACTCACCCATGGCCCAACTTCTTGGAAGCACCCAGGCTTACAGTAAGGACGGAGCCGGGCTCCCATCTCCCACCAAGCAGGTCATTGATGGGTGGGCTATTTTTGTCACCCTTTGAGTGCTCTGGACATTATGAACGGCCTCACCACTTCCATGGTTTAATAGAGCCATTAATGAATGGCATCGGTACAGCACACAGACAATCACATTGCATCCCTCCCCGGCCACCGAACCCCAGTTTACAACGGGACACGCGCTGCCAGGTTTATTTCACTCAATAAAAAGCCATTAAACTTCCTTCTCCCCCGAGAGACGGATCAATTCCGAACGACCCGACGCTCAGTCTGGAGAAGGCAGAGCCTCGTTCCTACCTCTGCCCCCGTTCCCAAGCAAACCGGCGGGTTTAGCAGCTTGTGTTTCGCTGCAGCGATACACCGACGGGGGCTCAACCTTCCCACCCCGGAGTGGAAGATTTTCTCATTCCTAGAGATCTGCCTGAAGTGTTTTTTACGTGTATTTTTGGCATAACTTGAATAACTTGTCACGCTGATAAACTCCCCGGGAACTGAACTGAACTGAACTCTTTCCTCCCAGTGCATCGAATGATTCCTGCTTACAGCCAGCCTGTTGTGTCTGCAAGGCACTTTGAGATCCTTCAGGCTGATGCAGTAAGGCTCCGGATCTCGAGCAGAGTGCACGTTTCCTCTCCCAAGTATTTTTAAATATCTTTCGAGTGAAACAGCTGACAAGCAATTTGTCTTCTATTTATATTCTAAGTAGCTAAAATGTAATTTTAGGATCCTTATTCCCCTCGCAGAAGGCGATGCTCCCACAAAGGCTGAAGCACGTCAGCGGGCACATGGCACAGCGCTGCTCCGAGGTGGTCTTCGTGCCAGGAACTCCCCCAGAGGAACAAAATCCTGGTTCTTGGTACATAAAAAGCTCTTGAACAAATCCTGGCTCCTAAGGGAGTTTTCTACAGACTCCATGAGATCAAGATTTCAGCCTTTCGGGTCACTTCTATAAGCTGCAGGTGCTTGGGTTCACCCGAGCAGAGTCCACCTGATCTCAAGCCCTTTTGAAAACCCTGCTTTTATGTTTTCACTTAATAGACACAATTATTAGCTCCAGCATCACATTTACCAACTACATAGACACTGAGCTGAGAGTTTGCTCAGCTACCTCAGTGCTCAGATGAACCCTTAATGATGTTATTCCACATTTGTCGAGGTGCAGGGCAATGGATTTAAGGTCTTTTTCTTTTATTCTGGAACAAAATCAATCTTTTTGTAAGAGGAGGACTCCGCCGCCCCGCTGGATGCTCGGGCTCTCCAGGAGGTACCTCCCTCTTCTCCGCTGGACCAGCCACCTCCACCACAGCTCTAAGCTGAGATACCAGAGCACGAACCAGGGTTTCAGTCTGAAAAACTGCCCGGGAAGGACCCCAGGGCTTGGGGGACGAGAGGTCTGAGCAGCTGGAGGCATCACGTCTCAACCCCCTGCAATAAACCCAGCCCAGCTCTCTTAGAGCCCTGACTCTCTACCCGATTTAATGCCTGTTGTGCTCTCACCTCCCACCACACACATTACTGCACCCATTCAGGATTTGTGGCTTTTGAGAATGATGTAAATGAATTTGATGTCCCAGAAAGAGGCACTTGGAAAATAAACCGGTGTGGTTTAATGATAGCATTTTCCACATTTTTATTATAATGACTCTGGTGTTTATTGGAAGGTTAGCGACTCAGCCGAGCATGAAAACAAAGCAATTGAGAGGCCAGCCCTGTGATGGGGTCTCTGGCACGCTTGGTCATTAATGCTCCTTCTATACATGACACTTTTTGGCCTTTTGGGCTCTACAGCATCTCCCTGTGGGAGTATGATGAGAGGATGGAGGCAACATCATTTTGGATGAGGAGCCTCGTGCACTCTGGTACAGAGGCTGCCCTCCTCCTCCGGAGCACTCTGCAAACTCACGCTGCCTTCGTTAATTGTGATCATCCTGTTTTTCAGGCTGGGAAACTGAGGCCCAGAGAGTTCAAGTGAGTTGCCAAAGACCAGACAAGCAAATGGCAGGTCTGGCCGAGTAACGGAGCCTCCTGCTCCGAGGTCCTTCGCCTGGAGACTCCGCCCGGCTCTGCCTTCCCACGCGGGGTGCAGGTTCGCCTCGGAGAGACGGGCACAAAACTGCCAAAAGGCAAAAGAGGCCGCGCTGCCGTGAAATCTGCCAGGGGCACGAAAAATAGCAAAGGAGCTGAAGTCGGAGGTTGCTGCAGGGATGGGTTTTGCTGCCCATTCCCTACCAGGCAGCGGCACGCTCGGTTTTGCACGCGGAGGCGGTGCAAAGCCCGGCGCTGCTGCAGGGAGTTGTTTTCCAGATAAGGTTCGAAGCTCCGCATCGGAGCGACCTGGTACTGAAGATTCCATCTGAAACGGTGAACGTGAGGAATACCCTGCCCGGCTGCCCAGGAGGGCCGTGGTCTGGGTCCCCGCCGCCCCATCTCTGCCTGCACACCAAATTTTTTGCCGTTCACCCTTCACCTACTTTCCCAGACTCACATCCCTGCTGCCTCTTGCATTATTTCAACCTGGGAGTGAGTGAAGTCTTAATGGCAAGAAAAAAAATAAATATTCCCACACATGCGGCTCAGCAAACCCTGATGCTTTCCAACACCCAACCCACTGCTGAGCTTTCCTGGTGAATCAGAACGCGTGCGTTTTGCTCAGGAGCGTGGATGAGCCACGCAGCGAGCGGGGCCCGAGCAGGCTCGGTCCCTCGGGTACCGCAGCGACAGCACCCCGGGCAGACAGTGCCAGGAATAACAACCTTCGCCATTTTCCTGCATCTAGAGTGTGTCCTCGTGTAATAAATTCAGATTACGGAGCGATTCCTTCCACCAGTGATTCAGAACATGCTGATTAAATGCTGTTTCTTTGTTCCTCTGAAATAAAGGAACTGTAGCTGATACAAACAAATTACGATTTCAAACTGCGAGGCAAGACACACCTTGACTCCACGACAAAGCCGCCGCATATTTTGGTGGCTCTGAAGAGAAAGAGGAAACAATAAGTGGTATTTCCTAATGTTGCAGTTCTTCTCATTAAAGTGCACTAAATCAATTATTTTACTCCTAAGAAACGACTAATTCCTCACTATTTTTAGACTCGTGTACTATTTTAAGAGATTTTTTTCCAGGGTCCAGTCACATGGAAGTTAAACAGCAAGCAGCAAAGTCTCCAAAGGATAATAAACTATCTCAAATTACTTTGCTAATGGAACAAGGAGTACTGTAAATGTCACACACGATATAACAAGAGCGGTTAGAAACCTTTACATGAAACAATGGATCCATTAGCACTAAGTTAAAAAAAAAAACCCACAGACTCGCGATACTTTTGCATGGTTTCATGGAGCTTGCTGCTCCAAGCCAAACGAACGGGTTCGTTCGCTCGGACGCGGCAGCTGAGCTCACAACACGGCATCCAGCTCACTAATCACACACGCTCTCAAGGCATCGATCATCTAGGATTTCAAAGCCCTTTATAGACAATAATTAAGCCCCAGCTGAGTCAGTGGAATTATTTCTGCTTACAACTGAGGTACGGAGAGGGAATAATTGAATCGCCGATCGGAGACCAAAACTGAACCGAG
Organism: Oceanodroma leucorhoa; assembly: GCA_030449065.1. NCBI lineage: Eukaryota > Metazoa > Chordata > Aves > Procellariiformes > Oceanodroma > Oceanodroma leucorhoa. The sequence continues at coordinate 17,273,862 of JASVER010000008.1, read as the reverse complement.
GTGCAGACCTGGGTCCTCTGCGCTGCCCACCAAACTCCACTCATTGCTCCTCGCCGACCCCAGCTTAATGAAGTAGTCCATCATCTTACAGGCACGATCCTTCACTTCTTACGTGACTCATCAGCTTGAGAACCGGACCCTGATGGGGCTACTGGGGTGAAAGGATGAACTGTCAGAAACCATCCCAGCGCCCATCCATCCAGCCCTGTATTTTGCCTATTTTGCCTCCAGAATATTAAAAGAGTCTCTAAACACCTCAAGGGCTGAAGCGATATCATCATAGCATGATTTGGAGACGACATAACACCACGGAAGAATCATGATGAAAGAATCATGATGAAAAAATCACGATGATGTGGTATGACGGCGTTGCCTTAGAAAAACAGCAAGTAAGCAGCAAAGACAAAAATCTGAAACGCAGGTAAAAAAGCAGGGAAAAAAGATGCCGTCAGATGGCTGTCTCTAATGCAGCAGATTTCTCAGCCCCCTCCAGCCCGTGATTCAGTCTTTCTCCTGGAAGCAATTTACAATAACGAAAGCGAGCTAATACCCAGATGTGTGAACTGCAGAGTATATTTGGCTCCGATCTGAAGCATGTTTACTGCAAGGAGGAAGAGTTGTGAGATGAATCTTTTCGTTGACAGCGCTGAGATCTCTTAACCAAATCCCACACAACCCCGAAGTGCTCTCCTATTTTCTTGAAATTTAATTAGTTGGGGCTATATTGTACACACTATTATATACATGTAAGATAATTGGAGTAGAGGGCTCTAAGGCATGTAGATGAGAACAACATTTGTCTTCAAGCAAATCTGCACAGGTGGAGTATGTTTTGCTTGGCGCGAACGCTTTGCCGGATTAAGAGCTATATTTGTAAAACCCTCTGAGATATCAAAAAGGAGGCGCATTAGTCCTATTCCTGGACCAGCACTACAACTAGAATTAAATACGCTACAACTGTGTTGCAAGAAGCGCAGTGCTACAAGAAGCAGCCCAGTGTCCCACGCTGACCGCGTGCAATTCTTACCGCTGTTTATGCAGCCCCTGTAGGTGTGAGATTGACACCCCCCTAAAATCCAGCAGCAGACAAAAAAAAAAACCACCAAATTATTCAGAGCAGAGTGGTTGGGCTGGCAGGGCACCACACGGGGAGTCAGGAGGTGCGAGCCGCACTCCCGAAGTTATCCGTTATTTCCCATCTGACCTCTCCGCCTGCCTGAGCCTCAGCACCGGTGAATACAGAAACGGGGCTGAAAACGTGGCGTGTCGTTTGACAAGCACCCCCCGATCACCGGGCAGGAGACCTCGCGCTCGCCAGGTCCGACGCCGGGCCGGGCTGGATTAAGCGCGGTGAAGGTTTGCCCACAGCTCAGCTCCGCGGACGCTCCCGAGGCTCCCGCCCCGTCACGCCGTGCCCCGCCGACGCGCCCCGGCCCCCGCTCTGCTCCCCCGACCCACAACCGGGGCGCGAGCAGCACGGGAGCTCTTGCTGCTCTCCGCTGACGTTAGCTCCCGTAATGTTATTGGGAAATCGAGCTCTCTCGAGGTTCTCAACCTGTTCTGGGAATTTGCACTTGGGCGCTTCTCCCTGAAAGCCTAATGCCGTTCCTTTCCCCCACCGTTCCTCTGGATCCCCGTCTCGGTACTCTATTTTCTGCTGGCTGCACTTACCCGGCTTTCATCCTCCGACAAGCCGTCGCTAAAGAAAACTCTGTCACTAGCCTGATGTTTATGAACGCCTTAAAACACAACCCTGCTTCCCAGCACGTGTCTCTCTCCAGACTTCAAGGATCCTTCCCCTCCCTGTTCATCCTCCCCCTCTTTAAGGAATCGCGACTTTTCAGAAAAGCTTCTATCACCCAGTTACGGGGTTTTTGCAAATACAGATTTTGGAGGAAATCTGGAGTTGTGCGTTGTGCGAAGTGCATTGTGCCTACTGCCAAACCAAAGGACTGCAGTATGCGCGTGCCCCTCTGCGACTGAACTTTTAAATAGAAAAATACGCTTTTGTCACAAAAAAGGTGGACAACTAACGTGATCCCAGCAGACTGGGGTATTTCTTAAATGCAGGAAAGTCACAGACTGACTTCCTATCAGTCCCACCGATTAGGCTGCCGGTGTATTTGATCCAAAACCCCCACCCTCCTGACCCCTGCGCATTCTGAAATGCCGCAAACTGGTTTCATCGCAGGCAGCAAGACGGGGGAGGGAGGCCTCGGAGGAAGGCAGCGTGATGCGGCTGGGACAAACAACGCGGATCTTACAGCAACCGAAATTGCTATTTTCAGCTTTGCCCTCTGAACCATAAACTCTGGTCTCTAAAGACGACGGATGGTCAGGGCTGTAAATTTAAACCTGCCCCCAAATGAGGCACCTGTGTGAAGCCACCGCTAGTAAGAAGCTGTCTGACACTTCTTTAAAAAAAAAAAAAGCAGCCCTGAATTATCACTTTTAACAGAAACTTTGTCAAATGACAGCAAATTTCACTATTACGCACTAAGTATCTTGGCTGCAAACGAACCGCATCCGCGTCAAGCTGTGAATATGAAATTAATCTAAGGCATAACCTTTAGCTCTACGCTTTGACAGTATTTTAGTGCTGAACTATAAATATTCGATCTGTTGCTCTTCTGAGTAAAATGGATTTGTTGTGCTCATCTGCAGAGTTATCAATTCTTCCAAAGTATATTTATTGCTGATTAAATGACTTGAAAAGTGCCTTTTTCTTCCGATGTTACTATGTGGTATTTAGCGAGTAAACATTAACTGTCCCTAGCATCAGTATTAACCCTTTATCTTGGGAAGAAACCACGTCCTGTCTGACAACACATAGAACACCAGCCAAGATATTTACAATACACGCTGGAGCCTGGTTAATTATAAATGATTATATTTCTTTATGGTTTGGGGTCACACTTAGTGCTAAGATCCAGCTTCCATTTGCAATTACTGGAGAAATAAAACAGCATCCTTAAGTCATCAGCAAAGAATGATTCAATCCATTGAAAGAGTATTATAAAAACCTCTTTGCAGCGCGAAGTAAATTAATCTAAACCCATGACTCACATATGCCAGCAGGATGATTTTTCAGAACGACGATGAGTTGAAAACAGGCTTTGGTGGATAGTTTGAGTGTTGGCTTTTTTTCTTTGTTCTGCTTGCTGAAGGTGCAGACATCGAGTAAGCAGGAATGTCTTGTGCGATGATATCAAAATGGCACAGAGGGGTTTTTTTTTGGCATTTTACACCGGTGTAAAGACCTGGCACACGGCTGGAAAAGCCGTGCTGTAGACAGAGCAGTTTGCAGGAGGACTGTTCAGACCTGCTCTCTGGCGTGCCGCGGGGTAAGAGCAAGAGGCAGGAGTTAAGGACCCCCCCTTTGCCAAAGGCTGCCTCGGCAGCGAGCCAGCAGCCGGGGTTTGGGTTGTCGTACGTTCGCACGTAGAGGACGGGGCTGGGTCTGGCCGCCCAGCTGCACTGGAAGGACTGATAACCCGACCCGGTCTTTGTTCCAGGTAAACTTCCTGGATCTAGTTTAAAATTGAGGACTCGGTGAGAGTGCGAAATCTGACTGGTACGAGCTCTCACTGACGGTGGAAGTTTAGCTGCACCGTGAAGGGACACGAAACCCTCAGCGGTTTCCCCCTTCAGCCACCGATTACAGTAACTATTACCCGAGAAGCAGAAAACGCCCCAGCTGAGGAGTCGCCGGTAACGCTGCCTGCAAGCCGCCGCAGCACCCTGGCAGAGAGCCCGTGCTTCCCTCCGCCAGGACCGTCACACGCTACCGGAGGGAGAGACGCGCCGGTACGAACGCATTTTGCCGGCTCAGGCCCTCGGCGCTCCCGGACCTGCCGGCAGCAGAGCCGCCACCCAGCTCCTGCCCACACAACTGAAATCCGAAAAGCACCAGCTCGGGTTCTGCCCAGTCGCTTTGTCGGGTCCCTGTTCTTTGTGATGAGTAATGTCACTTTTAAGCCTAATTATGCAGGTGTATTTGTTATCCTATGCTTGGCCACAGTGCTGGGGTACTCGCGTAATTTCACAGCCGAGTGACACTTAAGACAGCACATTACTGTCAGCAGCCTCCATCTCATTTCATGCTAATTGCTCTCCAAAATTGTGCGATGCAGTTTTGACACAAAAACATTTTCAACAGTATCATTAATTCGGGGGGGACGACACACATTTCCTGAAGTAATTACAGCCAACATCCTCGGCCATTCCTAATTATTTAATACAGCCCCACCCAAACACACTTTAATGTTGATTACCAGAAACACATGGATTATCTACTCTACTTTGGAGTGTGATAAATGGGTCTCTTTAGGAGAAAGTAAATATTACCTGTTGTAGCCAATGATCCAAAACATTGAAATACTCCATTTATCTGTTTTCCAAAATACTCATCAAACCTACTACTTATTTATTTTACGGCACAGATGTAGTTAAATGATGCTGGTGTTGGACTAGGTAACATCATGACACATTTTAATGAATTCACTGTGGTTTATATGCTCCTTTGTCCTAAAATGATAATTTATGCACCAAAGAAAATGAAGAGCATCTTTTAACTCAAATGACAAGGAATTTGGTGAAAAGGAAGCAGATCTAAACGATAGAGATGCTGCTTGTCCAATCTTCCAGCTAGGCACGATGCACACGAGTAGATCCTAGGAATATACCGTACATTTTAATGTGGAATTTAACGTGGTTTGTCTCCATTTCCCTCCCTAGAAAATGTAATTTATTTTGTGTTTTATTTTTAAGGGTTATCATATCGTGCCAGTGAGTACTCCGAGCATTGACCTGCTTCACTGAGGCACGGCGTGTCCTGGAATCATCCTTCAGTCACCCTCTAATACCCGCCCTGCGGGGCACGGGAGAGGCCGACGGAAGATTGGGGCGTTTTGTCACTTCTGGGACAGGCGGCAGCCCTTGACTCAGGGGACAGGGCTCCAGGAAGGTTTGCTAAGTGGAGCGACGTGCTGCTCATCTGGTGACACATACGATGACGTGGCAGAACAAGCGCCTCGTGCCACGATCTTGGGGTTTCTTGAGACTTTTTGGGTAGATCTAGAAGCAGAACTTCCACGTTTGACAGGGGTCTGCTCCGATTTTTCACGCGTGGAAAGTGACCCCGCACAGGTCATCTTGTGGGAATCCGGGAGAAAAAAAAAGTGGGAGGTCCTAAAGTTTGACAAACTGTTTCTGTCTCTTCCTCTGTGCTGTCCCCAAACAAGCTTTTATGCTTTTTTTACTTTACTTCCAGAGGAACATGGCTGCTGAGCCCTGTTCTCCGTGCTCCTGGAGCACCCTCTTCTGTTTAAGGAGCTGCAATTCTCATCTCTGAGCCCCAGCAACACACAGACCTTTACAGTACAAAATCAGCCCTCAAAGCAAGTGCGGGAACGTACGTTTCTTTACCAACCAGCCAGCCGTATTAATGATTAACTCTAGTGCGCCTTAATTCGCTCTGAAACCCCGGAGAGCTGTCACAGGCTCAGATACTGAATGCATGAATCACAACCTGTAGCACGTACGCAAAGGTGGTTTCTCTAACAGACCGTGCTCTTCACGTACCGACACTAACAGAGCCCGTTTGTGGTACTGTTCTAATGGATGCAATATCCTACTTTCCACAGTGTTTCAAGTACATTTTTAATAGTTTTTTTTCCAATCGCACCTACACAGGCTACCAGACGCCCGTGTTATAAAACCAGATGAAGAAGCAGAGCTGCAGGCCCGGTGCATCCATTGTGGGCCCGTTTGCCCTGGCGAGATCCCACGTAAATCACCATCCCGCCGCCCCCGCTGCCGGCGGGTCACCACGCCGCCACACCTCGGGGACACCAACCCCGCCACACGCGTCGTGCCCAAAACGCCTCGTCCACGGCAGAGCCCGTGCCGTGCTGCCTCACCGCCGCCCGCCCCAAAGGCCCGGGGCAGCACCCAGGGCTGCTGGGGAACGGGCCTGGGGGCCCCCAGTCTCCCCACGGCCGGGGGCGCTGGGGCAGGGGCCTGGGGTCCCCCATCTCCCCACAGAGAGGGGCTCCAGCTCCCCACGGGGAGGAGCCCAGCACTGCTCGGCCTCTCCCGGGCCCTGCTCTGCCGCCGCCGGGCAAGGGGCCGGCAAATGGCGCCCGCGGGCCGCCTCCACCTGAGGGGAGACCAGCGAGAGGCAGCTAGAGGGGCTCCGCCGCGGCGGCGCTCCGGGCAGCGCGTCTCTATGGTCAGAGGCCTGCGAGAGCGAGGCTAGCGCGGCGCGGGGCGGGGGGGGCGCTCTGGGCTCTTCCTCTATGGTCGGGCGCTGGAGGACGCGGGGTGACGTCAGGAGGAGCGGCGCTCTAGCGGTCGGGAGGGGTAATTAGGGAGTGAGGCGCCGCTCTAGGCGGAGACTCGATGGTCAGCCAGGCCGGCGCTCGGCCGGAGATCCACGAGGGCGGGTCTCTATGGTCGGAAGCCGGACAGAGAGTCGCGCACCGGGCCGGGCGGCGCTCTAGGCCGCCTCTCGATGGTGCGGGCGGTTGCTAGGCGGTGCGGGGCCTAGGCCGCGGCGGGTGGGCGCCGCCATGGCCGCCTCGGCCTGCGGCGCGGCGGCGGGCCCGGCGGACGGGTCGTGCGTGCTGTGCTGCGGGGAGCTGGAGGTGGTGGCGCTGGGCCGCTGCGACCACCCCATCTGCTACCGGTGCTCGGTGCGGATGCGGGCGCTGTGCGGCGTGCGGTACTGCGCGGTGTGCCGGGAGGAGCTGGGCCAGGTGAGGCCGGGACCGGCGCCCTCACAGCCGGCGGGGCCGGGCCGCTCCCTCCGCACCCTGCCGGGGCCTGCGTGGGGCTGGGCTCGGGCCGGCTGCCGCGGAGGGCCGGGGGGAGGCCTCGGGCCGGGCTGGGGCAGGAGTCGGGCCGCGGGGTGAGGGCTGCTGGGGGGAGCCCCGGGGCGGGCGCGTCCCCCAGCCGGCAGCTCTCCGGGTTTGCTGCCCGCTTCGCTCCCTGCCGTGCGGCTGCCGTCCGGAGGAGACGGGAGGCACGTTGGAAACAAAATACGAAGAAAATGGAATTTAAAGGAAATATTTTTTTGTTTTTTTTTAAATCAGCGGGGCTTGCTCTCCAGGGCTGGTATTACGTGTCCTCGATGACTCTCTCATCCTGCCGAATTCCTGGCTTGATTTTAAGCTTTGGGGAGAACATACTTTGTATTCTTTCAGGGCTTGCTCATGCCTTGCGTTACGGCGCACTGTGCTGCCTTTGCCTCCGGTTCCTGTTAGCGCGGGCTGTCTGTTGGGCCTACGCTTAAAAAGTGATTTCCCCTCAGTTATCACTTTCCTGATAGATTTCTGTTTTCCTCACGGCCTGCTGGTGCGATAGTGCAGGGCCCTGTTGCGGAGTTCAGGGGACGTTGCTCTGATGCTGGGGCTCGGCTCTGCGGAGGGAGCCGAGGATTCGGGGCAGCGGTGAGCTGCGTGAAGGAAAGTTGTTCAAGGATGGTTGTAAAAACAGCTCTTCGTACGTGAATTTGGTTTTGCAGAACTGATGCGGAGAAAAACACACCCTTTAAGGAGAAAAGAAACGTTACTAGCACTGAAAGAAATACACTGAGATGGTTTAGGAAATGAAATAAAATGAATATATCAGGGGAGGGGGCTCTCCCCTTGGTGAAAGGGGAGCCCCCAACTAAACTGTTGGCGCTGGCTGCTTTTCATGTTGTTCAGATGGTTGGAGGGATTCAAGATCTTGGGCTGCGTGCTGAAGATCCTCAGACTTTGCGGAGGCCAGAAAGGTCAATGTGGTTTTTAGACAGAGCTTACTGGCACGTGAGTAGCCTCTGTGTACAGAAAAATACTCTGTGAAAGTAATTTTACATCTGATCGTCCTCTGAGGAGCTGCTGCTCTGCTTCTCCCGTCTTGGGAAGAAGCAAGCTGTGATGTTGCTCTTCGTCCTTCAACCTGCTTGTCTTAGGGTCACAGGTGGACTGTTCAATCTCGAGAGCTTTTCAGTTTTGTAATATTGCTGTATTATGTGGCCTGAACTTTGGTTCCCTCGGCCATCTTTCTGCCTCCTTTATTAACTGCTTAAAATGGTCCTTTTATTATAATTGTCTGAGAGGTCATTTTTTAATGGCTGAGCTCTTTTTTATTCCCTTGTCTTTAAGTGACACTATAATACCGTTCTGCCCCAAGGAAAGAAAAAAGATATTGGGGGGCATAAATCACATCAAAACTGCCCTTGACTGAAGTGAACGTATATGCAGGACCTAAAACTGTGTTTCTTAATTTGCATCGTGTGTGTGGAATTAGAAGAGGCAAGTACGACGCTACAAAATCTCAGCTGGTGTCGTACAGAGTAGTGTAGACCGAACTGGTGTCACAGCAGAACGTCCAAAGGAAATAAAACTATAAAGATGAGTGGCGGCACAGGACGTGACGGAGGAGAAAGCAGGATATACTTGTTATGGTAATATGTGCTTTCAGTGACGCGTAATTGCTGTAGTGAAGTTAGGAAGCATTACTTGTTGACCTGGAAACTAACCCTGACGTATGCTTGGATCGGGCTCGGCGGATCTGTCAGTGTGCTCGTTGTGGATATGTGAGAGATTGCTCTTGGAACTGCTGTGGGAGATTGTGTTGGACTCCTGTGATAAAATCTACTTTTCAGCAATCCATTCCTCTCTTCTAAAATCCACTTTGGGCTGAAATGAAATGTCGATACGATTTCACTGAAATGAAATTTTTTTAAATAATTGGAGTTAGACATAGTTGTCATCCAACAAACTTAAACTTGTATTCCTTTTATTTCAAGCTTGATATTTCAGCAAGTTGGGTATATTTTTTGTTTTGGTTAACTTAAAAGTAGCTGTAAAGAAAGCTTTAAAAAAACCCACAAAACCAGACACAAAAGACTTGTTCCGTGGTTTTTCACCCCAACAAGGGTAGAGGAGTGATTTAACAGGACTAAACTACGTGTGAATTATGTAATTGAATGGTTTTATTGAGATTGTAGGTACTTCTAGATTTACAACGTTTACTGTAAGAACTGAAAGACACTTACTGTGTTTGTGTCTCAGCCTTTCTAAGCTGGTGGAAGTAATTCCAGCTGCCTCATAAATGTTGCTGCTACCCCAGCACTTCCCAAACTGGGAACGTGGTGCTGGAGCAGACCAGGGGTAGGTGGCTTCTGAAGAAGGACGTAATATCGTGAGTGGCTGCAGAGGGAGACCCGAGCTGCTCGGAGGTCAGCGGGAGCAGCTGTGAGCAAGCAGGTTCCCTTAGAAGGGGCGTGTGGTACAAATAACTTGGGAGGTGATGTAGCGTTTTGTTTCTTGCTTTCCTGGTAGTTAAGGTTTCCAGTCAGACCCGGAGTAATGTCACTTTTCACTTACAGACTGTAGGTTTCTGCGTGATCTCCTCCCAGGAGAGAGGAGGGAGCTGCGTGCAGGGCTCTTGACAGGCATTTGCTCCAGAGGGGGTGGAATTGGTTGAAGACATTTGCTCCTAGCACAGCTCTAGTAGCAAAACGTACCATAAAAGAGCTTCCTAATCTAGTTCAAAATCCACAGACCAGGCTGCTCCAATCCACCTTCGTCCAGGCTGGCTGACTTGCTGGGGGGTGATAAGGAGCAGTCACAGTGGCTTTGCTGGGAGTTGGGGGGGCAGTAACCGGGGGCGGTGACGAGCAGCTGGGACTGACACAGAGCTCTGCAAGCGTTGTCCGAGCTTCAGGCTCTGCCGAGTTCCCTGACAAACGGAGTTTGGGCTGAGGAGTTTATCTGGAATCCCAAAGGCTGTGCAGCCTGGGTGGGCTCTCGCTGATTCCTGTGTTGTGTTGTCTGCAGGTTGTCTTCGGACGGAAGCTTACGTCTTTCTCAACAATAGCACTTAACCAGTTGCAGCATGAGAAGAAATACGACATTTATTTTATGGATGGAGATGTTTATGCACTGTACAGGTAAGTACTGGAATCCTTTCTGTAAATAGCCCTAAAGCAGCGTATTCTTACCTGCATTACGTGGCAGGAAACGCACGCTTTAGTACCACAGCGTGGTTTGGTTTCACGGGAGTGGAGTGGCTGCCGTGCCGTGTACGTTCGTCGCCGTGCAGCGCAGGTGGCTTCGGCGGGATGAGAAGCTGGAGCGGCGCGGTTGGCAAAGGGAGCGACTCCTCGAGGCTGGAGCCTTCGATTCACCGACGCGTAATGCAGAAGCGTTGCTCTGTCAATAGAAGTTGCTTTTTGCTTCTTTAGCAACAGCAAACTTGCTGAAAGGCTTTTCATTCTTTGCATGGCTGCTGTGGAAATTGGTAAAGACTGAATTACTGTTATAATTGTGTTTATTGCTGTGCTGCATAAGGCCTAATCAAAACCAATTGTACCAAATATTGTATGAAAAGAGCAGCAACCTTGTCTGCCTACAAAGATCTTCATTCTAAATGGGAGAGAAAGAGAGTGAAGTAAAAAACCAATGCAGAGTAAACAATGTGGCATCAGCACCATGTTATAAAAATATTTTTCATAATGTGCTTAACTGGGAGGCTTTAAGATAATTAAAAGCGGTTAAAAGGAAAGAAGAATGAAAGAAGATGAAACCGTGCAGGCAATGGTACCTTTTTCTCGGAAAATTGTGCGTTATACCCAACCGGATCTGGGCTAAGAATGTAGCTTTGCTGCCACATTTACAGTTTTGTATGACTTCATATTTATGGAATTGGGCAATGGGTTTAGTGCACAGAATGAGTTGGAAGCATGTTCTGATTAATTATGCACCAGCTCCGGGAATTGCTTTTGATGATACGATTTCTGGAGAGTTGCTGAGGTTACACTTCCGTGGGCAGCAATCAAGTGCGAGGGAGCGGGGTCTCCCACTGAGACCAGTGCTCTGTCTTCAGCTCTTGTTGGGAATCGTTGTGGGTTTTTTGTTTGTTCCCCCCCCCCTCCACCCCTCTTCTAGTTTTTATGTCCCCCCACTGTATTCTTCAGTTTCTGACAGTAGAAGATGTAATTAAATTGGATGTGAATGTTGCATATATCAGCTGAATTTTCAATAAGCAAGGGGTTTGTTGCATGGACGCGTTACAGTCCACTCAACATTTTATAGTGGCAGCGTATTACTTACACTGTGGCTGTTCAGCTCTCCTCCTACGGCTGAAGCCTCTGTGTAATTTGGTTCTGTTCTGTTCCTGACAGATGACGAAGTATTCTTGGAATAAGCAGGACGCTAACCTCATTACAAATTGCTGGGGGAGCTATAAAAATGCAGCCTTCTGCCACTGACGGAACGTTTGTTTTTTGATAAAGGTATCGGGTTGCTGAGAGGGAATCAGATAATTTTTAGGAAATCTTTCTTGTCCCTTAGGAAGCTGCTGCAGCATGAGTGCTCTTTGTGTCCAGATGTGAAGCCGTTCAATACCTTTGCGGATCTGGAACAGCACATGAGGAAGCAGCATGAACTCTTCTGCTGCAAACTCTGTGTTAAACACTTAAAGGTGAGCTAGTTCTATGATTTAATGTGTGGGAAGGAGGAATGCTTCCTTATACGACCTGCAAGAGTACTTGGGGAGGTGGGAAGAAGGGGGTGGCTGAACAGCACCGATTTATTTTTTGAAGTTTCCTGTCTGCCTGCAGTGAGGCCAGTTGCTTTGTTTTAAGTCTTTCTTCTTCCATAAACTGATTAATGAAGAAGGCCTGAAGGTTCTCAATGGATTATATTTTAAACTAAGTCCAACCATGTTAATAATCTTCTGATGTTAGCTCCTCTGCCGCGTGTGTAAGTACCAAACCCTAACTGTCTGATAGGAAGTTAATCCTGAGTCGCAGGCAGACGCAGTTACAACTGTAACGGTAGAGGTTTGATGTCTGTTAAGACTTATAATGACTGTATGAGCTAAAACTGTAACTTAAGAAAATATTTGGTGCCAGTTCAGAAAGCAGGATGCATCATGGAAGGATGGATTTATTTCTCAGATCAGAGTCAGTGTAGCATTTACAGTTGGATCATAGAATCATAGAATCATAGAATCATTAAGGTTGGAAAAGACCTCTAAGATCATCGAGTCCAACCATCAACCCAGTACAAATGCCCACTAAACCATGTCCTGAAGCACCTCATCCACACGTTTTTTGAACACCTCCAGGGATGGTGACTCCACCACTTCCCTGGGCAGCCTGTTCCAATGCCTGACTACCCTTTCGGTGAAGAAATTTTTCCTAATATCCAATCTAAACCTCCCCTGGCGCAACTTGAAGCCATTTCCTCTCGTCCTATCGCTTGTTACTTGGGAGAAGAGACCAGCACCCATCTCTCTACAGCCTCCTTTCAGGTAGTTGTAGAGAGCGATAAGGTCTCCCCTCAGCCTCCTCTTTTCCAGGCTAAACAACCCCAGCTCCCTCAGCCGCTCCTCATAAGACCTGTTCTCTAGACCCTTCACCAGCCTCGTCGCCCGTCTCTGGACACGCTCCAGCACCTCAATGTCCTTCTTGTAGTGAGGGGCCCAAAACTGAACACAGTATTCGAGGTGCGGCCTCACCAGTGCCGAGTACAGGGGCACGATCACCTCCCTGCTCCTGCTGGCCACACTATTCCTGATACAGGCCAGGATGCCGTTGGCCTTCTTGGCCACCTGGGCACACTGCCGGCTCATGTTCAGCCGGCCGTCGACCAGCACCCCCAGGTCCTTTTCCTCCGGGCAGCTTTCCAGCCACTCTTCCCCAAGCCTGTAGCGTTGTCTGGGGTTGTCATGCACAGGATGAGAATCCATCTTGCTGGTTTAATGAAATACAATTATATTTCATTATCTTGTTTATTTGTTCAGAGAAAATTTCCTGTATCTTGTTGACTTGATTGGAAAATGAAACTCACTGCAATTGACGTCCACTGTGTTTGATGTACACATGTAGAACATGACCAGGGGCTGTTTTAAAATGTATTTTACAACCTGCTAAAGATAAAACAGTTACTGGAAAGCTGAGTTGTCTGTGTCTGAGAAGGTCATGTGTACTGAGCCTTAAAATTACTCATCTTACCATCACCATCATCATCCTTTTTTATTTTTTTTAATCCCACCCAAATTTCACTTAGAAGGGCTGGTGTTAGGTCAGTCAGGTGATGCTTCTTCACAGCCTGAAAGTGGGAACTCCGCCTTTCCCTGGAGCTAGAGTGGGTTTTGTATTTCTGAATTACACGTCGAACAAAATCAGCTACTGTTAAATGAATTCTAGGACTGTTAACCTCTGTGTCTAATAGTTGTCAGCATTCCTTATTGTTGTAGGAGGGAATTTAATGCATGGACGCATATTTTTAGAACTCATTACACGGGGTTTTGTATGTGTGTTTGTTTTCTCTGAAACCAATTCAGTACCAAATCGGAGAAATGGACTTGTCCTGTGGTGCCACCGTTGGTTTATGCCAACTGAACTGTAGTTTACTGCCAAAAGAGGACAGGACCCAGAAGTGGTCAGGCTGACCTGAAGGAACACTAATACGTTGCGTTTTTGCAGGTTTAGCTTTCGGTGAACTGATTTGACTCACTTTCCTGTGGTCGTGCAATCACTAGAGCTCATTCCAGGGAAGTGGTCAGGGAGGGCAGGACCGCTTCTTTCAGCTGCCGTGTCCTTTGAGCTCTGGTAGCCAGCACTAAAGGAGCTTGTTTGTCATTGTCTCTCCCAGAGAATTCACAAACAACAGTAGAACTTGTTGGCTTTTAATTTCAGAATATTGCAGAGATTTTTATTTCGCAGAAAAAAGTTCTGTATTACTAGTACCCACTGAAAAGAAGTTCTTCAACTCGTGGAAGCTTCAGTCAGTGAACCCTAGCTAAGCCAATGAACCCTTTCCCAGAACGAGTTAACACTCCTCGTCTAGGCGGGAAATAGAGGATATTCTGTTCTCAAGGGTGTGTTTGATCTCTTGGCATCTTCAGAACCCTTCCTACCAAAATTGCTCGCGTGTTAGTAGGTCAGAAGATTGGCTTATAATACAAAATTTGTCCACTGAACTGCATCCTTTGTATGTAGCTATCTTGGGGTAGTTGCTATCCGAGGAAAGTGTAACAGCTCACTTCTGCTTTACGGGGTTTTTTTTTAGTTTGAGTATGCAAAATACCGTATGTTCATAAATGCGTATTTAGGATTTTTTTCCCCACGAGAGATTATAATTTAAAGTTTGTTGCATTATGTTAATACACAAAAAAAAAAAGTGAAAGGGAAAAGGTGAATTAGATCTGTTTCCAATGTTCGAACTGAGTGAAATGCAAGTTAGATTTAATTTGGATCTATTGTGTGAATTTTGTTTCCTATTCACTGAAAATTTTAGGTGTCGGTTGTCAAATTGCATTTTCTGAAGCAAATCTTCCACTCCTACAAAGGCACAAGTTGTGCACAGCCCGACTTATTCCATTTTGTTCTCTGTTCACAAGAAGTAATACATATATATATATATTTCTTCAGATTTTTACTTATGAACGGAAATGGTATTCTCGTAAGGACCTCGCCCGTCATCGAATCCACGGAGATCCAGATGACACCTCTCATCGTGGGCATCCCCTCTGCAAATTTTGTGACGAACGTTATTTGGATAATGATGAGTTACTGAAACACCTAAGACGAGATCATTATTTTTGTCATTTCTGTGACTCAGATGGTGCTCAGGAATACTACAGGTTTGTGCAAGCAGTTTATTCCTCTTTCCGTAGCTTAAATTTTGAGGAAAAATTGCTTGGGTCTGCTTTGAATTTTGGGGAAAGTAGTGCTTGAAGACAGAGGGCAAGAATGTGAACAGCTTGGCTGCAGTCTCTTTTGTTCCTCAGACCAATAGCCAGAGGAATCACTTTCTGTCTAGTTCATGTTTTAAAGTTTCTTCATTAATGTTAAACATTAAAAGTTACATTTTGCAGCATGACAGCAGATGTCCGCAGCCGTCCAGCGTGTTAAATCTAATACTCCAAAGTTCATGGGCAAAGCAGGTAGAAGTAAATTTTCTTTTATGAAGTACATGCCTTCGGTACAGCTGGATGTGATGAGTACCGGGCAGCAGGTTTACTTTAACATCTGGGATCATGCACTAAGGTCTATGTCGACCGTACGCAAGCGGTTTCAGCTGGAAAGCTTGCCGGGGGATAAAGAAAGAACCAACCGCCTAGGCTTGTCTTCGCTTCGTAAGAGTAACCACATCCCATTAGTCACTCTCATCCTTCCCCACCAGCGATGCTGGGAAGGTTGCAGCTCAGCCTCTTCTCTCCTTCCAGTGATTATGAATACCTTCGTGAACACTTCCGCGAAAAGCATTTCCTTTGCGAAGAGGGACGGTGCAGCACAGAACAGTTTACCCACGCTTTCCGCACAGAAATAGATTATAAAGCGCACAAAACAGCCTGCCACAGCAAGAACAGGGCAGAGGCCAGGCAGAACCGGCAGATAGACCTGCAGTTTAACTATGCTCCTAGGCACCAGAGGAGGAACGAGGGTAAGTGTGGTTGGGGCGTGAGGTGGACAAACACATTCATTCTTACTGCTTTGAGGGTTTGCAAGAACATCTGGTGAACATTTCCTCGCCAGGAAGAAATTCTTTACGGAGAGTGGGGGCAAGCCCTGGAACAGGACGCTGAGAGGTTGTAGAGTTTGTCCTTGAAGATAACCAGAACTTGACCAGGCAGGGTCCTGGGCAACCGAATGTAGTTTCAGAGTTGGCCTTGCTTTGGGTGAGGGGACGGAGCAGATGACATCCAGAGGTCTCTTCCTACCTAAATTGTTTTACACTTTTTCCCCCCATGTGTGGATTTAATGATGATAACATAATTTTAGGGAAATTGCTGACTTTCTTCTCCAATTTGTAATTACGTGAATGACTTATATTACAGTTAATACAAAGTAGTGATGAACACGGAGCATGAGACCAGAGCAGCATATCCACGTAGGAGTGCAGAGATGGACATGCATATGAACTTTTCTTCTGTGTGAAACTGTATGTAGAGAGATCTCTGCATAAAAACAAAATTACTCAAAACTCACATCACAGGTTGCAATACATGGAATCCACGTACTGCAAAATATATTTTGATGTAGCAATCCTGAAGGTTATATAGACTACTTAATCATCAGAAAGAAATCAAGATAGATTTGTTTGTACTAGTAAATTTTCGCTTTTTTCAGGCGTAGTGTGATGCCCAAATTAGAGAAATAACTTTGAGAGTGACCAACCATCCCTCCTGTTCAGGTGTTATAGGTGGAGAGGACTACGAAGAAGTTGACAGGTATAACAGGCAAGGGCGGTCAGGCAGATTGGGTGGCCGAGGAAGTCAGCAAAACAGAAGAGGCAGCTGGAGATATAAGAGGTGAGTAGCACAACACTTTGTGGATTTTGATCGCTGCTTAGTGTTGTTTTTTACTTACCAATTAACAATGTTTAGGTGGACCAGTAGGAAGGCAGTGGGTACAAAATCTGGAAGCCTCCATAGTGAATCCTTGAGCGTAGAACTAGCTTTCAGCCTAAGCCTGTGTGCTGACTACGTGCTTGGTCAAAGTGAAATCACTTTATGTGGAGTTTCAGCTCTCTGGGTTGACACAGGAAGCAAACAATGTAATCTTCAACTCGTGGGTTAAGTACTCAGACTCCTAAATTAATTTCAGCAACTGTTTTTATGCTAACTTTTCTAAATAGGATTTTCTGACGTAAGTGACAAGTGTTTGCAGGTTTAATGGACTGTTTGGTCTGGGTAATCATGACGTTCCTGTTCTAAGGACCATGCTTTTCATTGAACTAACAGATCTCTGTGTGGCCAGACTGAGTGCTTTGGAAAAAGAAGAGGGTTAAGTATTGAAATGAAATTTTGCATTTATATGTCTCTTCATCCACACAAGACCCGAGTGCTTTATACATACTGCACATCTATTTTTCTTCTTTTTCTCGCCGGACGGTCAGCTGGTTCATTACTGGTGATTTCACTGGGGGAAAAAGTCCATCTCTAAACACTTCTATGTTGGTGTCGCATGTGGATCGTGCATGTCTTAAGAGTTCATGACAAACCATGTTTCAAAGAATTACCGTGGCCTACAAGTAATGATTTCATACGTTTGAAAATGAACGGGAGAGACGTGTCCCCATGCATCCTTGGTACTGTCTCTCCCAGTTCACCCCGGTTTCTTCTGGCCTGGGTGGTTATTACCACAGGTAGAACTTGCAGATCCCGGGGGTGAATGTTGCCTGTCTCACCGGCCAGCGCCCGGCCGGGCTGGAGCAGTGGGTTTGTTTTAGCCTTCTCAGCAGGTGGCAGCACGAGATCAGGGACGGTCATCAGACCTGACACGGCAGAGGTGAGGCAGAGGTGCTCGGTAACCCTTACTGTTTGACCAAGAAAATCTGCCCTGTCCTGTAGGGAAGAAGAAGATAGAGACGTTGCAGCAGCAGTCAGGGCGTCTGTAGCAGCTAAACGGCAAGAAGAGAAAAAACGCGTCGAAGACAAAGAGGACAGCAGCAGTAGAGGTAAAAAGGAGGACCTGAGGGATTCTGAAGTGCTCGGCTCCAAACGTGTGCCAAAGTCTTCAAATGATGCCGCAGGTTAGTGTTGAACGTGTTCGGCGGCTGCGGGGAGGCGTGATGGGTCTGGAGATCGGCCTGGCAAACGTGGGAATCGCCATGTGTTGTTCTCGGAAGCTGGTGGATGTGGACAGAGCTATGCAGGATCTTAATCCAGCAACAGGGATTTGCAGTGAGACGTGTCCGAGTGGGCTGGGGCTCCTGCAGCAGATTATACTTGAAATGGAGCTGGGTAAAAATACCAAATGCAATTAACGTACGACAGTATGTGTGATGTTCCATCCAAATCAATATAATCTAAGAATGTGCCATTTCCTGTGTTAGCATGCAAGAACTGATTTGACTGTGATGCTTCAGCTGAGTTTCCCCTTTTTTGAGAACAAGTTATTCCCAGTAGAAGTTTATAACTGGTGAAAGCAGAACTTTAACTGTTTTGCCCCAGGTCCAGTTTGGGGCAAATAAATATGATGCAGTGGTGTTTTGATATTACTGTTGCTCCAAATCCATTTCCCACTGTTTTATTGCTCCTACAGCAGGATTTCCACTTAAAGATTCTATGCTTCCATTATGAACTGAGCGCTGCTGAGAGCTCTGGTGAATGGGTTCAGCTCGGTTGGGGATGCCAGGTGAGGTTATCTCCCCCAGCTGCCTGCCCAGCTTTTGCCGCGTGCCTGTCAAAGCTGTTCTCAATCTGTCCCCGAACTGCTGCAGTCCGCGGCACCGGATTTGGATTTTAAGGCAAATCTAAATTGGGAATGAGTTATGTTTCAGTGTAAAATGACTGCCCGGGAACTACTTGCTGAGCAGCTCGGGCATCTGTGCAGCAGAGGTGGGATGGACAGCTCAGAGGAGCGGCTCTCCAAGAGGAGCAGCTCTCCAAGAGGAGCAGCTCTCCAAGAGGAGCAGCTCTCCAAGAGGAGCAGCTCTCCAAGAGGAGCAGCGCTGGCATACCTCGGGCGGAGCGCTGCGGCTCCCTGCGGGCAGTGGAGTGCTGACCTCTGGTAGGAGCACGGGGCAGGCGGCTGGGGCACTGGCGTCCCCGCTTCTAGAGGGTTCCCTCACAAACCACTTACCAACCGGTGTTTTGCTCATGTTAAGTAGCATGAATTTCCCGCGTGCTGCAGCCAGTACACGGTGACATGATGGTGAATGCAGTTAATTGAAGGAAATGGTGATGCGTGGATTTAAATTGTCCTTTTGGAATGTCACAGTTAATGACGTCATCAGCTGCTGAAAATAGGGCTTGTTAATGCTGCTGTCATGTTCATTGATAGCTTCCACTCTGAAATGAATGAATTTTAGTTGAAAACATTTCTTTGCTCTTTTTGTCAATACTCCAAAAGAAGCAGCTGCTAACGGTGCTTTAAGCCAAGATGACTTTCCAGCAATTGGTTCAGCAGCGGGACCTCTACAAGGGTAAGTTTGTGCAAGGCTGCAGCAATGAGAAAGTAGATTTAGAAACTTATGTTCTGCGTTTCTGGAGATCACTTAAACTACAAATGCTTCCCTGCTGCCCTGGCTCCCTTCTGCCTCGGGCTGTTTCTCTGCCTGTCACATGCATAAACAGCATCGGTTGTTGCTTCAGTTCATGGCTTGATCTTTTGGTGGTGTAATTTCAGGGAAATTCTCAATAGTCTCCGTTCCAGCCATTTTTAACTTGATAGCTTATCTTGAAGGAGCTGTATACTGTGAGTTTTAAAATTCACCCTCTCCTGAAGTTGGTGATGATTAGAATAGTGTCTCTGCAGGATGTGGCAGCTGGAACGCGCCTGTGCGTACAGCTCTGGTCGAGGTGAGGTGTACTGAGACGGTCCTGGTAATGCAGCCAGGCTACTGCGGCTTCTTTGGGGAGACCCATTCCAGAGACCGATCACAAGCCTGAGTGTTTGCAGCCTGTTAAGTTGGGTCAGTTGTGCTCCCCTAAGGGACAGTTTGAGGGAGGGCGCAGCCAGGTACGGAGCTCGTTCCGCCTGTTGGAGTAGTGCTGCCGTAACGGGGTGTCCTTTTCCCTTCTCACAGCTCTGCCCAGCTAGCAGCGGTTAAGCTTAAAGAAGAAGATTTCCCAAGCTTGTCATCCTCTGCAGCACCCACCATCTCTTCGGGGATGTCTCTGACATATACAGCGACTGCAAAGAAAACAGCTTTTCAAGAGGAGGATTTTCCAGCTCTAGTGTCCAAAATGAGGCCTAACAATAAAACAGTAACTAACATCACATCTGCATGGAATAATGGTTCCAGCAAAAACGTGGTCAAAGCCATTAGCAACCCCTGCGTAAACCAGATAGCCAAAAAACCATCCTCCTTGAATAGCACTAAAGGAAGTAAGAAGAGCAATAAACTCTCTCAGTCAGACGATGAAGACAGCTGTAGTGGCTTGACAACCCAGGAGATCAGAAGCACACCAACGATGTTTGATGTATCGTCCTTGCTGGCGGCTTCTACCTCACAAACTTTTACGAAAGTGAGCAAGAAAAAGAAGATGGGGGTTGAGAAGCAGAGACCGTTGTCCCCGCACCTGATCCAGGAGACGTCGTTTCCCAGGTCATCGACTGAAAAGCTGCCAGAAGCGGAGCAGACGCCAAACGCGTCCTCTGCCCTTCACGCCCCCGACAGATCCGCAACTGTCATGAATGGTCATTCGGAAAAACCCTTAGCGGTCTGTAGTACACCCAAAGAGCCCCCTGGCCTTAAAAAGCCCACAGTGACTAACAAATGCCCTTTACCTCAGGAAGACTTCCCAGCTCTTGGGAGCTCAGGACCAGCCAGAATGCCCCCGCCACCAGGTAAGCGCTGCAGGGCACGGCCAGCTTTCCTTGGCTGTAGCTTAGAGAAACGCAGCACGTGGATCAGACGTATGAACTGCTCCTTCTGGCTCTCACGGGAAGAGCGGTGCTCTCAGTACGCACTCGGTTAGCCTTTGAGGTTAAAAAAGGCAGTTTGGGCCACGCGGGTGGGCTTGAATGTCCTCTCTGAAACGCGGCTGAAGCGGTGGCAATGTCGGGATACCTCCGCTCCGTGCAGCTGCGGGTGTCTGCTCCTTGGCGGTGGAGCAGCCCGACTTTACCTGTCGCTGCTTTTCTGATGAGTCACGTCTGACACATCAGCTGTGCTTTTGTGCTTTAAGATCTAGGTCGGAAGCCCCGGCGGGCAAAGGGAATCTCTCTTTAGCTGTGACCTGTGCCTGCTGGTACCTGTTAATTGGCTTGCTTGGTCACTTTGGTTCTGTGTTTGCAGAGATTTAATGCCTTTGCTTTTAGCGGTGCCATAACCTTGTAAAACTGGAGTAACGTGGCAACAAATGTGACTTACAGTGGTTTTAATGAAAACAGAATCACGTCAGGAGAAGCTTGCGTAGCTGTTTTGTTCTGGGCTGCTCTGCAGGTACTGCTTGGTGGAATATGCTAGAATGTGCGATGCCTAGTGCTGTTGTGACTTCTGGAGTGAGTTTTGTTCGCTTTAATAATGTAAAAGTGTTTTTCATCATGAGTTTGTGTGGGCTTTTTAAAAATTATTTTCTATTGAAAAAGTAAATCAATAGTTAAAGCGCTTTCCTTGTGGAGTAACACCAGCCCCTATGAAGTGCTTCTTGACCTGACTGTTAAGGCAACAGATTTCCACCTCTCTAATTTTTAGTTTTTTTCCAATATAGTGATGCCTGCACTGCTGACTCTTACTTCTTAGTGCTTCTGGAGAGTACGTTAGACCACTGGTGTTAATTTTAGACGGTGGTATGTGGGTGCCACAGATACGTGCTCTAACTTCCTGCCCCTTCTCTGCTTTCATTTAGGCTTTAACACTGTGGTGCTATTAAAGAGTCCTCCTCCGCCTCCGGGACTGTCGGTGCCTGTTAGTAAACCCCCTCCAGGTTTTGCTGTTATTCCATCCACCAATCCTTCTGAACCTGTCACTACATCTCTGAAAGAGTAAGTATAAGTCCTCTGAGTTAGTTACTTTACACATTACATCTCAGTTATGTCATATGGGCTTCAAACAACAGATGAAATACTCCGAGGGGATTATTCTAAACCGGGGCCGCCGCAGAGACCAGCCACTTGATTCCCGCTGGGGAGTCCCGCGGCTGTTGTGGGCTGGATTCTGGAGAGTTGTGTAAAGGAAAGCACAAGTGGTGTGTGGATGCACGTCTGAGGAAATGAAAACCTGTGCAGTGTGGCAGCTCAGACTGCTGTCTTTTCTCGATTTATTTAGAAATCTGCAGCTTCAACATATTTCTTAACCTTCCCATTGATTCTGTCTGAGTCCCAGAAGCAAGGTGCTGACGCGTGTTTTCCTTGGTGATCTCTAAACGCCGTCATTGCTCTGACCTTTCCAGTAGCTGGTCTGTGGTCGGGGCCCTTCTGGGCTCGAGAGATGAGTTTATGGGAGAAGGGAGGGAAAAACTTGTGTAAATTTAACACGGACATCTGTTTTGATCTGTTCAGTTTTATTCGTGGTGCAGTCTTTCTTGCTTGCATCTTTTTAGTAAACCTGGTTTACGAAATGGCTAGTCAAGACTACGTTAAACTTGCGTTTTAAATATTCTGTCTAGGTAAAGCTGGAATCTCATACAGTAATCGCACAGGATGGATTTCATCGTCCTGTCAAGATAACTATGTGCTGCTTATAGTAATTGCACGTGTGGTTGGGTGGAGAGAGGAGTGCATTCTATAACATAGCTGTATAACGTATATCCCGCAGCATCTTTGTGTAATACGAAGCAATGTCAGAGTCACTTTTGGTCTTTTCAAATGCAGGCCAAAATCCTGTCACGGGTCGTACTTGATACCTGAAAACTTTCAGCAAAGGAACATTCAGCTAATACAATCTATTAAAGAATTTCTGCAAAGCGATGAGTCCAAGTTCAATAAATTTAAAACTCATTCTGGGCAGTTCAGACAGGTGAGTGGGCAAGACCCTTCGGATTCCCAAAACCTTCCTCTCTGGGAGAAAGTGAATCCCAGTGAGATTTTTTTACAGATGTATTTTTTTCTAATTATTCCAATTCTCTTTCCACTGAAGGGTCTGATTTCTGCAGCTCAGTATTACAAAAGTTGCCGAGAACTGCTTGGAGACAACTTCAAGAAAATTTTTAACGAGTTGTTGGTGTTGTTGCCGGACACAGTTAAGCAACAAGAACTGCTTTCTGCTCACAACGATTTCAGAATCAAAGAAAAACAAAGCTCAAACAAACCCAAAAAGAACAAAAAGAACGTTTGGCAGACGGACTCCAACTCTGATCTCGACTGCTATATCTGCCCAACGTGTAAGCAAGTACTAACTCAGCAGGACGTTGTCACCCATAAAGCTTTGCATATTGAGGATGAGGAGTTCCCTTCCTTACAAGCAATCAGCAGAATCATCAGTTAGCTTTCCTGAAGACCAATAAAACAGTCTCTTATCTATGAATATGCACTTTTTGGAATGAGGTTTGGCAGTGTAGTGTGGCTGAGAGCCGGTGCCAGTTGAGTAGTCAGGTAACTGTTAGAGAGCCCTCTCAGTGCTGTTCATAAATACTGTGCAAAGGGATCACCGGACTGTGCCGTAGCTAATTAACATCCAAAGTCTGAGCTTCCGAAACGCCTGAGTAGAATTAGGCTGAAATCGCAGGGTGGGCAGGCAGGGGGGCACCTTTCTCCTGTAGCAGGCAATAGCTGAGAAAATACTTTCTGATCTGAAGACTGACAGGGGGCACAATAGGGGAATAAGCATCTGGTTTGGGTTTTTCTTTCTTTTTTCAGGGGGTGGGGGAAGATTATGCATCACTGAAATGAATGGAAGCAAAAGCGGCTTCCCTTATAATATTCTGATTTTTTTTGTGCTATTTCTGTGACCACAAAGATCACAGTAGTCAGGGGTACAAAGGTGCATGGAAGGAAAAGATGCTACTCACTGGTGAGTAAGACCGTTACAGCTGCGCGTCTGTAAACATTGGGCTGCTCATAGAGCAAAGAAAATTCCTGTCGGAAAACGGAATTAATTCTACTACTTGAAGAATTGGACTGATCTGTGTGATTAGTTGAACGTGAGATTTGAAGTTGCCTCTGACCTTTTATGTAACATGTTCTTGAAAGAAACTTCCTCCGTAGCACTGCATGTAGAGTAACAACATTAAGGCTTTACTTTCTGTAAAGCACACTTCACGGTAATTTTATTTAATGACTGCCATGTTTCTAATTTCTTGGATGTATTAATGGTGGTAGCTCTGAACAACAGCATATTGGGACATTAAATGCTGCTGATCACTGACCATGTTTATCTGCAGTGCCTTTAAGTGCATTTACCTGTTTACAGTGGTCTGCACTAACGAGGATCATTTGTTCAGGTTGTACGGACGTTGGCGTCCTGCACCTCCCTCTGAAGCAGCTTTGCTTCTCTTGCTCGGCACCTCTGAATTCCCCGCTCGGAGACGAGGGGAATCTGTTCATCGTTTGAAGCAACTCCTCCAGCAGCAGCTCTGCCGTGATGGAGTGACAAGAGTCCTCCCCGCAGTGCACTTTCATGGCTGTAATTCCGCGTCCCGTTCTCTCCCCTCCTGGCAGACCAGGTTGAGTTATTTTTAACATGTAGGAATAAAGTTGAAATTAATTTATGTAATTTTTAGTGACAAAACACTGCTTTTATATAAGCATCATTTCTATGAAATTGAGCTCAGAGTATTACTGAAGAGCTAGTCCTGGCTACAGAAAGTTTTCCTTGCCTTACACTTCTTATTTTTGCTTGCTGTCAGGCTGCAAAGTGCTTTTGGTTTCTTTTCCGAATAATTAAGACTGTTTTGAATACCTGAACGTGTTGTATTCAGCACAGGGGCCGGGCTGCATGCCCCGAAACGGGGAGGGGGAGGATTATTCGGCTGCATAGCTGTTCCTAAAACGCACGAACACGTGACGAGTAGTAACACTTGCGTGTTGCTGCTGGAGCCGGGGTCCTCTGGAGCAGAGCGGGGTGCGGGGCCCCCGGCCCCCCACGGCACAACCCGCTGCCGCGGCGCGGGGGCTGGGTGCGGCTGCCCCGGCACTTCCACTCGGCAGCGGATCTACGGTGCCGGCCCTTCGCCCCGTCTCCTCCTTGGGTGGCACGGTCCGGAGGAAAGGAAACGCGTATTCCCTGCAGGAGCGTCTTACGTCTTCCCTTGGTTTTCAGTTCGTTTCTTCGGTGTTGGCAGACACGTAGTTCCCACCGGGCGGGTGCTGCTCTAAGTTTCCTCGAGGCGATCGAGCTCTTTGGCCTGATGCAGTTTCCTTGTTCCTTGTGCTCACCTGATTAAATAAAGTATTACCAACTTTTTTCCAGGCTGCTTCTATTCATTTTTAACTCTTTATTGAAAATAAGTTGCAGTTGGTACACGGACACTGAAAATACATAATCACAGATTGTTCTCTCAAAAGATATTTTTATATATATAATATATACAAAAGTTGTAAACATTTTAAACTTATTTCCATACACAGTCCACTTTATACTACAATGCACGTAAGGTTAGTGACAACTGCAACTCTTGGAAGCGGTCTGCTTATACAGAGGTATCTGCAAAAAAACTTAACTTTGCAAACCACATTTGGTATCAGTTTGATATTAAAACTCTTAAGAATCTGAGGTTTAAATGCATATTGCAACAAAATACAGGCAGCTGAACTTGGGTTTCAAGTTGATACAGCGCAGGCCGTTTCGGAGCCTCACTGGTGGTGGGAGAGGGTCTTCTGCCACACGCGGCTTCAAAATGCCACCTAGAAAAGTGCTAGGAACAAACCGGGGTGGAGCTGGACCCACCCGCTCTCCCCAGCACGCGTCGGGAACACAAAGGCTGAAAGGAAGTCTGCAAATATATACAGGAGCTTTTACCGAGAGAAATACTGATCCCACGAAAGGAACGATGCGATTTACTAACGAACAGACGATGACCACAGTCAGCGAGCTCACGGCTGCAGCAGGCAGAACCACGGAGCCAGCCCTACGCCGTTTGGGGGTTGGTTACGGAGGGAGAAGGGTGCGAATTACCCCGCGAGGGATTTTGCTGGTTGGCAGAAGCAGAAAAGAAATGCCGGAATTGTCACTTGCTGTTGTAGCATGAACTGGTGGGAAACTCATCCTACAGCGTCCAGGCAAAACGGCCAGAGAAATCCCTACTGCTCGGAGCCGTGACCGAGGGAGGGGTCTGCTCGGACCGCGAACTCCGCTCAGAAGAGGCATGTAATGGGGGGAGATCTTTGTACTAAGCATCAGTTAAGCAAAACTTCCACCTTGCTAGGAATAGCTTAAAATATTGAGAAAAAAAATTCCAATTCTTTCAAATCTTTTAATATGCTTAAAATAAACGTGCAAAACCCATGATGCGGTTAACTTCAGTGCTGAGACACACCTATGTTGTCGCAACAGAACCTCCTGGAGCAAGGTGACTGGGTAGAATACAGCCCCAGGAAAGGTACAGGATTGTTTGAATTCTATTCTTTACACCCAAATTCAGTGCTAACACTATGCAGAAGCTTTCGGCACGCTGGCCTGAGAGCAGCACGATCCTGCCCTCTGCAAGCCTGAGTTAGCTGCTGGGCTCCCGAGATCTCGGGGAGAAGAGAGGATGTATTAAAGAGCTTGGGAGGACAGCGCGGGGGCAGCTGGCGTGGCACCAACGCCCAGCGCAATCCTGGCGTGCTTTTAGGACGCGGTCTGGACGGTTACAGGGAAAGCCGCTACTGTACTGTACACAGCGAATGCGCAGGGAGAAAAAAAAAGTGGGAGAAAGAAGTACGAAGATTGATGTTACAAATACTTGAACCCCAAATAATATACTACAGTTATTACACCGATGGATCTAATTCTCTAACCATAAGCCCGTAATTTATATCTAGTTACAGTCCATACTTGTACACACTAGTCTGCCTGACGAGTCACGGACACGCCGGTGTGCTACGACGGTTACTCACGGCACTGCTGACGCTGAACAGCCCGCGGGGACGCGGCGGGGGCTTGCAAAGGAAGAGGATTTCGTAGGCGGGGTAGGCCCGTGGCTCCCCCTGCCTTGGAGCGCGTTTTAATTCAGCAGAGCCTCGAGGGCTGCCAGCCCGGGCTGCCGCGGGGCCGGGGAGCTCCCCGGGCGTTCCGCAACGGCCTCACCAATAAACCAGAAAATGGTTTTTGGTCAAGGTGGGCAAACGCTCTTTCCAAGGCGCGCGTGTCTTAGGCGTTGTGGTACCACATTAATTACGGCTCGTCCCGCCTGCCTCGGCGGGGCCGCTACGGACATAAACTCATCGTTGTTGCCTGGAAAAAAATACACCGATCGCGGGCTGCCTGCCCGTCCGTGCTGCCGGCCTCTGCAGACCCGATCCTTCCACCGCCAGCCTGGCGGGACAGCCTCCCCTCCGCCGACGGGACCACGGTGATCCTCGGTGGCAGAGGGAGCGGGGTTAAGCTTCCTCGAGGTGCTGTCGGTGTGGCTGGACACTTTATTGCCGGCTCTGGTTTAATCGAGGAGCAATCTGTTCTGCCTTCCCGCTGCCAGGAAGCCTCTCGGGCGCCCAAGCCCTTTCCTCCTCCTCCTCTCCTGCCCAGCAAAACGCAGCCAGGTCCTTGCACGCTCACCGTGCCGACTGCAAGTTAAACACTGACTTTTGGGGAGCTGCAAAAAGCCTCTGACCTTGAGAAGAACAACGGTGCCTCGGCCGGGGGCTGAAGTCGTGCTGAAGTCGTCCCCGTGTCACCGTTGCTGCCCTTAAGGTCGGGGCCGGCGTGAGCGTGCGTGTGCGTGCGCGTCCCTTCTGCGTCCCACCGCCGGCGGGCGGGCGGGGGGGGAGGAAAGAAAGGCAATGCAGGCCTCGGTGCGTACATTCAGATGTTGTAATATTCAGCATGGTTACACCAGGGGTCAGGACACGTCCCGCAGTCAGACAGAGCTTTAGTTCTTTACGGTTACAAGGAAACTCTGGAACAGTTATATAGTTAGAAAAATTACAATGTACTGAACAAACATTATCTCACATACAATCAATTTAAACATTTAAATTGATTATAATTTTGCTAAAATATTAACACAAATACTGTTTGTGCTGCTAAAATTTCAGTGTTCCCTCTAAGGAAAATATTGCTACAGTTCTACCGTACCCTGTATTAAAATCTTTTGCCTTTTTTTTCCCCCAGCAAGACTGACTCTAGAAAAATCGCAAAGGTCACGTAATTAATTTAGGCTTATACCGTATGGGGTTTGGGTGTCCCTGCTCTACTTCACGCAAGGATGTCTCACTGTTTGCCAAGCCCTGCTGGCACGGGCCACCGGCAGATGCCCCTCGGTCACCTCTTCCTCGCCCCTTGCATTAGCCGAGCAAGTGACAGCTCCGACAAAGCCGTGCCGCATCCTCCTGCTCGCGCTCCTGCCGCCGCCGCGGGCAGCGGGGCCAGGCGGGGGGCCGAGCGCTGCGCACCCCGACAGCGTTGGGACCTCAAAAGTGGGTGCAGAGGTGTCCAGAGGGAGAGGGGTCTCCTCTCCTCCGCTGCCGCGGCGGGGACCGCGGCGGGACGCCAGGTCTCGGTGCCACCGCCCGCGGCCGCGCTGCGTGGGGAGGCTGCAGCGGCGCGGGAGAAGTGTCCGAGTTGGGAAACGCTGCCTGAAAACTCCCGGTGCAGCTCCGGTGCCGGCGGGCGAGCGGGAGCAGCTCAGCTCCAGCAGAGCCAGCCTGCGCTGCAAATGCACATTTTAACCCGGCCTGAATAGTAGGGGATTCAAGTAATGCACTTTGTCACTGGTAATGACTGCTCGTGATGAGATTTGCTGCTTATTAATTAATGCATTTATTTGCAATTTAGCAGCAGAAATGAGCTGTGTTAATGATGACAAAAAAACTGCTGGATGTTTTTGCTACAAGGAGAGCTGGGGCAGTCCGGTAACTATTGCTTGTCACGAGGTCAGAAGGCAGCACCCAACTTTTGCCGGCGTAAACCAGCAAGGCGAAACCCCGGAGCCGCCGGGAGAGTCGGCGGCCTCTAAGGATGGGGCTGCCACCGAGGGGGTCAGGAATTCAAGTTTCAGCTCCTTTGCCGAGTCCTTAGTGACAAACAGCTCAGAGCGCAGCCGCCGCGCAGGCAGACAGGCAGGGAAAGCAGGCAGGTTGCTGACAAGGACCTACTGGATTTTGTACACCGAGTTGTTTTTGACAAGGCAGGAATTTTGCAGCTGAAGAACGAAACTCAGCCTCTTTCCCAGGCATTTTTCATTCACTCTCTTCTCCCACTATGGGCAAACACGGGGCCGTGTGCCCCCACATGATGGACTTCAATGGCCTGTAAAGTCTTTCCAATTCTCTGTCTGAATTCCTCATTTCTAGAGACCGCAGGGTAAAATGTACATTCACCCCCGAGGTTCTGCTGAAGCTGACGACAGACGGTGGCTGCTCGCCGTATAAAAACACAAGCTCAAGGCCACTCCGAAGTGACTTGGACTTTGAGTCGCTGAGACACCCACCCCTTTTGTGTTGTTAGCTCTGGGTTTGAGCATGAGTAAGCATTCAGCGTTGCCAACCAGAAACTATTTGTAAATTTGCAAACTTTCCCAACCCCTCGGTGGAGAAGTGGAACTGCAACGCGCCGTATTTTCCGCTGATCAAAGGCTATTCCTAATTAGCAGCCAACTATTGCTGAACTGGTTTCCAGTTTCAAACAATAACTTTTTACACCCTCAGCCAGAACCACGTTGAAGCGCAGAAGCAATCTGGATATTCCACACAAACCCCAACCCGCTGCGCCCCCCCATGCCACCTGCATCCTAAGCTAAGTTTGAAACACCTGTTTGGATTTCTTTTTTTTCTACAGTAAATATATACAAATAAAAGTAACACAGACACCACTTATCTCTTTGTGAATTTGGCACTTTCCACGGAACACGTACAGGAAAGCTCTGCAGCGGGAGCGGCACAGGGCCAATCTCCCCAGCGCCGCCCACCCACCCTCAGCACCACGAGACCGATTCTGTGTTAGCTCTGGAAGAACGAGATAAATAGCACTCCTCAGCTACTGCGTTTTCTAACAGGAAAAGGTATTCTGGGCTTTCCCGGGCGCTCAGCAGAGCCCAACACTGGCTGCCCGGCGTCAAGCCTCAGAGAGGGCATTTATTCATCTTTCGCCACGTGTAGGTGATGTGGTAGCAACCTTCCTTCCTTCTGACTTAGAGGGAACACTGCTTTTATAAAACCCTTGGACAGGTAAGACAAGAACCAATACCACTGTACAGAATTCACTGCACAACTAGCTAATAGTAAGGAACCCAGCACTGACTTGCCACATTAAGGAAATGGGACTGAATACATTTGCAATCAACCGGTTAAGTGTACTGCACCGCAGGACTCGGTCTGTGGGTACGCGGCCCTCGCCCCTCAGTACGCTGGCACTTGGTAACCTTTCGGGTTGGTCTCTAAGGTCTCGGTGAAGGGGGGGCTCTGGTAGGTCTCTGTGCTCTCGATGCCGCTGCCGGTGGGGTAGCCGGGGTACGCCGCGTTGGGGTCGGTGGCGAACTGATCGGTGGCAAAGAGCGACATGTCTGTCCCCAGGCGGTATCTCTGCAGCGCCTTCAACGCCAGCGCGACCTGCCGCGGGACGGAGGAGGGTTAGGGGGGGACGGCAACGCCGTGGCCAGGACCCCACGTGTCCCCAGGACCCCGCATCCCCCCAGGACCCCACGTCCCCCCAGGACCCCGCATCCCCCCAGGACCCCACGTCCCCCCAGGACCCCGCATCCCCCCCGGCTCGCTGCGAAGCACCGGGCGCACCGCAGCATCCCAGGCGGCTGCTGGCCCCGCTCCATTAAAGTCGAGAGCTAAACCAACCCTGAACCACAACCCCCAATGCTAAAGGTGTCATTTCTACGTGACAGGTTGATCCCAAAGCTCTGCCTAGGATGGGGGTCGCAGCCTGGGCTCAGGTCCCCGGCCGTGCAGATTTGGCACCGCTGGCACCAATAAACCCATCTGCTGCGGGGAGGGAAAGCTGCCGAGTCCCAGGCCAGCAAAATAGGTCAGTTCTGCCGAGACTCCTTCACCCTCTTCCAGGTTGCCAGTATTCAGGTCGCAA
This sequence comes from Oceanodroma leucorhoa, assembly GCA_030449065.1. Taxonomy (NCBI): domain Eukaryota; kingdom Metazoa; phylum Chordata; class Aves; order Procellariiformes; genus Oceanodroma; species Oceanodroma leucorhoa. The sequence continues at coordinate 17,243,296 of JASVER010000008.1, read as the reverse complement.
ACCATGGGAAATGCGGGCGGCGGAGCTGCGAGCACACCACGCTCGTTTTTATTTCAGGAGGTTTCATTAACAATTCAATTAGTTTATAAATGACAGGCTCGGGAGGGGGAAAAAACGCCCACAGACACCGAGAACGGCTTCCCAACCACCGCCCAGCAGCCGCTCCCCGGGTGCTGATCACACAGAGCGCCCGGGATTTATTAATGGTACCAGCGGAGGGGCTGCCGGTGCGACCCCACGCCCCAGCCAGCCTCCGTGCCGGTGGCAGGGGCCCGGCACCCCCACAGCCCTCGGGGGGGGAGCAGATGCTGATGGGACGGGGGAGAGCCTCCCACCCGGCTCCCTTCCCTGGCAGCTGCATTAAACGGGCAGTCTGGCGATACAGCGATGGAGAAGAGCTGCGAGGGAGCTGGGATTAAAAGAGATTTATTTGGGTAATAACAGAGCAGGGAGCAGTTAAACTGGCGAGTAACTGGAGCCAGGCCTGCTGCCGGAAAGCCTCAGAGTGTCTTTTGCCCCAATTCTTTTAAGGCAGTATGGAATTACCGCACATTTTGGGTGCTCTCTGCCCGCGAAAAGCCGGAGGAGGGGTGGAGGTGACGCAGGGGCCAGCCCTGCTCCTCCACGCGCAGCCTCCGGAGCAGGAGCCCCCCGAGCGGCGTGGGCACCCCCAAGTACACGTGGGGTCCAGCAGCTGTGGGCAAGGGGCCCCGCGGGGTTCTGCACACCCCTGGCAGACATCCCTCTGCCACTGCGCGGCCCCGGGGACGCACAGAGCCTAAAAGCAGGAGCAAAGGGGGTTTCTGCAAGCCGCTGCCTCCGGGGTGGGCAGCAGAGGAGCCAGGCTGGCTTCCCCCGAGGGTGAGCTGATGAGCCTTAGAGCTCCTAAAATCCCCCTGCCATCCCGTGAGACCGGCTCATCGCGGTGATCCGCTCCTGGGGACTCGTTTGCTTCCAATCAAGCCGCTCCCGGGGGTCTAACAAGGCCCTGAAATGAGGGCAGCTCGTGGCTGGCGACACGCTTTCGATGAGAACGCAACTTTCCAGCCTCAGGAGAAGGGGAAGTCTGGAATTCCCCGGTGAGAGGAGACCAGAGCTGATGCTTCTCGTGTAAGAAACCACAAGTTTCGTCTCTATTTGGAGGGACCACAGGTTTCCTCAGTACAGCCCCTTGCTGCCCACCAGGATTCACTTCTCCAAACCCAGATTCCTCCTCCCAGCTCCGTGCTGAGCCCAGGGCAGGTTTCATTTCTCCTCTCCCCACCTTAGCTCCGAAGCTGAACTCACCCAGACGATGATGGAGAAGAAGGAGAAGGTGATCGCTGCCCGGGCGGCGTCTGCTCCTTGCGAAACCCCTTTGCTCATCGTCGTCCATTGCCACTGGTTTGCTAGGAAGCAGAAGGCTACAAACCACAGGAAGGACAAGAAACCTGAAAGAGAACAGAGCTGGTCAGTGCTGTCCCTGCCCACTGCTGCCTCTGCTGCAAGGACCCCCGTTTGCTGATGCACCAGCATTTTTAAATAACAACCATGATCTTGGGTGCCTCGGCCTGTGCTGTGGCCCAAACGGAGCTACTTTAAAAGAGGCTGATTTGCAATTGCCAGAACAACAGGGATGGAAGGCACCTTGTAGGGTCACCCAGTGTGTTGCCTGCCTGAAGTTTAGCTCACCCACATCTCAACCTGATCTCAGAGACCTACAGGGACAGCACAGCCTCTCCGGACGTGTGGTCCTCACAGTCTGTGGGATTTCAGCCGCTCGCAGGCATCAAGGCGCTACCAACTCAATTCCAGCACTCCAGTGTGTCAGCCCACCATTCCCTCTGCTCCCTGGACACCACCCACTCTTAGAAAATTTGTGCGGGATACCACAGACCTCACCCAGGAAGAAGCCTGCACTCCTGGGAGCAGCACCGGGCTGCTTGGCTGATGCAGGAGACAGCTTTACAGCTGCTCTGCGACGGGCTATGCCTTGGTCCTACCCAAGGACACAGCCAGAGAGCTTAAAAAAAGGCAAGGAACAATCACCCAGGAATAGGGACAGGCTGAGATTAACGCCTGCTCCGAACACGGGGACCACGAGTGACCCGGGGACGTCAGCGCATCCCACGAGCGCAGCAAACGAGCTCATCGTGTGCCGTGGCCAGGGCAGGGACGCGGCAGGGCTGCCCGCGGGGACGAGAGGCACACGGGCTTCACCTGAGAGCTCTGCTCGTCCCTGCTGCCCTCCGCTGACTCCCCTCCTGTTCTCAGCCTCTCTGGGCTCTGCGGGATTGAGCAAAAATGCTCGGGTGATTATTCCTTACTGGAACCAAAGCTGGCTGAGCAAGATAGGGCTGCAGCTCCCCTAATTCAATCTCCAGCCAACAGCGCTGCCTGATGCCAAGGAGCTCAGAAAACAGTCAAGAAGCAAGGCACAAGCGCACAGCGTAAAGAGCAGTGACGCTTTCCAGCACTGCGAAGAGAAGCTGCACAACCTGGAGCCTTCCACGACGCTGTTTTAAGGGTCTCCGGCTTTCCTGAGCATCCCCCACGCAGGCGTGGACGGTGGGCACCGGCAGGCGGGACGCTGAGCGACCCAGCACCTTCCCGAGGATCATGAGCACGTCGGTATGAGCAGCCACACTGCCGGTCCCATGGGGCAGCCGGCTGCAAAGCACAGTCTGACCGCAGGGAGAGGAAAAAAGCTTCCTTTATTCCCCTTTATCTTGCCAGTTGTTCCTAAGTACAATATAAATTGCACGCGTGCACCCACATCCAGTGCGAGTTACAGGGCTCATCGCACACCTCGCCTTTAATTCAGAATTTGCTTCTATGTGCAGTTTAAGAAAGCGCACCCCTCATCTCCTTCTCTTGCACGGTGGAGCCTGGGGCTTCCTGACCAGCGGATCTTCTGTCTGCCTGGCCGTGCCTGAACCCTTGAACTGCCCTCACAGCAACACAACCTCCAGCCAGGATCATCCAGGCTTCCCTTTTCCAAATTACAGACTAATACAACAGCCCCTTTTTGCTGAGTACAGCTAATGCCTGCCACCAAAACCGCCCCAAATCTCTGCATATATATTTTCACCGCCCCAAATCTCTGCATATATATTTTCACTTCCCCTTAGGATGATCCACTTGTCGTCAGTGTCAAACAAGACCTCTGGGGCTTATTCCTCAAAGGTCATCCTCAGGGACAGAGATGCTTTCTAGCTCCCCAGCTCTGTTATAACGGGGCTTTACCAGCAGCTGGCCCCCCTTAGGGGAAGCAGATCCAACCCCTAAATGTGGACACAAGAAGATGCACGCCCGAGATACGGCATTGGCTGCAGCTCGGATGACCGGTATGTGGTGAACGCGGTGGGTAGTGGTCCCCCGGCAGGTCTCGGTGCAGGAGATGCTGAACCACATCTCCGGACGCTGCGCTGCTGAAGCGCTCCCACCTCCGGGTACCTGGGGAGCAAACGCCACGGCAGCGGGGAGCACGGCCCTGCCGTGCTCCAGGAGCAAGCCTCAGTCAGGAGCTTCTCGCTCAAATACGCACCTTCCCGGAGACAGCGGTGCTTGGAAGTCAAAAGACCAGAGATGAAACGTAAGAGCAGCTCCTAACAGGCTAATTCGGAGCCGCACTGTGGGGAGCAGAGGGACGCTCAGGGACAAGCTCTGGGGCCACGCGCGGCTGGCACCAAGGGACGCTGGTGCTCTCCAACAGGACTAGGCTGTGTCACTGGTTTAGAGGGTGAACTCGCTTGTTTCTTCGTTTAACACTCGATCTAGTGCAGTGGGTCCTCCCTCGTACGCTCCTGGGCAGGACACCAACGCAGAGCACGAGTCACAGCCGCGCCACGGGAGCTGCCCACCCCCCAGCAGCACAAAGCCCCATCTATCGCTGGCGTCTTCTAAGGGTTTTCAAGAGTTAAAATGACATCATTGCACATCTCCGAATGTGCACCGGCTGCACTGGGTATTGCAGTTACCGCCTGCAACACTGAGATATGTGAGACGCTGACCTTCCCGGTGCTAAAACCACGAGCTGCTTCAGCCAGGAACGCCTAGCTAGGGTCACTTCTGCTGCCACCCGTGTGGACTTCCCGGAGGTTTCACGACACGGAGACAAGCCTTTCCCCTCCACATCCAGCTCTGCCTGGATCCCTGAGAAGAAAAAGGATTCCCTCCAGTGCCCTGGGGAAGCGGGAAGGCAGGTATCGCTGTCAACAGAGGAGACGGGGTCAGGCATGGAGAGCATCTCCAGAAACACCAGCCAGGCATCGCTGGAAGTTTGGAGGACTGACACACGCCTCCCAGGGAGCTCTATGGGAACTATTTTTGTTTCTGTACCAGCGCTTATTTTCATTTGTGATCACGTTCACTTTCTGCTAGCACTCCTTCGAGAGGAGGCTTTGCACCCCGTAACGCGAATCCAACACGCAGGGTTGCAGCTGACTCCCCTCGCTCCTGGCACCTCACCGGGAACACGGCTGTGCCCTCGTCCGGCGCCCGCACGGTCCCGGTCCCGGTCCCGGTCCCGCAGAGGGGCTGGCAGTGCCTGCACCCAGCCCCCGGTGTATTTGCAGCATCAGGTGTAAGTGTTTTGGAGGTGTCTGTTGCTCCCCATGAATTTTAAATCCTCAAGAAGAGGGCTGAGCTGACAGTAGCGTGCTGTGGCTATGTGTGCCGGTCCCGACTCCAGCTGGAAACAGGCACGGAAGCAGCTCTGCACCCTCCAGCACGCTGGGGAAAAGGAGAACGCCACGAAGCACCGCAAGAGCCAGTAGATAATTATCGTTTTAGGATCTGCAGACAACAGAGTGCAAACACCAGGGAAGATGTGTTACAGCCGTAATTACAGCCTGATCCCAAGCAAGCGCACGTCTATGGGAGCAGCTGTAAGAGCAGATGGAAGAGAAAGTCGCAAATGCCATTTGCAGACTGCGGTGGCCCTGCCTGCCCCCCTGCCTGCCCCCCTGCCTGCCCCCCTGCCTGCCCCCCTGCCTGCACCCCAGCATCACCTCCCAGCCGGCTCGGTGGCTCTGATCTGCCACTGATCCGATGCACAAGTCCTCCCTCCTTCAAGCAAAAGCAAGCCGTGGGTTAACGCTTTCATTAACTCTCCCCCCAACCTCCAGAGACTGCAACTGCCCGCGGACATCTGCTTTGCTGGCAGCTGGCATCAGGCTCCTGCGTGACCCGGGCGAAGGGCCAGAAAGAACCTGCTTTTCTCACCCCCCGGCACACCTCCCGGTTTGCAATGCTGCCTCGTACCCAAGCATGTTCCTCCCCTGGTTACTTCCCAGATGCATTTTCGGCTTCTACATCAAAACAAGCAATAATGCAGCGATCACATACAGAGAGAAAGGATGAAACCGTTTCAAGGAAAAAGGAGGAAACCAAGCATCCCGTCTTTGGTGGGGAGGAAGAAAGAAGGGGATGGCGTAAGAGAGCCCCACAGGTGAAGTCTCCAGGGGTTATTAACATGGAGGTCGTTAAACACGGCGAATTACACGGGGCAGCTCTGCCTCCTGGCAGGTTGGGTGCCTGAGGGAGCAGCGCAGGGGGGGACGGTGGGCTGCGACCTCTGCAACTGCAGAGGCTTCACGTGCCGACGAAACCCTGCGCTTCATCCCTGCTGTGGGATCTGCCTGTATTGACGCTTATTCCGGGAGCAACCAACTGCCTGGCATTTCTGTGTGAGTGGGTGTACAGGCTATGGCAGCAGGGCTGTAAGAAAGGTTTGGGGCAGTCATAATTTTAGAAAAGTGAAGGCGCAGCAATAGGAATGAGATAAAATATGCTGGGCACGAACCCACCCTGACATCTCCCAGTGAAATGAACCCAGTGCTTGTCCAGACGGCCGAAGGGTGCTTTGCACACCGAGCATCCCGTGCAGCTAACAGCTCAGGATTTGGGTGGGAAGGGACCTCCGGGCGCCACGTCTCTAACCCGCCGCTCCGAGCGGGGTCAGATGGGGAGGGGAAGGACCAGGCTGACCGATTCCTCCTGCCGGACCCCAGGGACCCACACCCTCCCCTGGGAGCCAATGGGGCAACCGGACATCAGCAGTGCTGGGCCGAATTTGGGCTTAGGAGATGCGAAAACCAGACCTAGGTGGACCTGCGACCACAGACTTCGTTACAAGAGCCCCAGACAACGCTCCACTTGTACCAGCACCAAGATGGATTTCAGCACAGCATTTCTAGGGCGCCCCGTGGGAAATGGTTCGTTAAGCGGGGAAAATACAAGAGCAGCGAGAGAGGTAAGGAGCTGCTGGCAGGGAGATGTCCCAGGCAGCACTAACAGAGGCGATGCCAGGCTGGAGGGGAGCTACGGAAGACCACTTTTTGCAGACTCTGATAGGTGACACTGTGTCGGTCACAGGCTCGCGTCCACATGATTTGCACGTAAGTGATTGATTTGTTTTACCAGCAAGGAAGTGGCTTGCCTCTTTTCTACCAAGAAGCCCGCAGAGGGGATGGCCCGAGCGAGCAGGACGTCTCTGCCCGGACACAGGCTGAAGATGCAGCTGGAGCACACACATCGACCCAGGGTGATCCCGGGGTAATAAAGTGTCACTGTTGGCAGCACAGCTGCATTGGGTGGATTTACCAGCGCAGACCTCTGGTGCAGTACTGCAGCCTGTCCCCAGGGCAGAGCACAGCCCCTGCACAGCAGAGGCTTTGCAGGGCAGAAACCATCTTCTCCAGCTCACGGCTGAAGGCCCGTGAATGCGCATGCAACGCATGACAAGTGCAAAAGAGAAACGAGGCAGAGATTGAGAGCGGTACCATTTCACACATGCCTGGCAGGGGAGAGAACGGCTGTTAGGAGGTGGAAGGCAGGGAGGATCACGGCCTCGCACCACGACACACAGCATCAGCCAGAAGATGGATGTGATGTTCCCCTTCCGTTTGAATTGAAGCGTTGCAGGCACCGAGCCCCACGGAAGGGGCTGTAAATATCATCTAACAAGGGCTGGACGCCAGCGCTCTAGCACCATGGAAATAAGCTTTCTAGCAAGGAGAGAACATCCTTAACAACAGGCAAGTGCAGGAAGGCGATGACGGATGTTTTCATTTGGGACCAGAGAGCCATCAGCGACGCTTGTGCTGGATAAATCACCTTCAGACTTTGCTAACACAAGAGCCTGGAAATGGAGAACATCAGCTGCAAACTCAGCCAGGCAACTCCCACAGCAGCTGAGCAGAGAACGGCCTCTCCAGGCTCAAGGCATCCTGCTGCTCGTGCTCACACGATGAGCCCCAGGTCAAGGGGCTCAAGATGGCACAGAAGATCTGTGCCAGCCCTTGGGAGCCCCAGACCCACCTGCACACCGCAGTCCTCGAGGCAGCGAGGGATGACAGTGGTATGTAGAAGTGTCTTTCTGCTTTGTTCCAAAACATACATGCACAAAGTGAGAACAGACCCAGATGTAACTGATGAAATTACATTTGCTTGAGCCAGAAACAGGAGATGCGGGAGGGTAAAACGCCCTGTCTGGTCTCTGAGATGCGACCACCAAGCCTCACTTCTCTGGGTGGCCTCACTGAACCCAGCTCAGCGAACGCCTCTGGCTGCAGAAGTGACACAGACGAGCGGGACACCCCACTGTCCCCGGGCTGCCGCACACCGGCTTCCTCGCTGCTGTCTCTGCGCTCACGGCTGGATGGGACAACCCATCTGCCACCCCTGTCCTCCCCGACTGAGGGACACGAGTCGTGCCACGCCACGGGAGGAGAGGGGAGGACTCAAGTGTGGAGCTGCAGGGCACAGCAACAACCCCGCACCCCCCTCAGAGCCCGCATCGTCCTTGGCGAGCACAGCAAAGCCAGAGACGTACCTGAAAAGCCGAGGTCCAGCAGGACGGCCCGTTTGCGGTCCTTCACGCTGCTGATCTGCTGGAAGTGGAGGTCCACGACAAAGAAGAAGATACAGCCAAAGAAGGCAATGATGCCAATGGCGATGCCGTAACTGCAGGCACTCTCATTCTCGTTGAAGATGCAGAGCAGCTTGGGGTTCTGGCTGTCCTTGTTCACGTAGCACTCGTTCACGATGGAGCCAAACACCACGATGGAGAAGATCTGCAGAAGGAAGGAGAAAACACAACTTGCTGCTGTTTACATTTAACTCTGTTTTCCAACAGCAACATAATTGGATTCAATCCTGTCTTTGACTCCATGGCAACATGGCATTTGTTAGACAGATCCCACTCTCGCCTCTTTGGTGGCCCCAAGCAATGGGCTGGTGGAGGGTATCTAGGTCCTCTCGCTGTGAGCCTGTCTGCCTTTCAGTGGCTTGGTTTGCAGAGTATTTTAAGAGATGTTATTCTCCAGACAGGCTGGGGAGGGAAAAAAGTAAACAGACGAGCCAGGTCTCTGCACAGTCTTTCTGCTCGTGCTGCTCTCCGCTGTCAGGCTGTGCTCGCTAAACCCCCTCGTGTCCCTGCGGAGCGGGGAGAAATGAAGTTACAGAGGATAACTGAGCTGCTGAGCAGGCTGACCCAGGGAAGGACGGGGTGCTCCGTGGAGGGGGGACGGGACAGGGCAGCACGGGGAGGTGGGGAGCAGCTCACCTGGGTGCAGCGGGGCAGGAGAGGCTGCCCTGCCGTGCCGTTGGCAGGGCAACTTTTCGCCTGGCTTAGCAGGGGTTGAAGGATGCAGCGCCTGCATCCGTTATCCAGCGACCTGGTTTCAGCCTTGTGAGGGGCGAAAGGGCAGGGGGGTTGATGGTGGCTGCCCAGGTCCCGCTGCTGGGACCCGAGGGTGTTTCATGTCCCTGCAGGCAGGGAAGGAGCCGGATGGCAGCACACAGCCGGCTGCCTAAATTAATACCATTCACGATGCTGCACGCCAAAGTAATTCCCTTATCCCTCCGACACCAAAGGCAGCAAGCGGAAGCCGCGGGACCAACTGCATTATAATTTGCTCTGGAGCCTGCTCCATTAGCGCTTGGAAAGCGCTGCGCTGCCGTTTGGATTTCAAGGCAGAGAGCAGGGAGGGAAGCAAGGTGTGCAGACACCCCTCCGTCAAGCTGCGCGCCTCTGATCTCGCCCGTCGCTGCCAGCAGCGGCTCGCAGGACACAGCTGGAGGCCACGTATGCAGGCGGAGGGATAAGAGGCTCCTCCAGCACGCCCCAGCACGCCCGGGAGCAGCTGGGGTCTCGGGGTACGGCGCAGCTCCCGCTCTGGAGGCCCCGCTACGTTCTTCTGCGGTGACAGCATGACACGAAGCGCACGAGACCAAGAGGCGACAGACAGAGGCGGCAGCCAAAGAGCCACATGACGAAGGGCGGCCGGTGGCCTTTGCAAAGTCACCTGCGACTCACCTAAAGAGCTGATGCCCGGCCGTGGGCCACCTCCTACAGCCCCGCGCTCCCCGAGGCGCAGCGTGAGCAGAGCCGGGTGAAACGGAGAGGAAGCCACTATGAGCAAACCATTCAGAAAGCTCCAACCACTCTTTAACGTAACATTGTGATATACATTTTCTCCCAAGCACTGGCCAGATATCTTACTCTTGCCTGCCCCGAAGGATTTCATCCAGATTTCTCTCCTCCAAACTCCTTTCAGTGCTGGGGCAAAGCTGCACCACACCTTCTTCTGTCTGAAGCTACTCACAAATGCAAGTGTCTCATTAGCAAACATGACTTAGAGAGTGTCCACCAACTCTCCCCCAAGTTGGAGGGGACAACAAAGAAATGGATCTGCAAGGGATTGAATTACTAAAATGTGAAGGATTGGTAACGGATTTTTTTTTTTCTCTGTAGGGGGTCATCTGAAATAAATGATGAGCAGAAGCAGCAGAGTCTCTGGAGTACATCCTACTTAGGTGTGTAGGAGCTCCTGCAAGCCGCTACCCCACGCCTGGGACTTTGTCACCAGCTTCTCATGCTGCTATCTGCAAGCACGTGATGGACAAACAGGTTGCACCATGCTCACTCCCACCTCCAGAAACCGGCCAGCAGGACAACCGAGGGCAGGGCTCATCTTTAAACCCTTTTAGCCAGGAGCTCTGTTAGTGACAGCAGACTCCTATTGCTTCTAGCACTTAAAATTCACGCCAGCAATAAGCTGGCCTGTGTCCGGTGGTGGAGATGCTCTGAGACCTGCTTGCTAATGTAGCTGGCATCCCTGAGCTACCCGAAGATGGGCAGAAGGAACAACACGTCGTATCCAGCCTGGAGACCTCCATGCTGCAGTGTGACAAGGCTGCAGGGAATCACGCAGCCCGGCTCTCCCGAAATGCTCCATCACTGCAAGGAACCGAAAAGCGGGGGTCCCACTGCAGGGCGAGAAGGAGAGCAGAGCTCGCCCCCAACACCCGGGAGCTTGGCCGGGAGTGAGCGACGTCCTGCAAAATCCCCCGGGGATTCACCTGCGGGCCTCAGCAGCAGCTCTTTGGGGTTCTTTCCATCAAAACACCTCGTGTACCTCCCATCGCTGCCCGAGACTCCCACCGGCTCTGTGCTGGCCCCTTCTCTCCTTGCTTAGCCAAGGGGATCAGCGTCTCCAGCCCGGCAGAGGGGAGCACGCGTCCCTGGCTACGCGACCGGCAGCAGGAGTGGGTTTCTGCCCTGGAAACACTCCTCAGCCCCGGGAATTAGCCCCTTCTTGAATGACGCCCTCCTAGAAATGTGGGTTTCCAAATGTGCATCTGCAAAATTCAGGTGCCACCTTTGATTCCCCCTGGAGCGTTAAAAGGGGGTAGAAAGTATGTACGTCCCACAGACCTCTCCACGCCTGGCAGAGGGAGATAATCAAACCTTCCTCCTCTCCGAATTTAGCCACTACCCAGGGTCCTGTTCCAACCCATCCCCAGCTCATCTCCGCTCCGAGCACCAGCCACGAGCTCGACGGCAACCCGAGTCACCCGCGTGCATTTGCACCCTCTTCCTCGGGTGGGCGGCACGCACTTGCAGAGCGCTCGGCTGTGACACCACGACAGGCACACCATCGTCACGCAAAGAACAAGAGGGTTGCATTGTACGAAAGAAACAACAACAAACAGTAATAATAATTTTCCCAGTGCTTTGGCAGCAGCTAGAATATCAGCAGTTGTAAAAATCTGTTCATAAATAATGCAAAATTGTTATTTACCATCAGAAATAGCAGCAGCATTTATAAAACAGGCCCTGGAAGAAATAATGTGATGCTGGAAAACATGAATAATTGAGAACCTCTGATTCCACGGGATTATTTCTCTGGCAGGCCAGCGAACTCACACACAGCTTCTCCGATAACTGTTTTACTTAGTCCTCCCAGGATTAACAACCTGGACTACTCCTCTGTGCTTTCGGGTGCCAGTTCAGTGGGTGAGGGAGGGCTCCCGTAAATACGATTAAGAACGTTACAGGACAGGGTGTCTGGCTGCCTGCACGCAGGTTTGCACACCTGGGGCTGTCGACGGAGGATGCTCAGGCAGCGCTTCTGGGATGGAGATGGAAAGAACAGACATTTCACTGCTTAACTTCAAACTCCAGAGGGTTTTGCAAAGCAAAACATCCTTCTCGTGGCTGGACGACCGGAGCAGCTCACCCCGCGAGACCCCCTCGGCCGGGCGCTGCCCGCAGCGTTTTGATGCAGGCAACATGGGACACGTGGCTTCTTCTCGGGAGGCCAAAACCGTAATGAGTTGCAAGCACACGCATTTGATAGATGTGCTCAAAACATCAGCGCTGGCTGAAATACTCCTGTCAAAACATGCTTTTCAGTGAAAACAAGTCATTCCATGGGTTTTCTCCTCCTCCCCCCGTGACTGAAATTTTAATAGTTTTTCTTAAAAAAAAAAGCTGGTGCTGGTAAAACATTGTAATGAGAATAGATTTGGAGTTGTCTTTCTAAGTATAGGTGAGGGAAAAAAAATTGAGAAAATGTGGGTAGACGGGAGAAAATAAAACTCATACTTTTTAAAAAAAGTTCATGCAAAACAAGTGCCATTTTCCAATCACCTCTACAAACCACACTTGCTCAAACCCAGAATAAGTTCATCAGAGACTTGAAAGCAAAAATACAAGGTCAGATGTTCCACTTTGAGTGAGATTTTACGGGTCCTGAGCAAGGATGTAGGAATCCTGCTTTCCAGAGGAGCTCCTCCAACTCCCCCCTCCTCCTCCCTGTCAGGTCGGTCCCCAAAACCGCAGTCCCCGTGACCAGGCACGGCAGTGACAGGACTCGGGACCAAGGGCCAAGGTCACTGGCACGCACGGCACAGGGGCATCTGCCGCACAAGTCGCTGCATCCCAAAGCCCGTCCCCCTTTCTAACGGGGCTCATCCATATCTCACAGGCTTTGCAAAGGAGCCTGAGCATTCACAGGACGCTCCATTTTCCAGCTGAACAACCCAACCCAACCAGCAACAAATTTCGCTCTCGCTGGGTGAACCGGTGCAAGACCCAGTAAGAAAACTGGATTACCTCCAGCTGCCCCAGTATGAATTGCGTCCCATCTGCCAAAGTTTTCACATACATCTGCGGGCAGCTCGGGGTCTCCTGGCCAGCAGCCTGGCGCGCAGGTTGCTCAGCCCTGCCTCTCCCTGGTGCCAGAGAGCGGCCGGGAGCCCCCGGCACACGGCTCCGGCAGCTCTGGCAGCACAGACCATTAGTGCTCCTCTCCGCGTTCAGCTGCAGGGAGGGATGGGAAGGAGGAAAGCTGTCTTCTCCCATCCCTTCCATTAAGACTTGCACTTCAGCCACACAAAGGAGCTTCTATGCCTCGGTCACACCCCGGGAGGGAGAACAACGCCGGTCAGGGAGATGCATCAAGTGCTTTGAACCAAAATGACGCAGCTCAGCGGCTCGTGCAAGTGCAGATGGAGCTCGTGTTACACAAACCAGTGAGAAGCCTGGGACCTCACTTCTTAATGAAAGCCAGCTACCCAGTTCCCCCAGTTTAAAGCTTGCTTCCAAGCAAGAGGGGACGCCTCGCCAGGCCAGCGAGCATTTCTGTAATGCAAGACAAAGGGACGGGTCTTGGCAGCGATCGGTGACAGGGTCTGGGTACGCCGGCCACAACAAACTGGAAAATGGCTAGTGCAAAGCCGAAACCAGAGGGGTTTTGAGTATCACCCCAAAAACCTGGGAGAGCACCCTAGGGACGCTGCTCACCCGAGGCTGGAGGCTGCGCCTGCACAGGAGCCTGCCGCTCCGAGGCTGCCTTTGGTACCCAAAGTACTGGACCCAGATGCACATCTCGCCCGCTTTCCTCGCTTGCTGCCCACCTCCCGTTTTCTGCACTCACCCTACTTTAGGCAAGACCTCTTGCCTCTCTTGCCCCCTCTGGTAATGGCTGTTAAGTGCAGGGGACCGTGACCGAGTCCCCGGTGCCCCATGCTGGTGGGTGCCCCGGCAACGGCGTGGGCAGCCCTGCAGCAGGAGACCGAGTGAAATATCATTCTTTCTCTCCAAAAAAAGGAAAGGGGGAGGCTGAGAGGGCAGGTTCCTTGCTCAGCAGCGTCCAGGCACTCACGCCCAGGGTGCCGGACCCGCAGCCGCTGCCAGACCCTCGCAGGAACCCAGGGCGCTGGGGACGCCTGTGCGCCCCATGACGGAGGCACCATTTTAGGCGTGCATTAAGCTGGGAGACCTGCGGCTGCCTTCCCTGCACCAGATTTTTACCATCTGGAAGAAGGTGGCTGGCCAGGCTGCCTGGCTCAGTTCTGTAATTATACTTTGCAGATCCGTGTTCCCTCCTGGGGCTTGAGCCGGCTGGACCCAGGACACGCACATTTTTCATCCACGTTGCTTTTAGCCTTCTGTAGCCCAGGCACCTAAAATGTGCTTCAGGAGACCTCGCGGTCTGAACACAGCCGTCGTAAGGAAAACAAAAAGCAAATAACACAAGAGAGCACAAGCTGAAAGCTTCAGTGTGTGAACTGTCAGCCATTTTAAGGTGAGATGTTTCCACTGCTGATGCACTGTACTTTGATTTGGGACCTATAAAAAACATTACCAGAAGGTGTAGGGTTGTAGGAGACTGCAAAACGTTGCTTTGATGACACACGCAAGCAACCATTAATGTCAACATCAAGGAAATGTAATGCATGAAGAAAAATACTCCACTGCTAATTTGCTCTGCTGTAGCTCACAATCAACGGTGTTGGGCACAAACCACACGTACAGGGAATCGATACCAACGTCTGGGTGATCCTTCGCCACTCTAACGTGAGCATCAGGGAGGCACGCTGCCCTCCTCGAGCCACCCCCCAGCAAGTGAAGGATGAACTAGCAAATGAGAAGGGAAAACAATTAAGGTCAAATCAGCACAGGCCAAATCCTGCCCAGCAGCGAGTGTTTTCATAAGCCCCAGTTAAGTCCTTGCCTTGAGTCGCATTCGTACCTCGAGCAGACACTCAGCTCAGGGATGAGTTAGACCCTTGGCAGAGGGCCAGCCTCCTTCAACACCCACCAAGCTCAAATTCTGGGGGAATCGGGTCCCGTGTCCCTCTCCAGTTTATCTTTACAGTTGTCATTCACAGGGAAGTTTCCAGCACAGATCTGCATAATTTATTGGAGGGTGTGAAGATTAAAGAAGTACTTTAAGCACCGCCAGATCTCCCACAAGGGCTATGGATATGACCACAAAGAAAGACCTGACGCAGTTTCTGGCACAGAAAGAGGTGGTATGATGCTGGCCGTAATAGGTTTATGGACATGTCTGCTAGGCTAACCGGCTTGGGAAGGATGCACATTGATGACCACATGACCGATTTTTACTGAATTACTTTTTCTAATGTGGCAAGAGACGCTGGCTGAAACACAGCGCCCATTCAAAGTTCCTGAACCAGTAACGCAATCGGAGCACATGGCAAGCCAGCAGCGTTTTGAACCAGTGATGACAGGAAAATGATAATTTAGCAGCAGCACCTTAATCTCAGATGTAGCGAACCTTCTGTATAATTCCATTACCAAAAATGTTAAATTTAAGTTCTGCCTTTAATCTACAGCCCACGGAAAGAGATAATTAAGACGGAAATCTGGTGACCCTACTGAAAAGCAGCCAAGACCAGACAAAGTCCAAAGCAGCTACGTTCAGGCCAATGATTCTCAGTAAACACGCCTTTTACCATGAGCACAAATACTGCCCTTTCCATCCTTCTGGAGAAACAAACCAAACCTGGACCAGGACAGAAAAGGCACGCTCCTTCCCTCCAAGAACCACCACCTATTCCTAATACATCAAACCACCACCCGGCACATCCCTTACCAAAGTCACAACTCAGCAAAGCGCATTTGCCTTGCTGAAAGACAATAATCTGCTGTATTATGCACTAAGACGCGTATCAGTGCAAAGCCGAGCACATAAAGACTTTGCTGGATCCGAGCCGAAGTAACCTCTGGTCATAAAAGTTCCCTACTGCATATCAAAGGCTACAGGGACTGCCACTTTGCTGCCATGCCTCTGCCAAGTAATCAGATTTCGCTGCACTGGTCCAGCCCCTTGATAAAGGCTTTGCTCTTAAAAGCGTAAGACTATTGCAAGGAAAACCCAAACAAAATACTGGGCCCAATGAGATAAAATACTGCATAGGGAAAGCTCTCTCCAGTGATCCAAGAGATGAACTGCAAATTCATCCAACGTTAAGAAACAAGAGGTAACGGCAGCAGCTAGGGTCAGGCAGCTGCCCGTGTGTCCGTTGCAGGCAAGGTTGTCCAGCTGGGCAGGTCATGCAGGCAGCAACACGGGGGTCCCTGGAGCAAGAAACAACCATTTTAAATAAAATACTGAAGTATTCCTCTATGTTGTAGTAAAATAGGGACCCGATCTCCTGCTGAGCTCCACAGAGGCAGAGGGAATGCCTGGGCGGGTGGAGGGAGGCGAGAGCGGCCCAGCCCTTCCGAGCAGGCTGCACCGGCGGGACCGGGCACCGCGCTTTTACTGTTGCTATGACTGAAATTCGCAGGAATTACCAAAAATATTTTCCACAACTGCTTTTAAAAGTCAAACCTGAACCTATATTAAATGAATAACGCCCCTGCGCAGCCACTTGAAAGTCCAGCTGGCGCTGGCAGTCACAGAGAAAGGAACTCATGATTCTGCGGGCATCCTTCATGAATATCGAGTTTGTTCTGCTCTGCAAAAAATGTCTCAAAAGGAAACCACAAGAGTGATCACATCTTCATCTGACAAACTGCATCAGACGGAGGGGGAAGAGATGAATGAGGAACTGTTAAATGGTTCTTTCCAGCTTTTGATTTTACAGCTCATGCCAGGAGTGTTTTTTTCCCTTCAGATACTCAGAATTACTATATCTGTCAGGGAGAGGTTGCTGTGTGAGGTAGAATCAGGAATCCCCTTTTGCCATCACTTACATTTGGGGATTCCTACACTGAAGTTGCCATTCACATCCCAGTCCCTTAGATGTTTGCCAGCACAAGGTCTGAACCCACAGCCCCGAAGAAACTACCGGAGTCACAAAACGGAGCTGGACCCTCCTTTGGCGGTAGCTCGTCGTGAAACCCCAACAATGGCCATCGGCTGGATCACCCAGTCGTTTGCATCAGATGCGAGCGGCTGGCCCCAAAGCCTCATCACGGTGGTTCTCCATCGCCCATACTCCCACCCAAACCACCCCATCTCAGGCAGCTCCCTCCTTTTCTCACCAAAGGAACGTAACGCCACACATGCAGCAAGGGTTACGTCTCCCCGAGGTTTGATCCAACCGCACAGGTTAAACACGTTTAAAAAGATGCAAAAACAAAGCACAGGAAGGAAAACCACATGAAGATAACCCACCCCAACACCTAAACTCGGTCATCCTCAAAGCCTCAGTTAAGGGCTTTCTGAATAACCATCCACGGCTGTTAACGTGCGGGCACAGGCAGCTCGTCCCCCCCGTGACAGCAGGAAAGCCTGGGAAGGTTTCCGTTGGCTTTGTGAATCGGGGAGCCTCACGGCGGGGCGCTGGTCCGTGCTGCCCGCCCGGCTGCCAGCACGGTGCGATACGGAGCAGAGGCTGCCACGTGCCATGGCGTTGCCGCGCTCTGCCAAGCGGCAATTACGAGCGTCGGGGCAGAACAGAAAGGCAGCAGAGAGCTCGCAGGCAAAGCCTTTTGGCTGCCTCCTCCGTCCAAGCTCTCCATCTTGACATGGGTCCCATCTGGCAAAAGCAGGAAAGCGACCGCTCAGAAGGAGCCCGGGCACACGTTGCTTTACAAAACCTGCAAGAAACAGTGATGGCCATGCAGGCAGGTGGGCAGGAAACCTCCACCCATACCTCTCACCTGCCTAAAGTCCCTGCTCACGCTGGAAAGGAGCTGTAAATGCCGAACTGGTTTAAGATACAGGTAACCGGACTGCAACAGCCGAGCGAAGGCCGGCCAGGGCTCTGAACCCCCAAGCTGGAGCGGCTATGCAGAAGGGTCCCCAACACATCTGCCAGCAAACGTGAGACCTGTGAAAAGTGGTCCAAAGGGCTTTTAACATGACCTTCTCCAGCCCACTGAAAACAGCAAAAAACCTCCCTTTGAGCTCAGTGGGCTTTGGAGCCGACTCCAAATATTGCCAACATTTACGCTTGGGACAGCACAGGGCACATCCCACATTTGTCCACATCAGTGCCCCCCTGCAATGGTTTAGAGCTGGGCTGATGCGTGTCTGTAGTTGTAAGCGCTCGGTTTTCACAGATTCCCTGTGAACACAGAACCACAAAACAAATGACTCTGCCATTGAATAAACCAGCCAGCAAATATATGCATGAATATTTTCTAAGCTGGAATTTTAATTTTATCTCTATATTCCATATTCTGTTCCTGCTTCCCAGCAGTGTCCGATCCCCTTCTGTACACAAGGATGGTGAGCTCTCTGGGTGCGTGGTAGCAGATTTATTTTATGAGGGGCCTAACCCACCATCAGTGGGTCAACAATTTATCTAACTGTACCCAAAACCAACACCACTGCCAACAGTTTGCCATTGCCACTCAAGGAGGATCGCGGAGGATCCAGGTGGATCCAGACCAAGTTTCTGGACTGAGGCAATGCTTTTAGGAAACGACTGCTGCCAGGTGCCCGAACCCTGCCCAAAACACCCCATCCACCCCAAGCTGGATGCTCCAGATCCATACCTGGCCTCCGTTCTTCTCCAGTAATGGAGTCAGGGGCTTTCTCAAAGCCCCGGAAAGCACGCTGGCTCCCATCCAGCAAAACACTTAAGCGTGTGGTTTAACTTCAAGCATGTGATTGCAGCTGGAATTGCTCATGTGCTTAAAGATAAGCACATGCTCCCATGTTGTGCTGTACAGGGCCTTGGCCGGGGCACCCCACCCTGGAGAGCCCCACAAACGCACCCAGCGTGTCAGCCGGCAGGAGGGCAGCCGGGGGGGCAGCACCTTCTCATCACACTTTTCCTTCACTCACTGCCTGCATTTGGCACTGCTGAAGGTGACACAGAGCCAGCGAAGGGCCTCCGTGCACAGCAGAGGCATGACACAGGCGAGGTCGAGCCCCCCAGGCCCAGCTCGGCTCGCCCGCAGCCTCCGGCCAAGCACCGGAGCCAGGAGCCGGCCACGGTGAGAGCCGGGCAGACCCTCCCCATTGGGGGCTTTTAGGAAGGGCCAGGCATTGCCGACCTCCCGGGGCCATGCAGATCTTAGCAGGTAAAAGCAAGGCTGGGGGAGGCGAATTAGTGGCTGCCATGACCCCTCGGGCAGGCGGGCACCACGGCCCCCGCGAGCATCAGTGCGCAGCTTCCCGCGCTGCTTATTCACGGACCATGGGTGAGCAAAGCCTTCCCCGAGTGGCTGCACAGCGGATTCCACCTCCCGCTCTCTGCTCCGCGGCAGGAACTCGTAGATGGGAAATGGCCAAAAAATATGACATCCTTTCAGAAGAACAGGGGGAGCTGGGCAGGGCTGGCTCTCGGATTTCTTCTGTCACACACACACACTCACACATGCACGGAGCGTGGAACTAAGGAAAATGTCCTCTGCCTCCTGATTTACACCCCATCCCCTTGCCCTTTGCTCAAGCACCAGGGACAAAATCGGTAAGGGGCAGCGGCACATCCACCCGCTGCACGTTGCCCCGTTCCCAAGGAATCTCCCTGCAAACACCCACGGGAGCCAGCAAGCCCTGCCACCCTGGCCGGGACCTGGCCAGCCCCACGCCGCACGGCTGGCCACCACCCGCCACGGCTGCACCAGCGCCGCACGGCTGCAGAAGCACCGCACGTTGCACGAAGGCTGCACGATGCCTGCTCACTGCACATCGCACGCTCATGGCACGCTGCACGGGCACTGCACAATGCAGCGGGCACTGCACAATGCAACGGACACCGCACGTTGCAACGGGCACCGCATAATGCAACGGACACTGCACGTTGCAACGGACACTGCACATCGCACAGACGCTGCCCGGTGCCCGGGCACTGCCCAACGCCCGGTGCCGAGCCCCGCGGCCCCGTTTCCCCGCCAGGGCGGCCGTTCCGCCTTACCCAGGCCGTCACACGGAGGATGGTCTGCGGCTGCTTCAAGAAATCCACGGGGTCGATGGCCCCCCCCGCCCGGCCCGCTCCGAAGGAGGCTCCTTCCATCTTCCCCCGCCGCCGCCCGCTCCGCTCCGCTCCGCGCCGCTCCGAGCCGAGCCCAACCGCGCGCGCCCCGCGCCGGCCGCGCGCCTGCCCGCCCCCCGCGCGCCTCCCGCGTGGGCTCGTCCGCAGCGCCGCGTGCGGGCAGCGGGAGGAACCACCCGCCTGGGCGGGGGGGGGTGGTGGCGGGGCACCGACAGGTGCGCGCGCCCCCGGCGCGCCGCCCCCCAGCGAGCCCGAGGTGCGCTCCGGGGCGGCGGGATGCGGCCGTGGGCACCGGACAGCCAGTGTCACCGTGCCACGGCCGGGGACACCACGCTATGGCCATGGCCACCGTGCTATGGCTGGGGACAGCGTGCTATAGGCACAGTCACCGTGCTATGGCTGGGGACAGCATGCTATGGTCGGGGACACCACGGTATGGCCAGGGTCACCGTGCTGTTCCAGGGATCACCGTGCTATGGCCACAGTCACCACGCTGCTTCCAGGAATAGCGCACTATGGCCAGGGGTAGGGCGTTGTTGCAAAGGCCACCGTGCTACGCCAGCGTCACCGTGCTATGGCCAGGGCCACCTGTGCTATGGCCAGGGCCACCTGTGCTATGGCCAGGGCAAGCCGTGCGGCTGTAAGCACCCGGGCCGTTGGCAGGAGGGAGGTCGCCACGCCGAGCGGGTCCTGCTCAGCCCACCTCCGCTGCAGATGCACACCTTGCTTCCCCTAAGATAAACACCCTTCCTCCGCCCAGACCCACTGGTGTCCCTGCTGATAGGGGGGACGGGCAGATGTGACAGCCGGGAGGGCTGCTGTCGCCTCTTCTGGGGAGCGAGAGCCTGGGAGGCCCCCGCAGCACGCCTCAGCGCAGGCAGGGCTCTGGCCTACGGCAGCTCGCCCGGGGCCTTCGGCCGAGAGGAGCCTGTTCGCGGGGCAGAGGGAAAGGTTTGGCGGCTGCTTCACAGCGAGGCACGTCATTACGCACCCGTTAGCTGGTGCAAGGAAAGGGAAGTGAAGACCGATGGGCTGAAGCTCTTGCTTTCCTCGTGCAGGAAAGGAAGCACCCAGAGCTGCCATGGGACGGGAGGAGGCCAAGCCCCGTCCCCGCTCCCTCTCCAGGGACAGTAGGAAGGAGGAAAAAGAGAGGAACCTTACCGAGGGAAACCCTCAATTACTGCAAAGGGAGTTCCCCCCCCGTGGCTCCAGGACCATCTCCTGAGTTAGTTTTCATAGCACCGTGATGATGATCCCGGTTCCATAGATACCGATGCCATGACAACTCTGACATCATCTCTGCTTCGGACGGGAACTGCAGGGAAAGTCGCAGGGAGGAGCACGCACGCACTGCTGGCACGGAGCAGGCCTCCGGTTGGGGCTGGGGGGCTTCTCAGGGCTCCACCACCAGCTCTCCTCCCGACCTGCTGCCCGTACAGCTCCGTTTCCCCGTGCAGGGACTGGTGCCGCTGCCACGGGATCACACGGGGTACGTGTGTAGCAGGCGTGTTAAGCCCCTTCTGTGCAAAATGCTGTAACAAAGCGAAGGATTCCCGTGCACTGGGCCCCGTCTCTGCCTCGCTTTGGCCTTTTGCAGCTTTTTCGGTCTGTTCTTTCTGGCAGGTGGAATCAGGATTTAACTGTTAAAGCTCATGATGATGCCATTCAGTTTTTCTCAATTACAGGTGAGTCATCATGTCTCCAGATCTATTTCTGACTCTCAGCAGGAAAAGCAGAATTCAGCCTTTCGTTTCTCAATGTCACCAGCTCAGTAGAAATCACATTTTACTATGCAAAAAAGAAATGGCTACGAAGAGAAGGCCAGGTTGGTCCCTCCTCCTTTCTTCTGGCAGGATGTCTCATGGGGCCAGGGATTGCACCCCAGTGTCAAGAGCATCACCAGCTCATCCCTGAATTGCAGATTTAAGAACAAAGACCGTATTTACTTGAAGGGGTTATCATAAGTGAGATTTTTCAAACAGCTTCAGCAGTTTAGAAGCAGCTGTTCCAGTGTCCTCAAAAACCATTTTCATGCTTTGGGAACAAACCATCCTGTATCCAGCCCAGAGCTACGTACGATGGCAAGGGCAGCCCTGCTCCCCGAGGGTGGGCAGCGCCAAGGAGGCTCCCTTGCCGGGGCCGGGCTCAGCACAGCCCGCACCTCGCCCCACGAGCGGGTATCCCGTACAGCCGTCGCCACGCCATACAGCCCAGGCGGGGCTGCGCAACGCAAGCAGCTCGCACGTGTAAAAGGCTGGGGACAGACCCTCGGAAAACCAACAGCGTTAAGGAAGCTGTGCGGTAGGGTGTACCCGCAGGAGAGCTGCCTGCTCCCGGGGTACTGCACAGGGAATCACCTAGACCTCTGGGGTCTGCTCTTGGGTTTCTGGTGACATTGGAAAAGACACTTCAATCCTCCTGGGCCTCTGCTCCCCCTTTCTGAAATGTCTTGCCCAGCTCATCTGTCCTGACTGGGACAGGCATATTTCGGACAATGCAAAGCACAAGGGACCAAGACACTGCCTGAATCTTTTAGATGCTACCGTAGAACAAATCATAACCGTTTCCAGACAGACATATGGTTTATATGTTTCGGGGCGTGACCATGATGCATCAGGCAAGATCCCCACAGAAATCCCCGCTTCTAAACTTGTCCTCTTTCTTCAAGGTTCCTATCTCCAAATTCTGCTGTGTGCAGTATGTTTACACAATCATTTTTCACATCATGTTGTGCTAGCTTTTCTCCCCTGCTACAGTGCAGATAAAGCACAGTAGTTATCTCTAGCCTACATGCAAACCGTATTGCTGTTTCACTTCCTATTGCTGCAAATAAGCTAACAGATACACAGAGCCAGCCAATAACAGGAAAGGATATTGCATCTCGGAACAGTTTCCCCATCAAATGAGGGAAAAGAACAGCGTTTGGAAATGGCACTTTCCAGACCATTCGTTCAGTTTTAACAAGTTCTGTCTGCATTTACCACTCCCCCTGGATTTCAGTGACAGGGAGCAAACAGAGCAGCACGCAGACAAGTGCCTGAGATCTGTCTGTGTTTTGATTTTACATGAGTTTAATTAAGGGTAGTGGAAAACATGGGTTCGCCTCATGCTTCTTGTAGTCACACTGACTTCTTAATCTTTGTCTCCAACACAAAAAAGCAAACTGTTTTTTACCCAAGGGTAAGTACGTGGACATGACAACCTTGAGGAGACAAGATGTGGGGCTTTCTCCTTCTTCAAAGCTCCAGTCAGCCCTACCCACTCAGCTGAGGGCTGATTTCTACTAGCTGTACAGAGCTAAGAGCGGCGATGTTTTTCAAGGGCATATGGCGGGACATAACCCATTTATGAAAGCTTACCAAGTTACCTGTTGTCAGCTGAACAACTGTAAGCGATGCTAGCGTCGCTCTGTGAAGCAGAACGTATTTGCAAAAATTTCCAAGCAGATGGCTGAGGCTAACGCACCCTGCTTCACAATCCCGGCACTGCCATCGCTGGGATCGGG
The DNA here is from genome assembly GCA_030449065.1 of Oceanodroma leucorhoa. Lineage (NCBI taxonomy): Eukaryota > Metazoa > Chordata > Aves > Procellariiformes > Oceanodroma > Oceanodroma leucorhoa. The sequence goes on along the minus strand of JASVER010000008.1, from coordinate 17,220,315 downwards.
ACCTGGCCCATAGGAAGCCCAGTAATGGACAAGATGAGTTAATACGATTTCTTTAGCAGGACTGACCACATTTTCTCTGTGGCAGAGGGTAGCAGTGGGATGCTCCTGATTTGGCAGGCAAAACAATCAGCCACACTTTCTACTTAACTTCTCTAAAATAAAATAGTGATGTGAAACTGCCCTGCTCTCAGAACAGCTTTGACAACATATTTATAGTGAAGCTGCTTCAGCCAAGCAACTCAAATAAGCAGAATGCTGGCTCTCGGCAGCGCGCGGCCGAGGGAGCCAGCCAGGCTCCGGCCACGGTTTACAGCCCACCGACTTCAGCAGCAACACGAGGTCTGACGCTGTCTTTTGCACGGGCGTGGGTGGTAAAACGGCTTGCCCTTCACATTCCCTGGGCAGCACGCTTGAAGCAGTACTTTGATATACGTTCATTTACTTCTTACTCTGAAGTGCTTTGCTTGACATTCATCAGAGTTTGGCTAATACTGCTTTCAGCCATTAGACTCTAGAAAAACAGGAGCGTTGATGGAAATATCTGAGAGGTGCTTAGAAATTCATAGTGTCCAGTAACAGAGAGAATGGACTTCCTGATTAGCAATACCTTAGCACGCTATCACTAGAAAGCTACTTAATGCCCTCCACCCTAAGAGATCCAAAAATACCTGGAAGATCATTTATTAGCTGGTTATTCATCCACTTCTGAAATGCAGCCATTTCTCAGGCGGGATTCAGCAGCTACTGTGCAAGTATAAACGCAAGATAAGTATGCTATAAAAAAAGGCAGAAAACTTTACTAACTGAAATCGCCAGAAGACTTGGATAGCAGAATTCAATTAATTGAGATAGCATTTGTTTTGAATAGAAGAGTTAATATCTCAGTACTTCCATAGAAACCGAACTGAACAAAAACCCCAAAGGGTTTCAAAAAGCTTTCCAGTGGTACAATTGCAGGCTTGACGTCTCATCTAGCAAACTTATTTTTTGCTTCTTCTCAAAATATTTCATAGCATGAAAAGTTTAGGGGTTTTGGCAAACCAGTAACCTAACCTGATTCAGTCACTGGGCTGAACTCTGCTACATGAAGCTGCACAACACCTGGGGAGGAGCTAGACGAAAGGGAAAATAAGATCCCTAGCTGTTTTCCAAACTGACCTCCGTAGGACCACAACAGCAGGTCACATCGTGTAGGGCCTGACCAACAAGTTGACTTTGGTGCTTGTCATCTGCTACCTGCTCGGTGTCGCAGCTAAGCAGGTATGGTAATGCCAGCAGAGCTGACAGCTACAAGGACACGGGGCAGCCCCCGCGCAGCTCGAGCCATGCTCTGACGTGCCTAGCTTCTACAATTCTAATTTGAGCTACATCAAGCTTTGCTGTCAAAGGAGCTCTCCCAGCTCAGTCCTTTTGTTATCATCATTTCTGCTCGTGTTACGCAAAAACGCAAGATCCACAGCGCAAGTTCTGGGGGAAAAGGGTGACGATGTTCGCGTAATGACTGTGGTATTTGTAGTGATATACTGAAAATAAGAAATGCTTCGTTTCTTAACTGAACGTAGCAAATACCGAACAGGTCCTCAGATTCAAAAGAAAGATGTAACCTGACAGAAAGGGGATTTGTGGGACGGATTGAGACGAGTGATTTTATTGTAGTGAACAATCTCAGGCCCAGGACTATGCAGTACAAGCACATTAAAATAGCCACCCTGAAAGAGATTGTCATCTAAATAGGAAATACAGGCAAAGGCTGGTGAAACCGCTGTTTTTATCCCCATTTTGCAGAAGTGGAAGTGTAACTGCAAAAGATGAAGTGACTTACCTGGAGTCTAGCAAGAAGCTTATGACTAAGAACTGAATTTTGATCTCTTGAGTCTCTAGCCATGTGCTCTAGCCATATAGGCCTTGTCTTACATACCTTGCATATCTTTTACCCCATCTAAGAAGCCTGACACAAGGCACAGTCACAGAACCCACTTTTTCACACTACTGGTAGCTTGGGCCAGATGTCAAGGATGGAAGAAGCAGGGAAAGTCCAGCTTTGCCTAACCGTACTCGGCATTTGAAAGGAAAGTCCCCATCCAGTACTGGGACTTGAGTTTAGACCTAAAGCTTGGTGTTCTGGGAAAAATGGAAGCTTTGTGGGACTGCATGAAATACCTGCCTGGTGTCTGCTGTGGGAAAGACGTTAATTTCACTCAGCTGTTTTCTTTCTCACAGATCTGCTAATTCAAAGCAAGGCTCCCATGAAACTCTGTGGGATTTCTTCCTACCTCTTCCCATGCAGAAAGGCTGGGTTGCATCCCTGTATCTCAAAAGGAACAGCTTTGGTAAAGTCATGACTGTCTTGTGATCTTCCTTCCAAATCCTCTCTTTCCTCCATAAAGCATCCACAGCAGATGACACCCATGCCAAGTAACTTTGATCCCTTCTCTGACTAAAAATGTTGCCTGTTTCATGACTGCTGTGTACCCTTCCCCTTACCTACGTCTGGTCTGTGCACGAGCCCACGCGTGGCTGCACATCCACTAAAGAGCTTGTGTGTGGCACAACTGAGTTGTGCCAGCATGGACCAGCTCACTTTTAAGCCAGGTACACATCTGGCTGCCACCTGCTGTTGGCTCAGATCACAGGAGGAACAAAGCAAGTCACGGGATCTAACCCAAAGCAGCCCCTGCCACCAAAAGGGCCTCTGAAGGCCGGCCACAGCTGAAGTTGCTTTCCTACAAGCACACAATGCCCTGTATTGCACACACAGTGCTCTGTGTAAGAACGTGACTGTTACAAAATTATCAGATAAAATTCATTCACCCTGTTCAGTCTGTTAATGACCTAATAAAAAAGACAGAACTTCTCCATATATGAGCAGCTATGGGCTAAAGATCAGATAGGAAACATACTGGAAAATTGCATCCAGACTGTTTTATTATATTTCCAAGTGCAGATTTTAGCTACAGGCAGAGAAATAACACATCCCTCATTTAGGTAATCATACAAAAGGTATTGCACACTAGTTTGAAAGGTAACTGAAGTCACCAAAATCTCCTCCCAAAACCACAGGAAAGGGACTAGCATGAGGTAAAACATCTGATATCTGGAGCAGTCTGCTATTCCAGAGAAGTGTAAGAGACAGGAAAGTCAACGAAATACATCCTTTGTTGCCCTCTACTGTTCGCTTGGTTAAGATGCAAAGCAAATTTTTTCACCCTGTGAAGCCCATTGCAGTAACAGACAACAGAAGCCAAGAACCGTGATGATACGTGATATATGGGAGGGAAAACCTGGGACCAGGAAGAGGCTTCTGCATTAGGAGTGCCGGAAAGGAAAACCACCAGCCTGCACTAGCACAGCGCACAGAAGCAGAGGGCACCTTCCCGCAGGAAGCAACGCAGCAAGGTCACGGGAGGCAGGGGCAGAACTCGGCAGGCCTGAGGGCCAGGACCACCGTCTAAGTGCTCGGCCATGCCAGATGCTGTGAGCCCAGACAAACGCCGGCGTAACTTTCCGGGCTATTAGCCAGTATTCGCTACCCTTCGTGAGCCCGGTATGGGCAGATACGATTGAAACTGTTTTGTTCCCCTTGGTGAGTGACAAAGCTTGGCAAGTGCTGGTGCTACTTGTTAGACTTGACTTCCGGAAACATCAAGAATAATTACAAAAATGAAGAACTGACAGCAATAACAGATACCCCAACATCAGCACAGAGAAGGAGACTGGGTCCCATTTATGCTTAGTTGGTAGGAAGCAACCTTTGTTACAGAGTTTTGCGAGCTGTGGCAAGTTTTCTGACGTGCAGTAGATACATGCTGCATGCCAGCTACCACCATCTCTCAGCTCCCTCGACCGTGAATTAGTTGTGCATCGGTGCAGACACACCTGAATGGCTGTGTCAGCCGGCTCGGAAGCATCATATGCTCATGTACACTTCCCTGCGGGATCTGCCAATCCAGGTCAATGCTGACCCCCATCTCCTCGGACAGTCCTCTACGTTCTAACTGCTGATTTGCCTACATGCTATTAGCTGTGGTTTTGCTTTACTTGCTTTACTATATTTCCTATTAGCCTACAAAATCAAGAATTGACTTCACACAACCTTGTTGGCCGTTTCTACTGAAGTGTTTATTCCTGACTACACAAAATACTGAACAGCTCCTCTCCGTCATTCAGACAAAAAACCTGAACAGCCACTCCAGGAATGGAAAAAAAATCAATGGTGATAGGAAGGGGCAAAAAAACCAAAGCAAAATCTAAACGCTACCCTCTCCAAGCCTGTAAAACTCCAACAGGAAGAAATATCACACACTGCCTGTAACAGGCTGGAGCAAAAGACACATGCAAGCAAAGCGACTTTTGGGAATCTTACTGTAAACAGGAGACTGTATACACCCAACACACTGCAAAGGAACAGCTAATCCCTGGAAAAATGTTAAAGGCATAGTGGTGCTTCCGCCAACATCTGCACTTGTTACGTGCTTAAGCAAGTCTGCCTCCCATTCATGAAGCGGACAATTCCCTTGTGGCTCCCTGCTCTTTGCTTTCAGGGGGAAAAAAAGAAGGAAAAGAAAAAATTACTGCTATGAATGCAAACCAGTCCATGAAAACAGTAAGTCCTTTGTGAAGCTGAAAGGTTAGCCAGGTGCCTGTTACACAGGAGCAGCTCTTGAGGAAGGTCCCACAAGCTCCTTCGGCAGCACCTGCTCCTGGCTGTGCTTTGTCTTGCAAGGGCTCCTCGTATTGACAGGAATTAGCCTCCCCTTCCTGGCAAATGATGGGATGTGCATGGTTGTGCGGTGAATACGCAGTTAACAAACATTGCCCTTCACTAGGTAACACCCTCCTCTGCCACCCTGCTCAAATTCAACAAGATTTGAGCTACTCCCAACTGTAACGCTACCCTTAATGCTGGTAGCAGCATTCGACCAAAAAAACACTTGAACCCCCTAAAAAAATCCCACTGGTCCCCACATAAAGCCAAACTCTGATCTGATGGGCAAGGACCTGCCGTACAAAATCACTCCGTTTCTGTAGCTTCTTGGCCCACAGAGAATTGTGTCAATTCAGCAGCACAACAGAAAGGGACCAGTTACAGCCCCACCTTGTCTGATCAACACACACACAAGGAATCACACAACCTCAGTTGAGCAATCAAGCTCAGACACTAACATACTGGCATGCAAAAGGCTAGACACAGCAGCACAATATGATGCCTTTTTCTAAGTCTCACGCAGTAGGGAAGCCAGGAATGAACTCAGTTGCTTTATTATTTTCACATCTACAGGAAATATAATTTGAATACAGATGTTTTTAAAACTAGATTTAATCAAGTGCATTTAGAAGAGAATTCACGATTTTCTGTACACAAATACAAGTATCTTCAATAGAAATTCCTTACATAGGATTAAAACTTGAGATGTGGTACAGATGAGCAGCAAAAAAAATCCCCCCCTCCCTGCACAGTCAAGTCCACAGAGATGACGATATGCCTGAGAAACATCTAAGTCAAAGCTCTTCTGCAAAGCCATAAACATGAGAACAGAGTGCAAGCATGTATTTTACCAAATGGCCACTTAGCAAAGTTACAAACTTCCCTAATAACATCCTAGCAGCCACAGCTGGTGGCCTCATTATTAGGAAGTATTTGCTAAAGACACTGGCTTCAGCTTTAAGGTTCTTCCCCTCCCCCTGCACCACTGCCGGGACAGCAGAACAGTACGTGCTGGTGGAAGGGGCTTTTCCTTCCGCACACCTCTGCCACCTCCCTGACCAACACAAGGTGACAAAAAATGTGTTGCCACAGCTGCTCCCCCTGATTCTGAGCAGGATACACGTCTATTTTCCTCTCCCCACTCTTAAGACGCGGACAGATGCCGCAGCATGGTGGAAGGTTACCGCGTACCTGCCTATCGCCAGCCGGTCGCCGGCACAAGACAGCAGCGCGCCGAGGGCTCGGCTGCAGAGATCGAGTGCACTTGCACGAGTGAGCGCAACTCACTGGCCTGGCTCATTTTCAGCGTTAACATGAAAAAGGAGGAGACAGGTGTTTCACCACCCTGCTCATTCAGGCTGAAGCAAATTAGGAAGAAATATCATCATCCGCTCCATGGGCGATGAAATTGTCACAGAGAATAGGCGAGGGCAGATTGGAAAGGAAGAACAGTAAATTCCTCCTTTAGCATAACCAAGTCCGGAAGAAAATGCCTGTCCACACCCCCAGCTGCTAATGCTATCCTGGCAGAACTGGGTAATTTAGGTCATGCCTGATAAAGTGAGGCAGGGGGTACAGCCTTCTTGTTGGTCCTCTCCCCACTAGTGGATACCAATGTGCTTAACTTTGGGGATTGAGTTCATTACTTAAAAAAACCAAAAAACAGGGCTGGAATTTATTTGTTCTAAGAACCTAAACATGCTAACAGGGAAATTTTCTGAGTGCTTTTAATAACCCGAATGATACCTTCAAGTCGTAAGTTAGATCGCACACTTCATGAAGTACCTTATCATCACTTTTGTTGGGTTTGTGTTTAGAAACGTTATTACATAAAAAACTTCACAAGTAACTAGTCCATAAAATTTGTCTCATACTGTTTTAACAGGTCCAACTTGAAAGAACTTGAATACTCCATAAAACACTAAAATGTGTTTCCAAAGTTCTTATTGCTTTTCTAAACACTAAGGAGCCCTATGCACACAGGTTTGAAGATCAAAGTTCTTGGATATGAGCTGTCATCACTCTAATACTGTTATAACAGTACCATTAACATTTCCAGGTAACACTCACTCTATCAGCAAGAGTAAATTTACAAATGTACTGTAGTGCATGAAATAAGGAAGCTCGTTAAAACACGCCAGAAAACCTCAGCAGGAAGTACAGAAAGAAAAAGCCTACTATAGTCATGGCTTGTGCAAACTCCTGCAAACTTTTCACAGCCAGAAATGCAATAAGGGCATGACATCGTTATCTATTTTAAGAACTTGAAATTATTTTGACTTTTTTTTTTGTAAGCTGTCTCTTTTTACAGAGAGACGTGTTTATATGCATTGTGGTGTAAATCATTTATGCTGCCCTTTCACTTGAATCTGAAATTCACACTTAGGTATCAGTACACTGATGCAGTATAGCTGACCTAGGCAAAACCCACATAGCGTGGATCCTGACCAGTTTCTACAGAGGGAAACTACCCTGGGGATTCCTTCGAGTCCCCTGTGCAATGAATACTACCTAAAGCTGACATCGCAGTCTTAAGCGGGACTCAAATACTGCAGGGGGCTTGTAAAGTCCTCTTGTTCTAGAGAGATTTTTAGCTAGGGGATAACACCAGAATATCAACCAGGTCAGCAAGTACCAATCAAGAATTTCAGAACACAACTGCCACCTCAGAAATACTGTATGCTAAACAAAGCTGAATATGCTTCATTACAGATACCAGTCTCAAGCTATTTTCACGACTGACAAAAGTCCACAGCAGAGATGAAGAGGTTATCTGCTTTAAGAATAAGTAGTTCAGTAGAACTTATCATCATACCACTTCTGGATCCAAAGAAAATTAGCAATCAATTTAAAACATTTGAATTTCACCCAGTTGATACTTCATTCCATTCATCAGCTGAAGTTTTTTTTTTTGTCCTGCTTTAGTTTCCCTTTCTACAATGTCCTCTTACGCAATAAGTTGAAACACAAAAATAAAATGAGAAATCTGGGCTCCATGATTTTAGCATTTAAATTAAATGTTCCTGCCTTCAGGCCTTTTAGCAAAGGAACTGGATCCAAGTTTAACGAAAAGCATTGGAGATCTCGGAAAGAGAGATTCAGGGGTACAGATCTGGCACAAAACACAGCATGAGTTTTCTCTATCAGAACAACAGAAATTAAAATTACAATTAATCAGATGCATTTTCTAAAACATCAGGATGATGCCTGCAGATAAACATAAAGTGCCACAGGGCAGCCCTCTACAACTGTGTTCAGGGAAAAGGAATTCTAGTCACAGAAATAAGCAAATGCCCCTAAAATAAGGAAATGTCATAATGAAACAGTCTCCACAAGTTTGTCAGTGACTTAATTTCACAGGTTTCTGGCAATTCCCGTGTCAAATGTAAGGCCTCAATCCCTCAGGTAATACATTCATGTAATCATTTATCAAAATACTACTAGGATAAGATTTTCAAATTTACTTTTAGAACTGGTTTACCTTTATTTCCACAAGCCATATCAGTCACACACACAAGCACACAAACACACGGTTATTGACTCACACATCTCCCTGTAGTGACTCAACACCAGATTGAATTGGTCTGTTAGATTTCCAAAGCAGTCTCTATGGATTAATCACAACTACCATCTTTCCAACCATCTCGCCAGCGCTCATCCACACGAGAGCAGTCAAATTCAGATTTCCCCAGTTTCCTGTTCACTTCATTATGAAGAAGACACAACCACTGGGAGAAGTTATTTCTGTTGCTAGTATCAGGCTGATTTGTACGTAATCTGTAAACAGGGAAGAGGAAACAAATGTTACTTCTTTACAGCCACCAACTTCAATACCCAAAGCAGGCACATAGCACACAGACAGCCAGAGTCGCCTTTTCTGCTGTTGCAAGATGAGTCCCAAAGAGACCCCAGAAGAGAGCACACAGACGTCGGTAATTATCAGAGGCCAAACCTCCACTACAAAATACTGATGGCTGCAACTACCTTGGTTTCATTCAGTGCCTAGTCTTGTCGACTAGAAAAGACGCAGGAGTCAAAGAGCTTATCTATGATAAAAAGCAAGAAGCACTCGAGTTCATCAAAACACCAAATTAAAACAAAAAAAGGTAGAATAATAAATGAAAAATACTGAGCAGTTGTTTTGCCATGTGATGCCTGCTAAATAAATAATTAGGTTTCATCATCCAGAAAAGAGCAGTTGAAACTTTCAAGAAACAAGTTGACAGTAACAGGAGTAGAAAACTTTATCAAACATCACAGCCCATTTAGGTCTTTGTTTCCACTGCTGAGATTGCCAATAAAGGGGATTTTCCAGAGTAGAAGAACGTTTGCCTCCTGAAAGCCAAATTATTTCAAGTCCTAGTCTAATTCCACAACTGTTTGAATTCCGCAAGTCCAGTTTGAACCAGAAAATCCTGAAATCGCCCCTGGGAAGCCTTAGAGGCAACACACAACCTAAAAGCATGAGAAAAGGTATTTGTTTTCTGAGTAAGTGTACTTCTGATTGATGCAATAATGGAAGAAACCAGTTCACGTAGCTACAAATCCCAATTGCAGGAAGAGCTGCTGATATGCAAATAGCTGCTTGCAGCCCAGCACTTCGGGCTAGCCCTTTCAGCAGCAGTCACCAAAAAAAAAAAAAAAAAAGGATGAAGCAACTCACCTTTCCCTCAGATCCTCAGCACAGTGCTCGCAGGGGTAGAACTTGGAGAAGAGGTTGATGAACTCCCTCATCTCCTTCTGCTGGGCGCCGGTGGGGTGGTCGGGGTAGTACGCTGCCATGGTGTGCAGCAAGGCCCAGGTGCCGCGGCCCAGCTGCTCGCTGTCGAGGGGACAGTCCGGCGGTGGCTCTTTCTCCTCCACGACCGCCGGGTCCTGCAGCAGGAGAGAGGGTTGTGAGGGGACGAGGGTGCTTGGCGGGGAAACAGCCCCTTTGCACTCAGGCGGGAGGACGGGATGGGGGGGGGGACAGGCCCTTTGCACCCTCAGCGGGGGACAATGGCTGAGTCCCCCTTCACACCCAGCGGGGAGAAGATGGAGGCCCCGTTCACACACCCCCCCGAGGGGAAACCCTGCCTCTGGCCCCTTCACACCCTGAGGAGGGGGCCACACAGCCCCATCACACCTGGGGGGACAGGATAGAGACCCACTTCACAGCTCTGCAGGGGCTGGAGGTACGACAGCCCCCCGGGGATGAACGGGGAGGCTCCCGCCGCCCACCCCCCCGCGGGAAAGCCGCCGCCTCACCCCGCCGCCCGGGGCCGCCCGCTTCCTCTGCTCGCGGAGCCAGCCCTTGAAATCCGTGCAGGCTCGGCACGGCTTCTTGGACGGTTCCTCCGCCCCGGAGCCCGCAGCGCCGTGCGGAACGGCGAAGGGGAAGCCGAAGAGGCCGCTCTCGGTGCCCGGGAACGGCGATGCGCCGCGACCCGGCGGGCCCTCCCTGGGCGCCGCCATCTTGCTGCCGCGGTGCACCACGGGCCGGGGCGGCCGCCGCGGGAGGGCGCCATTTGAGGCGTCCCCGGTTTCCCTCAGGCGGGAGCGGGCGGCGCGGCCCGGCCGGCAGCGCGGGGGCCGGGGCCTCGACCTCGGGAGGGCCTCGCTGCGCCCCCGGCCGGGGCTGGCCCGAGGGACGAGGCTTCTCCCGGGTCTTTGGGTTTGAATCTTGTGTTTGAGGAGAATAGGGCGGGTTTTCCTTCACGTGGCACAGTGACACGAGCCTCCCGCCAGCGCTTGTCCACCTCACATCCATACATATATATATATATATACACACACACATATACACACACACACTGTGTGTGGCAGAGCTCGTGGCACGGAACGGCTCTCCTGCGTGCCGGCAGTGGCAAAGGCCACCTCGGCGTTATCTCCAGCACAGTGATACCATCAACAGTGTGATTTAAAGAACAAACAAACAGATAACTCCGTTCCGACTCGTGCACCTGTAGCAGAGCACGCCCGTATCAAATTCTACGTGTTTTAACACCCGTCATGCGCTTGTAAAATACATTGAGGAAGGATTTACTTAACCTGTTTCCGAGAGCATTTGCACGTGGTACAGAAGGGCAGGTACGTCGAAGAAATGAGCCCTCGCCTGCGGCTGGATGCGGCCGGGATGCTCGGGGGTGAAGGAGAGCTCAGCCTTGCCCCAGCTCTTGGGTCTCGAGCGGACGTTCAGCGGCTTTCCTTTTACTCCTGTTGAGCCACAGGCTTGCGAGCACGTGAGGATGGTGACCCCACTCCTGGGCGATGGGCCAGCGCGGCACCAGCTTCAGAGCTGGGTGTCTCACGCCTTGGAAAGGTTAATTAGATGCGGCTTGGCACCGTGCTAAAAGTGCGGATGAAGCTTTTGGCCGATTCATCCCGTAGTCCAGCGGGTGTGACCACCTGAAGCGCACCCCGCAGCCAGCCTCTGAGACACAGCGGCCTTGGGAAGTTCTTGATGGGGGTTCAGAGGATGAAAAGCTGGAGGGCAGCGCAGCCTTGCCCTTTTCCTTCTTTCTGGCTTGACGCTAGAGGCTCTGAGGCCACAGGATAAGTCTCTCAGTGTGGACGATGCACTCTAGAACGTGAATTTTGTATCCACTTCCACTTTTCACCTCTTCATGTCCTACAGGTCAAGTGAAAAGTATGATTATTTTGTTTAATGCAAACAAATGTATGGCTGGGATGGAGGTGGACCAAAATATCATCTTAAGAAATCTCGTATTGGTTGGCTGGGATAGATTTTTGCCTCTCCTCCCTCCTCCTCTTCCCCTTCAGGCAGCACCAGCCCTTTTCATGTCCCTTCAGGCAGTCATGGCCTGGGACCTTTCTCCTTAGCAGCTCCTGCCATACAAATAGCTGTACTTCTCCACATCCTATTCCTTCCAGGCTGTTTCCTTAGCCTCTTTGAAATGCATCTTGAGTCTTTTGCCTGATGTTGTGCCGCCAATTCTGCAAAGACACAATTTGCATGAAAGTAGCTGGAAAAATACTGCTCATTTTCAGCTGTTATCCTCTGATACATGTTACACAGCATGGTGTAAAATGTTTAGTAGGTAATGCATCATTTTAGAGAAATGCTTCAGACTTGCCTACGAAAAGATTTCAAAACTTAGTGTGCTTTACGTGGAAATGGCTGATCCGTTTCCTGGTCTGCGTAGCACTGAGCTGATGATCTGGATCTCCGTCTTTGGGCTTTCTATTTACCAGTACTCCATTTTTTTTCTATTTGCAATTTCATGAGAATATTTCTTTGCTGATACTCATGAGGGAGGGAGAAGAGACATGAGTAACTGATAGGAACTACTGAAATGGCTTTGTCTAAAGTTATAGACAGCTATATATCTAAATTTCACACACAAAGGAAAGATCAAGTAGGGGAAAAGATATTCTTTATGTTTGTTTTCCTTACCCACCAATAAATATTTAAATGATGTGGATCACCTCATTCTTTTTCTTTAATTCAGGAAAAAAGGTATGCTGGTATCTGGAAGAAAGACCCGGGGAATTTCCTACAGTGCTTTATTGCTTAGCCTTCAAGCAATTAAATAGTTGCAGACATATTTCTAAGTCAAAGAAATCTCCTTGTTTGGCTGTTAACAGTCTGTTTGCTTCCTTGTTAGTGATTTCATGTATTGAGTTAGTTAAAATAGAAGCATATTTTATTTTTATTTAAAAAGAAAAAGTTCATAACCTGGAAAGAAGCTTTTGCTTATGGAGGGATTTGTGCTCAGTCTTGCTCCCCCTGCCCCTTTGCTGGTCGGCTGTAAAAAAAGCCGACTGTAAAGCTGGCTCTTTAGGAAAAGGTGCTCCCAATTTTCTCTATTTGCCCTCATGGCCAGCATCATCTTGTTTCAAAGCAGGCGAGGAAAAAAATGGAGAGATGCTCAGATTCAAATCGGAGCAAGGAAATCCACTTTACTGTCTCTAATTGAATCCAAGCGCAGAGCCTAATTAATTCCGTCTGAAGGAAGGACCATGGTGCAGAGCAGAGGAAGGACGCGGCACCGCTCCTTCCCGCTCTCCCTTGGACAACCCTTCTGTTATGTCCCAGTAGGAGCCTGGCGGATGCCCCGTGGAGGGTCCCGACGGGTGCCGGTGTTCAGCCGCGCGTCCCTCACCAGGACTGGGTGACACTGGAGCTTCCCTGCGCGTCCTTGCACCGCCGCTGCCCCATCTGCTCCAAGCCTGCCCGAGGGTGCTCGGACCAGGCAGAGAAGCCGCAGCGCAGTCGGGTGGCACGCGAGCTCGGCGGGACGGAGCTCTGGGGCCGAAGGAACCCGCGGTGAGCCCCAGCAGGCCGGCGTGGTGCACGCTCCCACCTAGCCCTCTGGTTCCGGCGCTGCGATTTAGGAGCTGGCGGTGTGGTAGAGCCTGTTACCAAATGAGCTCCTGACAAAGACCCCACCTGAGAGTGGCTGCTTCTTGGGGCAGGGAGCAAAGCCCGGCTCCATCCCGCGCTGCCCGGCCGGGGCTTCCTTGGTGCATGGCCCAGGTGCCTGCTGACAGTGGCACCTTGCAGTGCTCCTGGGCGTGGGCGCTGCCAACAAAACACCTATTTTTCAATTACTTATGTCTGCGAGACTGGGCTTACTGAAGTCTACTGAATAGGTGCCTCTTCCTAACAGCCGCTTAATCCGTGACTGGAATAGGGTAATGTGCAGGACGGCAATGACGGTAATTAGGAGGAAGCATTAGTAAAACCTGCGCTTTAGAAAATGAAAAGGGTGTGTTTGCCTTTCTCAGAGGAAGAATGCTGTTTAATGTTCTGCTCTTATCTTTGGCACTTGCTAAACAGAGCTTGGGAACTGGCAGCTGAGGGGCACAGGGAAGGAAGAAGAAACAGGCTGGAGTTGACCCGTATTTGAGGCCAGATGCGCATCCTTCTGCTCGCTCTCTAGCACGAGAGCAGCAGCTGGGGCCGGACACCCCCCCGGGGCCGGACACCCCCTGGCCCTCTGTGCCCCGCTGCACCGCGGCCAGAAAGTCGAGTCAGGATGAGCAAAATGCATGGCACGGGCGTACCCACAGTGGGCTTTGGGTGAGGACAAAGACCTGAGCTTAAATGCAGCTCCTGAGCAAAGGAGGGGGGACCCCAAGGAGGGGTGACCCCCAAGGAGGCTTCACACGCTCTTTTCCCAGCAGTCTGACCCCAGGTTACGGCAGGATGCGTATTTATGTACGGATATGATTACATCTATGGAAAGGCTGCTAATTTTCAAATATAACTGGCTTAACTAACCCAGAGAGGACAAAACTCTTGCTGCTATCTGCACAGCCCGCTTTCTAGGATGCAACAGGATTGTGTGGAAATGTAATAGCCTGCAGGGCCAGTGAGCCCGGAGTGCCTGCTGGCATGCATTTCTCTCCATTACTGCAGTAAAAAGTTTGATTTTTGACCAGAGAACAAGGAATAATATTCTCAGAGCCTTCTGCTTAATTTGGGAACCTAAACACCACTGACTTTTCGTTAATTTGTTTAAAGTTATTTGGAAAATTTTACTCTATACCTCTCAGGATTCTTACCATGTTTTTTGTGATGGTTTTGTAGATAGTTCCAGTTGAATGTAACTGTTGCCCTCTCCAGGGGAATACACCAAAAGGAAGCTGACTTGTATTTACATGTAAGGATGTGAGCCTAAAGTCCAACCAGTTACAAAGCCAGCATCAGGAATTAGTCATGCAGTTGTTTGTGAAATTACAGTCAACTAGGAAATAGCAGCAGAAAAAAAATAATGTATATTTCCAGGTAAGTGAATCATATTGAACAGTTTTGCTTGTATACAAGAAATACATCACCTACAAAATTTCCCAAGGCATGAATTTATCTCCCAAGTATCAGGAAGGAGCTGCTGCCATACTGACACACTTCACTGCTAGTGAATGGGTGAGACATTGATCTCTGTTCAGATCTGTACAGAGCTATTAAAATCTGTTAAAAACAGTCCGAGGTGTAAGACTTCGCACGGAGTATACCAAGACTCTGCCTTGCTCAAATCTGGGGGTCTATACCCAGAGACTGCAGTATGTTATTTTAAAGTTTGTGCCGTTTTTACACTTGCTGATTAAAATGAGAATTCAGAAGTAGTGGTGTATATATTTGCAATGGCAGGGAGAAAACCAGATTATTTTCTGCAAGTTGGTGCAGCCAGTCCTCTGACGCTTGTGTCATGCCTGTCTCCTACATCCCAGACTTTCCCTGAGCATCCACGGAATCAGTTAATGCGTTCTGAGCACAAACAGGAGAACGGGGGTTTTCCTTTTGTGCTTTTGAAAAATAAAGCACCAAATCTTCAGCAAGCAGCTCCCATTCCTCTTGGCTTTGCGAAAGGAGACTGGGCCGACTGCCCCCTGCGAACGCCAGGAGAGTTCAGGGTGGGCTCCAGTGTGGACAGGGGCTTCTGCTGCTGCGGCAGAACCGACGGCATGATAGGAGCACCCTTTGTTTTGGTAAGGAAATGCTGTTTGAAGTTCATTAAAAAATGTTGTAGCATGCTGTTTCCCATGTAGATTTTGAAGGTCCTTCCTTATCAGATACTCCCATTTTTGTCTTCTAAAAATTAATGACCCTGTTCTTATGAGAGCTATGCTTTTAAAATCACTTGTCCTGTACAGGACAGGTATACCTGGTGATTTCTGTCTTCTTGCTCATCCTTATGCAGCTCTCCCTGATTTGGGGGTAATTCCTTTTTCTAGAAGTAGGTCAAAGCAAGTGGACAGTAGTAAGTCTCAATCAGTGGTGGAGGAAAAGAGTTTTCTCAGATAACAGTTGCTATGAGAATGTGTTCAATCATTAAGAATTAAACATTAATGAAACAACAGTTCTCCTTCCACATTACTCTCCTCCCCACCAGGCTTTTAAGTGAAGATTAAATATTGTTTTCCCTGTTTTCTGAAGGGGGCAAGGATCACAAAGGTCTTGTCTTCGCTCTGAAATAAAGATGAACTTTTAACTTGAGCTACCAGCGCTGGTGGAAACCCCACGAGAGATAAGGTGCTTTCGCTTTGCATATTCTGCCGATTGATGGCAGTGGGGAATGAGGAAAGGGTAAGAATAGGATGAGCATTTCTCTGACTAATCTGGGAGGAATACAATGGTGTTGTCTCTGGTCAGACTTTACCATATTTAGCATGAAGAAAGAATGGATTTTGCCCAAGTGAAAACAGTATTTCTACACGTTCACTGGTGCTTGCTTCACTTGCCGTTGGCCGTACAGGTTGTGTTGCTGGGATTTCGGAGTGTGTGGGGCAGGCTGTGCGCTGCGGAGGCACAGCCTCCTCAAGGCTTGAAAACCTCTGGAAACTCAACCCTGCCTTCCGTCTCCCTTCACAAACACACGCTGCATTGGCCTCGTACCATGCAACGCACTCATCAAACACCTTTTTTTTTTTCCCCCCTAGGAAATGATGCCGGAAACTTTCTCTTGCAGCAGCTTAAGTTACATTATCCTCCCTGGAAGTTTTCTTGAAGCATGCTTTTGTCCTTTGCATAACCTTAGAAAAGCATCCCTTTTACATCACTTTTACAAAGGAGCTATGAAATTGTTGGAACAAGTGCTCGGTAAACAGGGGCCTGGTCGCCGTGCCCTGGGCAGCGAGCACATCTCCCACGAAAGGCTGTGTTCTCCCTGGGCTGGGTGGCTGGATCCCAAGGGCACTTCCAGGAAAATTTGCTCTGTTGCTTTCACCCCTCTCAGCCAGCCAGGGCGAGGTTTGAGGGAGTTTGATGTGATGCTGTGATTTTATACCAGCTGTCTGGCTGCGGCCACGCTGTCAGTGACCCGGGGAGGGGGACGGGACCCCCGTGTCCTGAGCCCTGGTCTCCTGCACATAACCAGGGAGGCCCCAGGCACAAGTCCATCACAGGAGATCGCAGGTTAAAAGGATTGGGACTCATGCTGAGGTGGGAGGGTGGCAGAGGAAAGCAGGAACAGGCACGGAGCGGAGAGGAGAACGCAAGTGGCCGAGGAAGCCAGCCCCTGATGTGCCTCTCCATGTGCTGGCTCACGAAGCCACGGCAGTCGCGTGGTTTCCTTGTGGAAATGGCAGATCAGGGGCTTGTAGAAAACAAGCACTGTCTTTTCCCAGCACTGCCGTAGGAGGCCTTGCTGGCTGGGGCTGTTTCTGAGACAGCTCAGGTAGCAGCAATGCAAAATTACTTTTTCTTCCTTCCAGCAAACGCTCTGACAGGCTGAGCTGGTGGAGAACAGAGAAACACGCTCAGCCGTAATGGATCTTTGGTCTCAGTCTCTTATAACTGCAACTGTTATAAGCTGCAGCAATTCACTGTGATCCAAATGAAAACACGGCTTGCAGGTATTGCAAAATGCATTCTTGGTGCTGTGCAGGTGCTGCAAGTTCATCACCTGGAAAGGAAGGTCCTGCACGCGGCCCCAGTGCAGATACCTACTGTCCAGCTCCCGTTATTCATAGAATAGAATCATAGAATCATGAAGGTTGGAAAGGACCTCTAAGATCATCAAGTCCAACCATCGACCCAACACCACCATGCCCACTAAACCATGTCCCAAAGCGCCACATCCACACGTTTTTTGAACACCTCCAGTGATGGTGACTCCACCACTTCCCTGGGCAGCCTGTTCCAATGCTTGACTACCCTTTCGGTGAAGAAATTTTTCCTAATATCCAATCTAAACCTCCCCTGGAGCAACTTGAGGCCATTTCCTCTTGTCCTTTCACTTGTTACTTGGGAGAAGAGACCAACACCCACCTTGCTACAGCCTCCTTTCAGGTAGTTGTACATACAGTGCCAGTTACCACAGCTCTTCATGCTCGAGCCTTGTTTATCACGAAGTAAATCTGCCTAAGAGTAGTTAGTGAACCCCTGCATTGAAGATGGACGTGCATCTTCTGAAGCTCCTGCAATGCAGCCGCTTCGGGGGGTGGAGAAGTGCCGTGCTGCTGCGTGTGCTCAAAGTCTTGCTGAATCGGATTCCGCTGGCCACTGAAAAATGCTTTAGTGCCTGCAGCAGCTGCTGAAATTAGGAGGAAATGAAATACCTTCTTCTGGATTAGATATTGCAAAATCTCTCATCCCAACCTGTGTGAAAGTTCAGCTGCTTCCTTTGTTTATGAGGTGAAGGATATTTTTGTCAACTCCAGTGTTTGACTTTTTTTTATTTTTAAATAAGGGTCTGTTTATTTATTGGAAGTCTAAAACCTCTTTGTACTCTTTTAATCAGCTTTTAGCAGCTGGGTTTTTCATTAAAGGTGCTGATAGGTAATGTGTTATCGCAGGTGACCTTCAAGAACAGTAAAGGGCAGGTTTTGATCCTCAAGTGATGGTGGGAAAAGATGACGCTCTCCCACCGTCATCGTTCCAGGCGAGGGCCCCCTTGGCTGAGCCTGTGGCTCCTTTCCATGTCTCTTTCTTGCAGCCGTGGTGTCTCAGGGTGGTTTGAGGACTCCTCCTCTCTTTGCCTTTCCCCGGTCAGTGAGTCTGACCAGTAGCAGTTCCTCCTGTGCTGGGCATAGAAAGAGAAATGGATGATACAGACTCCCACACATCTGCAGCCATGAGATGTACAGGTCACTAACCGGCCCAGACCTGACTTCTGTACGTGGTAAGGGATGTTCATAACGCGGCCCCTTCTCTTTTGTGTGTGTGCATTTGTGACAAGGCCGTTGCTTGTTAGACTTCGAAAATGGGCTGCGGTGGAGCTGGTGAAGAGCTGCCTTCAGCTACCCCCCGGTGCTCAAACTCTACTTCTGGCTCTCGTCGCATGGAGTGAAGGATTGGTCCAGGCACTTGTCCCACCTAGGCTGCTCTGCTCTGGTTAAACACACCGGATTAAGTTATTCCTGATCCATAGTGAAATGAAAAGAAAACCAGACCCTCAGGGTTTATTTGTCATGGACATTTTACGCTCAGTGGAGGGAAGCTGGTCTTGTAATGGGAATAGCGGAGGGGGCAGCCCGGGTGGCCAGGGGACTCCCTGAAGCCTCTGGATGATCTACCCTGTCCTTCGGACCGTGGGCTCTTTGGGGCAGGGACTCTGCCGTGGCTCCCCGTGACTATACCTTAGTCACCTTCTGTGACACAAACAGTACTTCGTATACCCAGAGCAGCTGTTCGTGGTGGTGGTGATGTTCCTCGAGTAGCAGGAGGCAGAGCTCCACCTTTGCTTTCTTGAAGCAGGTTGCAAAATGTCTGCAGTTATCATGGAGGAAAACTTGTGTTTCCTCACTCTTGTCAAAGTTGGACAGTCTGCTCTTACATATTACTTGTTAATTTATGATCTCTTTTATGATCTCTTGTAAAACGACTAAAGAAAAAAGTAACTGCTGTCCTCAAAAACTACATAAATAAATACTGATGATGAAATAGCAGTGCCCAGCAATACTTGCCCAGTTATACTTTTTCCGGGCAGACCACTCCTACCCTTCAGTTAATAATTACACATAAGAAGGTACCAATTTATGGCAGGATGACATGGAAGGAGTAGAAGACGCAAAGTAAACTTGACAATGTCAGGAAAATGGTGTTTTGTTTTGTTATTTTTATTATAAGTGTGCTCAAATGTATCCAGCAAAGAAGTGGAATTAATGACTTCTTCTGATCAGTTTTCCACCCTTCCCAACAGAAATGGCCCTGACCTGTCAGGGTTTTGCAAAGGAGGTGCAGTAACGCTACTGAGGAGAGCTTGTGCTGATCCAGAGCCAGTCTGGCTCGGCCCTTCCTTCGTTTTCGCAGATAGCATCACGTTAGGCTAACACGACGTGACTCATTAGATCAACCTCTTGAGTGGACAGTTTCTTGACATCAAACTTGACAACACCAAGGCAACGATACTGCTCTAACAACTGCAGCGCCTTCAACTGAGCTCTCTGGGATGATACCAGAAGTGTTGTTACCTCTGAGCAGTGCCTGGCCATTCTCCCCCGGCTCTGTTCTGCACTGCAGTGACCTTCGCTTCTGCAGTACGCTTTCTCAAGAACTAATTATTGAGTTTTGAGTAGTTTTGCTCATACTTCACTTTATCTGAGATCCCTATCACCAGCCAATCTCCCCCAGAAAACCGGCTCTCCCAACTGCACAGCTGGCTCGTCAGCCTCAGCTGACTTGCAAACCTCTGTGTAGTTTCACCTTCCTGTTGTAACATTTCATTATATGTTTTCCACACTTTGCTTCTGCTTGAATTCCAAGAATGGCAAAATACAGCAAAGCCTTTGGAACTAGCAATTGCCAAAACCCAGGCTGTTTCCTACTCTTCTTGTTGTGACCGAGACCCGCAGTACCTGCCGACGTGGAGCAGCGTGCTGTCTGAACCTCCCCTGGCCACCTTCTGTGCATACAGAGACTGCAACTCCTCTAAGATCTTGTCTTTGGCTTTTCCCATTCAGGGTAAATACGTTTAAACCTTTACACTCTTGGAAATACGTTGGTTTGAGTTTGCTCTGAGACAGGAAAGCAATCCAATGTGCTTCGTTGAGAGCCTTGGTTCCAGCTTCTCCGAGAGCCATGTGAAGGCAACCTTGGCCCTGGCTTGGCTGCCAAGGAGGAGCCTGTGAGCGTGGGTATGATGACAGGGAGTCGTGAAGGGCTTTGCCACCTCAGAGACTTGTAGCTTCTAGATAAGCACGATCATAAAGAATGAACTCGCTCGATGAAGTGATTTCCTCTCTCTCCATAAAAACCCTACCTTTTGAACCAGGTAGGTTTAGCAGCACGTGCTTTTGCTGGACCCTCTGAACAGAGGGATGGAGGGTCCGATTCCGGGGGCTGTTGAGGGCGGTGAGCTGCTTTGCATCACCTTGGAATCACAGAATTATAGAATCATAGAATCATGAAGGTTGGAAAAGACCTCTAAGATTGTCAAGTCCAACCATCGACCCAACACCACCGTGCCCACTAAACCATGTCCCAAAGCGCCACATCCACACATTTTTTGAACACCCCCAGTGATGGTGACTCCACCACTTCCCTGGGCAGCCTGTTCCAATGCCTGACTACCCTTTCAGTAAAGAAATTTTTCCTAATACCCAATCTAAACCTCCCCTGGAGCAACTTGAGGCCATTTCCTCTCGTCCTATCGCTTGTTACTTGGGAGAAGAGACCAACACCCGCCTCTCTACAGCCGCCTTTCTGCAGGGCAGCTCCTGTCTGGCTTCGTGAGCCAGGAAGTGCCCTGGAGACGCCATCAAAGGGGTTTTCCCACCAAACCTGCGCGCTGAAGCTCTCTCTGTAAAACTTTCCCTTCCCAACAGAGGACAGATATCCAGCAGCAATAGATCGAACGGCAAAGAAAACACTTTGTCCCAAAAAACTGCCATCCTGCTGTGCAGGAGCCACCCCACATACTCATGAAACACAAACCAAGGTCCTATTGACGGTATTTTCTGGCCAGAAGGAATCTTGTTTGGCTTTCTGTTCAGATTCTGAGGGGTTTTTTGATAGATGAAAAATCATCCACAGCTGTTGCTGAGGGTTTTGAGACACCAGGTGTAACTGGAAAATGACAGGGAAGGCAGGGCTGAGCCTCTCAATTTGGGCTCCAATAATGATAACGATTCAATCTAGGCTTCATCAAAGAGGAGGAGGAGGGAGGACGGAGAAGGCGGTTTGATCACACGGATGCCCATCAGCCAAGTCATACCCTGAGGCATGCTGAAGGCAGCAGTTCAGTGAGAGGACAGGCTTTCCAGGGCTGTAATTACCGGTCCTGCAGAGCCTCCGGGCAGCGAGGAGCTGGTCCAGGGGAGGAGCTGCAGGTCGGAGACCTGGCTTGTTGCGGGACAGAGCACAAGGCACTTGGAGCTGAGTCTCCATCGTGTATTTACACCCGAGAAGCTTCGGGACTTTTTAAGTTACACCCTGGGGAATGTGTTTGTTCATCCTTCGCTCCAGCAACGTTGGCATCAGCATCTTCCATTAATTTCTGAGAGAATGCAAACGTTGACATAGCTACCAGAAATCCTTTGAAGTATCTTAGCAGACGGGACAAAGTAGTAAAGAAAAGAGATTTGTAACAGCTGGCACGTGTCAAGTCGTCCCTAATTTGTCCTTTACAACAAGCCGCGTTCTTAATCAGTTTTTGGGACTGGTGCGAGCACAGCCCGAGCTGCCGGCAACTCCGGCAGGCACGTCCGTGCAATATAGCCACAACCACAAGACGTCCGTCCCTGGAAACGTCCTTCGGTTCAGAGCAGGTGTCACTGCCCCAGTGACCTCCCCAGCACCCAGGGGTGGGAAAGGGACCCGGCCGCAGGGCCAGGCGCGCTTACGGCGGTATTCCAGTACGGATGTGATAAGATAAGACAAGACGCTTCTCCTCCCCAGCTCTCTGAACTATGCCCCTGCCACCCGCACCTGCGAGTATTTGCATGTTAAAAGCAGGGGGACAGGTAAAAGGCACGCGGTAGTTTGCCAAATTACGGAATTTCTGCCGGCGTTACTGGGCGGAGGAGGAAGCGCGGGAACGCCTGCGCCCTGCCTCCCGCTCCAGCGGATTTAAGCCGGGGAATCGTGCCCAGAGCCGCATCCCCGCTCAGCCTCCGGCTGCCCCGGCAGGGAGGATGAGCTGCCGCAGGTACCCGGTGCATGTGAAGGCTGTAGGCTTGATGCAATGCAGAAAGCAGAAGGTACTTTAATGGGGTTTTTTTTTGTTGGATTTTTTTTTTTCTCCTTAAATATTTACAAATTGGGAAGCTAGAGGGCTTTCTAAGTTACTCTTACAGGGTTATACCTGCTCATTTCCCTGTGGGGATTAGAGCTTGTGATGTAGGACAAGGGTCTTGGACTTGTTTTTTAGTGGTCTTAATATCATAAGAAAATGGTTATCTTGGATTCTACTGTCTTTCTCTTCACAGTGTCATAAATTTCTTCCGATTTTAACAATGATGACCCATTTGGGGCCCTAAGATTAAGGAAATATTTTTGTAGGTCTAATGTTTAATTTATTTTTTTAATGTGAGTTTTGCAGCCTGAAGCTGGAACTAAACCACAGGTCCTGACAAATGCTGATTGCTTGAAAGCATCCAATACTGAACATTGTAATTAAAAAAAAATGCACTTCTTTTCCCTTTTATTTTTCCAGAACTACATGATGTTTGTGTCTTGGTCAGATCAGAACAACATTCTCATCTACCGGACATTTGAAGACTTTAAGAGATTCCATGTAAGTGAATATTTCCCTGAAAATAGGGTTTCTGTCCCGGGGAGGGGGGAAGGAGCCCAGGCGTGTGTCGAGGCTGCGAAGCATCACTATTCTCTCCTCCTCCTCGCTCTTAGAAAGACCTGAAGAGAAAATTCCCCATTGAGAGCGGCTCACTCAAGAGATCTGACCGGACAATACCCAGGTTTAAAGGTAAGGAGAACAAATCTCTCATGGCCCAACAAACACGATAGCGCTGTCAGGGACGGTTGTAACTGATGACACAGACTTCAGTCGCTGAGTCTGACCTTCCTCTGGAACAGATTAACAGCTCTCTCCTGCTCGTGGCGTGGTACTGCCGGGTTGCATCAATGTGCTTGGGTCTATTACTGACTTAAAATAACCCAGAAAGATATTTTTTTTTTAATAGATAATTACACTTGGTAAATTAATATTACACTTTAAATATTGGCCCAGAGCTCCTTGCAACATTTACGTGTGAACAAAGATAAATTTTAGATATTCAAAAATTCTATCAGGAGCTATTAAAAATGGTAGGGAGGCAGAGGCAGCTTCTGTCTCGGCTTCTTACAGTTTGGGCTTGTGCGGGGAAGGGTGGTAGGTGAGGGCACCCCCGTGTTCAGGCAAAAGACGCTGCTCTCAAGGCATCCAGATCCGTTGTTGTCTTACACCAGCTTCGCTCTTGTTATTTTAAAGATGCAAATGTGAAGCAGAGGAAGAGCGGGAAGCTGAACAGGTGCCTGGAGGTACTGAAACTGCTGGAAACTTACTCCCAGGAGCTGCTGAAAACAGAGGCTAAAATCTCCCAAGGTGAAGATGTGATTCAGTTTTTCAAGGCACAGACGCAAGACCTAGATCCTTCCTTTCCTGAAAACAGGTATGAAATCATATTTGTATTTTTTATTTGTATGTGTCTTCATGAAACAGAAATGTTATAGAACACGGGTAGAAGAGAAACAACGATTAAATACCAGGGCAGCAGAGCAGGGAAGTTCTACTGAATGCTTTAATGCATGTTTATGTTGTTTCCGATGCCTAAGCTTTTCTTGGCCTACTGCATAGATGATTTTACCAAAATTAATACTAAACTCAACCTTCCATGAGAGTTTTCAGTAAACTGATATTCAACTTTACTTTTCAGCATTGTGATCATGCCATCAGAAATTGGAGGGGAAAAGAAAAACCAGCCACAGCAGCAGCTCTCCTCTATTACACACCCCCAGGCATCCCAGAGCTACAGGTGCATAGAAACCTTTGAAACCAAAGACACAAAGAACAAGACTTTCAAAGTCGCTAAGAAGGAAATCGTTGAAGTGTTAATCAAGGACATGACCGGTATGTGTGATGGGGATTCTTCAGTTTCAGGGAGGGATGGTGTAGATAGATTGATTTATAGCTTGGCAAATGCAAAGTCAGTAGCACCCCGGGTGCGGGTGGGTGTTGGTACGTGTGGTGTGCTCACCCGGATTTACACAGGAGGAGAGAACAAAGTGTCGGCACGGCATCAGCCAGGCACCGAGCTGCTCTGCAGAATCTCCCTCCTGTCTCTTGTGGCAGAGCAGCCCCTACCCAGGGATTATGGTCATCTGTCTACTTACAGGCTGCTAAAAACCTTTTTTTTTGCTGTTTGCTGCAGGATGGTGGCTAGTGGAAAACGCAGACAAGCAGATAGCCTGGTTCCCAGCCACGTACCTGGAAGAGGTTGATGTCCACAAGGACATCCAGAATGCCTTGTGCTCAAACAAGGAGGGTAAGTCTGCTTCTGGCTCCCTGGAACACCACGTTCCTCCTTCAGAAAATGAGTTCTGTAAAAACCCCACCACTTTAACCATTGCTTGGGGTCCCTGCCTGGATCTCTGGAGCTCTGACTCTTCTGATCAGCTCCACCATCAGCTGTGGGTCTCTGAGCAAATCAGTCACTTACAGGGACGCTTGTCACGCAGCTCTCGCTTGCTCTCCAGGGCTGCTGCACCAGCTGGTCACAGGGATGGAGGCATTTTCTCCGCAAGGCAAAAACGACCTTCCCCTTCTCTCTGCAGGCAGCCTGTACTTTGTTGTGCGGGCCTACGAGTCTCAGAAGGCAGACGAGCTCTCGCTGAACAACGGCGTCGTTGTGGAGGTGCTCAGGAAATCCGACGATGGCTGGTGGCTGATCCGGTAAGGAGGCTTTTCCGAAGCTCTCGTTCCCTGAGGGAGCCGGTTACCTGCTGCAGCTGCTTCTTGCCTGCTCCTCCCCAAGTGGGGTGCAGAGGAGCTCCCCCCGAGTTGACTGCCCTTGGCTAGGGACAGTTTCCCCTTCCTCGTGCCCTGTGTACAGCGTTGGGTTGAGTCCTCACCTGCTTCCCCCGGATGCTCTGCTCCCTCCCCTTGGTCTGAGCTGGGAGAAGGGCTCTTTTCAGTGTTGCTTTTCGTCCTTCCCCTTCAGATACAATGGCCGTACCGGCTACATGCCCTCCATGTGCCTCCAGCCCTACAAGAATCCTCACCACAAGTTCCAGACCATCATAAGCTGCGGGCTCAACATCTCCACCCCGAACCTCTGCTCCTCGCTGACGGCTCCCCAGCCCCGGGGGGAGGCCGTGGGACCGCGCAGGGCGCAGGCTGGCTCTTCCCTTGACCGCACTGAAGAGGACGTGAGCTCTCTGAGAAGCAGATCAAGGTCTCTGCCCAGGGCCAGCTCCACCCCGGAGCTGGAGTCAGACAGCTCGTCCCTCGGCTCGGGGAGCGGCAGCGAGCGGGATGGCCGGCTGAGCTGGAAGCCCGACTTGTCGAGGTCTCTGCCCGAAGTCGAGCAGACCCGGAGCTCTCCCCCGGGATGCGCCTCGGCCACACGCAGCAGCAAGTCTCCGCGCCTCACCCGCAAGGACAGGAACGATTCTGGCTTTGTGGAGTCATCTGCAGCTGATCTAAGCCACTCCCTCACCGACCCAGACCTGGCTGCTTGTGTCCCCAAGGTGCCCGTGCGCCCCTCGGCCCACGAGATCCTCCAGAAGTGCAGCACCGTCACCAAGCGAGCCCTGCAGCAGTCTTCCTCCCGCCCGGCCCTCCAGGCTCTGCTCCCTCTCCCGAGCATGCACTAGTGCCCCGGGGGGGGGCACGGACCCAGCCCCGGGCCAGCACCACCACCGAGAGCCGGGCACCCTCCTCGCCCAAGCCCCGCGGGAGCCGTGGGCGGTGGCACGGGGAATGTCAGGGCTCGGGACACGGCTGCGGCCATTTGCTTCCCTGCGTGACACCGAGTCGAGCGGGGAGCCAGGAGGGGCTTACTGGAGCCAGCGGGAGAGAGGTTTAGTGGTTTAACTTATCAGGGGAGTCAGGGCAGCTGCGGATCTGGCAGCTCCTGTGTCAGTCAGAGGTCACTCCGGATTCAGTCAATTCTCCCTCAAGGCAGGTATTTATCCTGCAGCGTAGTATATGAAAATTTCACAACCCTTCGTGCGTTATTCCCCCCAGCGGGGTTAGCTGGCGGAGTGCTGCCGCCACCCGGGAGGGCAGGCGTGAAACCCAGAGTCACCCACGAAATCCAGAGCTACAGTTACTGGTACGGGGTAGGGATGGGATGGGGCAGCCACGTGAATGTCATTTATCTGAACCCCCTGTTTTATACATTTTTTTAAACTCTTTTGGTGTTTGGGGTTTTTTGCTTGTTTTTTTAAAAATTAGATCAACTTGGGTAGTGGAGAACTGGCCATCAAATCTTTGACTGGCTGGATCTGCTGAATGGCTGAGAACAAAAAACCTGTTGGCTTGGAACCTCCGCTCTGGCCGTTCCCTACAGCGATGTCTGTGCAGGCACAGAGACAGAAATGGTTGTAGTACAGCTTGTTTCCCAACCGGGTAAGGGAGCCAGAGCTCAGTTTTATGAACAAAACATTCCTCTTTCAAGGGGGTGTGATAGTTACTGAAACTTACAGCAATTCTCGTCATTTGCTAGAATTGAGTTAGAAAAACAGCAATAGGAAAACTTAAGACTCTTATATAGATTGCTACCTTTAATTTTAGTTATTCTCCCAGGTATCTGTTAATTTTTTTTTTTTGAAACAAGCAATTTAACCAACTTGTGAGGTGTTTATGTTGTCCTAAATTTTATACATTTTTGTCTCTGAAATAACATACATGTAAATATCTGTGAAGACTCTTGGTTTTTTATACTTTTGTCATGGTTTAACCCCAACCAGCAACTCACTCCCCCCCGGTGGGATGAGGGAGAGAATTGGAAGAGTAAAAGTGAGAGAACTCCTGGGTTGAGATAAAGACAGTTTAACACGTAAAGCAAAAGCCGCGCACACAAGCAAAGCAAACCAAGGAATCCATTCACTGCTCCCCCCCGGCAGGCGGGTGTTCAGCCATCCCCAGGACAGCCGGGCTCCGTCACGCCTAACGGTGACTTGGGAAGACAAACGCCATCACCCCGAACGTCCCCCCTTCCTTCTTCTTCCCCCAGCCTTACATACCGAGCATGACGTCATATGGTGTGGGATATCCCTTGGGTCAGCTGTCCCCGCTGTGTCCCCTCCCAACTCCCTGTGCCCCTGGCAGAGCCCGGGAAGCTGAAAAGTCCTTGACTAGTGTAAACCCTACTTAGCAACAACTAAAACATCGGTGTGTTACCAACATTCTTCTCACACTAAATCCAAAGCGCAGCACTATACCAGCTACTACGAAGAAAATTAACTCTATCCCAGCCAAAACCAGGACAACTTTAAAAATTTGCTAGCTGGGGAATTAAAATTGCGCTTATCTCCCTCCCAGGCGCTAACATTCGGGGCGGGCACAGGTGGGAGACCTGCCTTGGCCCAGGCTGCGTTTTGCCCAAGCAAAGACAATATTCAGTGACACACCACTGATCACTGCGCGCTGCCTAGCCGGGCTCTGGGACACGATACGACGCTGCCAACTCCGTGAAGTCTTTAAATCCCCAGTAAGGACCAACTGGGTGTCCAGAGCCAGGTTCTGCCTTTCCCCCAAACCAAGTGAAAATGCGGTGTGTGGCAATACAAAGGGAAGCCACAGCTCAGCCAGAGGAATGACCCCTTCCTCTCACTAAGCCCCAATGAGACTGAATGCTGGACTTATTTTAGAAATTCAAACTTTAAAAATTTATTATAAAATACAGGAACAGTCCAGTTGCCATAGCTTGTGGGAAAGCAGTTCAGACTCTCCCCTCCAGAAAGAGCAACGGGGGGGCGGAGGGTCACAAAGTCATCTCTTCCTGCGGGGCTGCATCAGCCAGCCTCATGTTGTGCCACATGAAATCAATGAACATGGAGGCCTGTAGCAATCGGCTCAGCCTCTGAAAATGGCGCTCTGCAAAGAGAGAAATCCCCCGGTCAGCATCACAGGAGAGAAAGCTCACCAGAACGGGGCGCAAAAATCTCTCTTTACGGCAAACGGAATATTCACAACTCAGGAGGAGACCTCGGGCTCACAGCCCGTCCCTGCGGCGTGACTCACCGGTGTAAGGCAGCAGGGACTCCACAGCAGATTTAATGCCCGAGTACTGCAGGAGGCTGTCCGGTGCTTCGTGCTTCAGGAGGACTTCAACGACGGCTTGGGCCTCGTGGCAGTTTCGGGAGTTCGTATTCCACGTCACCGAGAATGCCAACACCGCCTCTAGGGAGGAAGGAAATTTGTACACGCCGGCTGTGCCACGGGCGCCGGCGTGCAGGAGATGCCGAGTCAGAAAGCATCTCACCACCCGCCCACCGCGCCTGGTCAGCCCGGAGGGGCGGAACAGCCGCGCACAGAACCGTTCCTTGAGCTGACACAGCGACATCCCAAACGAGGGGGTGGTCAGGCCAGGCAAAGCTGCTCCCACAAGCTCAGAGCAGTCGCTGCCGCGCACCGCAAGCGGCACCGTAACAAAGAAGCCGGCCCGGGGCAGCAGTCCCGCTTGAGGGTGCTGGGGGCTCAGTGGTAAACGCTGAGTCTAGGGAGATTCTTCTCCTTTTAATTTCAGTTGAGAAAACAAGCCCCTTAGCTGAAAGGTTTTAGCACTTACACTGTGTTGCAACAAACCTTTCTGATCCTTCCGGAGCCGAACCATGTTCTCTTCCAAGTGCTTTCTCCCATCAGTTTCCTTGAGGATGGCTGCAGAAAAGAGAAATGAAGAGTCCATAAAGAGCCCAGCCCACGGACCCGCGGGCTGAGAGCAGGGAGACCGTTTGTTGTCTGGGGTGACTTCACTTAGGAAAACGGGAGTCATAAGAGAAGGAGAAAACTGAGGCTTTCAGACAATTAGACTTTGTAGTCTTCGTCTACGTGGAAGAGATGTTCTGGAAAGCAGAGAGGGCAGAAAAATGCCTTCAGAGCACAATGTGGACTCACCTTTGACCACCATCAACACTGTGTGCGGACGATCCAGAGAGATTGCCAACCCTAAAGCTTTGAGATACCTTTTCTCATGAAGCAGGTTAGAAAGCTCTTGCTCTCTGGAAAACAAATCAGGGTCAAGAGAGGGAGACAAATATTGGGTTGGTGGAAGAAACGCTATACAGAAAGTAGCAGATTTGGCAATAAGTGTGCAGGGGTTTAACGCCAAGAAGTTAATACTGCTTGCCAATGAACGCCTCAGTGCCCTCATTGTGCAGATAATTACTCTGGCACATTCAAGGGCTCCCTGAACTATTCAGTGGTGGCTGAAGCAGGAGAAAGTGAAAGTAGGTTTCGAGGGTTTGACTTTGCTTATCTTAGCAGTGCATAAACGTGAAACTAGTCAATTGTCAAGCTGACAGTATTACAGCAAGGCTTTGCAGGGACTAAAGATAAAGGTAGAAGAGACTACTCTGCCTTGACAGCCTCTAAATAGCTAAATGATGTAACATTCGGATTAGATGGAGCTGGATGGGTGTAGGTGTGGACAGTTTCACTGGACAGAGTTTGCATTTCACAGCTCATTATTGCACAGGATCAACTTACTTCATAATCTGCTCCTCCTGTTTAGCTTGCGCCTCTTTCTCTTCAATTTCAGTGACATCCTATAAAAAAAACAGAATATAACTTTGTCAAATCTTGCTTTAATACAGGATGAATTTTTATTTAGCCATCAAGTGATTAGGAGACCAGTTTCTGCAGCAAGATCTCTAGGTCAGGTAATTTAAGTGTTAAACCCAGCAACTCGCAACTTCCCTCCAAACCACCTTTAGAACACCCGCGCTGGGCAGGCTGCTAAGGCCCATCTGCGGTTCCTTTTACATCATCAACTGGGGAAATACAGCATGGCCAAAAAAAAGAAAAACAACCAACCCCAAAACCCCAAGAAATGCCTTACTGACCCAATTTCAAAGTGCAGAAAATGAGGAGAGCACGTGCCATGCTGGACCAGTGAGGAACAAGCCACCGGGATCCTGAGCTCTCCACCTGCATTCTCGTTACTCACCCAGAGAGGAGGCGCAGAAAGGCCCCGTACCGTACCTTCCACAGCGTGATGCAGGAGTCACTGGACGCTGTCACAACCATATCATCTTGCTTGTTAGAGTGAAGTCCCCAGATTTTATCTTCATGACCATCTAACGTTTTCACACACTCGTTTGTTTTAATTGTCCAGAGTTTTAAGAGACCGTCAGAACCGCTTTTGGAAGAGAAAGAAACATAACAAAAAGAATCACTGGACAGATCCATTCTCACCCTGCCCCACCCCAAATATTGGGTGAACTTGTCCCATTCCAATGCCTTTCAAACAGGAGCAGAATTAATCAAGAATGTCAAGGGTGCGATGCACCCTTAGCTCTGCCTGTAGTGGAGGTCACTAACCCAGCAACGTCACGGCAGCTGACTAGAATCCACAGCGTAACTGGGGAAGAGGACGATCAGTTAACCCCCGCAGAAACCTCGGCGTAAACGTGGCACCTTCCCATCAATCTTTCCAAAACTAAATCCATTACACAAGACTCTTCCCTCTTGCTCCTAATATCAGCTAAGAGATTTCTTTTCTGATTAGTTTTGGCATCTTCCTCTAAACTCCTGGTGTAGGCACTTACCTGCTGAGTATTTGTGTTCCTCGGCTTACAAAAATGATCTTCAGTACAGAGGCATCGTGGCCTTCAAAGGTCTGCAAAACAGCAAGGAAGCTCAAAAGTGTTAGAGTTGTTGCCAGGCCTTTCGAGAGAGTCCTCTTTCAAGAGGATAATATTTACTCCTAAAGCACAAATCGGTAGGTTCCAAAAAGCAGCCTCTATCCTTGGAACTTTTACCGTAGGTTAAGAGGGCAGTAGGAGATGATTTGTCCCTACAACATTTCTTCAAACAACCTGCTGGCTTAAAATTTGTTGCCCAAGGTCATCCTGCAAATGGTCTGACTGGTGAGGCCAGCTGCGCAGGCTGGCTCCCCAAAAGGTCGAGTCCCCTGCCACTGCAGGAAGCACCCGTTCCGTGAGGGAACACTGCTGGGCAGGACAGGGCACAGAGGAGCAACTGCCTTCTCCTTGTCTTAGTGAGACACGACTGGATGGGAAAGAGAGTTCTATGGAGAGTGAGTCTGAAATTTAGACTCGTGTGTTTTTCCTTCATGCCCACAGCTGTGTCAGGCAAGGCCAGCTTTCTTTCAATAGCCTGAAAGCGCTTTTCCCCTACGATCAACCGCGTTGCTCATTGTTAGCTAGAAAGGAAAGATCACTCGAGCGCACTGGGCAGACGCTCTTGCCCTGGAGCTTTGCAGGCAGCTTACACATCCGAGATCCTGGAGCAGGCGGCCAGACCTGGATAGTTCTTCCTTCAGCATGGCCACATTGCCACATTTCAGCTGCACTAACCAGCACGTACTTTTTTGAAACAGCCCTAATCAGTCCCCGTAACGTGCAAGGGCTGCCAGAGCAAGGGGCAGTCTGAGTTCTCATTACCTTCAGACAGCTGAAGTCCCGAAGACCCCAAAGCTTCAGGGTCCCGTCTGCTGAAGAGGTGGCCAAGACCTGATCCACTGGGGAGAACTGCACGCACCAGATTCCACGCTTATGTCCAGTGAAGACACCCAGCAAAGAGCAATCGGAAGAGGACCACAGCTTGGCCAGCCGATCCTGCGAGCCTGTGGCAACGAGCTTGTCATTCGGAGAAACCGCCACGCTGTTTATGTCCTAGAGAAGTCACACAAGTACAGAGAGGGCAAAGCAGTTGAAGTCTTTGCTCTTGCTGTCAGCCAGGTAATAAATGCAGGGTACAACACAGGAGAGAGATTCAAGTACTAAAAGCATGTTCTAACGTCAGGTGGAGCTTTACCTTGTCATGACCCTTCTCGGTCACTTTTGCATGAAGGGTTTCTGGACTGGAGATCAAGGCTGCTTTTGCTCTGGAAGTGAGGGATTCCGGGATATTCCAGATCTTGATTGTGCAGTCCTGGCTGCTGGTCACTACGAAGCTTTCTTTCAGTCTGAAAGGAATCAAGAAGTGTAAGGAAGTAAAACAGTGGCTTCCCCTGCACAGAAAAAAAGGCCTTCTCCTCCCCTACCAGGATCTACACACATTCAGTCACTCTGCCGGGATGTGAAACAGAGTGCTTTAGTGTTTTTTCAAGCCGTCTTTCATTTTACTTAGGTCCCTGGGATAGCCTCCAGCAATTCAGACATTAGGGAAGAGCACTGCTAGCTCTCTTCATTTACAGACAAAGGGATACTGCAGCTCTTGAACAGGCAAGCTGGGATTCCAGACTGTTAGGCTGCACGAAGAAAGGAGAAGAGCTGATAAACAGACACGCTGTTCAAGCAAGCACCTTCACAGACACATTCCCTTCACTCCCCGACCCTCCTCTCGGGATCACTCAAGCTTTATCTGGCAACTTACCCAGCTGCTGCTCTTTAAGGCAAATGGGAGTTAAGACTGACAAAGAAACACAAACCTCACAACTTATGGATAGACAGATGTGCATCCAGAAAGAAAAATCATCCTTCCTCCAAACTCAGAGCACCATGAGCTGGGACCACGAATGAGAAACAGAGGCAGGCATCCACCAGAACATTCACCCCGAGGATCAGCAAAGCAGCCACGACTCCTGCTTGCAAAGGTGAACCCTCCTCTGATTTTTATTACCTTGAGCAAGAGACAGCGCCCACCCCATGCGCATGACCCAGTCCTTGGGCAACGCAGATCACCCGCCCATCTTTGTTCATCTGCCAGACTCGAAGGCTTTTGTCCTGTAACGGGAAAGACAGAAATCGCTGTGCTTTTTTGGCAAGTGATCAGTCCCCCACGCATTCACCACATCCGTGAGCCTGGCTATTCACTTCTTTTCAAGCTTGAAGCTTTGCCTGCATTCGTCCGAGCAGGTGAGGGCCGACACAGCCACGCAGGGCGCACTGCGGTGGGATTCCAGCGCGGGGGTTGATTTCTGGGTGTACCAGCACAGGCGGCACCTTTTCTTCCAACACGTTTTTGGGGTTTTTTGTTTGTTTGGTTTTTTTTGTTTTTTTTTTTTTTTTTTTTTTTTTTTACACACAGCTCCCCATCACTCTCACACTAATGACGTCTCTGAACTCTAATGCAAGACCAAGACGCTTGGAGACGAAAGGAGATGTCCTTTCAGGCTAATAAAATACAATCAACCACATTTCCCCAGGGACAGTGTTAAAAAGGGATAGTGGAAGAACCTTGTATTTGGGGGATGTAGCAGACAGGAATTCCATCTGAACAAAAGCCCTTTCTGGACTGCCAAAAAGGAATACAACTCTGCCCGTAAAGATCGCTAGAAATTAAGAGTTTCCTTAAATGAAGAAAACTGACACACCTTTGCACAGCTGACAAACATCCGGCCTTTTCTGAAGACGTCCAAAGCAAGAATGGTTTCTAAGCAGAAGAAGAAAAGACAGCTGGATGCAAAGTAATACTGAAATCAGACACCAGAAATGCGTGAATTGAGTCCCCCGCTTCCCGACCAGGGGACAGGTTTGGGACGCTCGGAACCTATCCGCGCTCGCTGCGGAGCGGCTGGCGGCTTACAGCAACGCTGCGAGCCCGTCACTTGCAGCCACAAACCGCGTTCAGGGCTCGCGCTCACATACCTACATCTTTAGGTCCAACTTCAATTGATCTCACTGCTAGTGAAAGGGACCGAACCGACAGACCCGGGAAAAGAAAACCAGTGTTTGCAAAACCAGGACAGCACAATATATCCTTTCTCCACACAACTCCAAAAACCTGTTGTGATGCTGTTCCAGAGAGAACTCGAGGACTCCAGTGTCCACGTTAAGAGTTGTGAGAGGAGCTGGTTAAAGAAATACTTGCACGTCTCCCGCCCACCCAGTCAGAGCTGACCGCACACACCTGCGTGGCCGTAGAGGATCTGGCAGTGCGAGGTCGCCAGTTCAAACACTTTCAGCTGAGGGCTGTTGGTAGCCACGACAATGTGAGAATCACCAGGCCCAAGGAACTTCACATCCAGAACCTCATCATTGTAACCTGCGAGCTGAGGGTGGCAGAACAGAAAGAGTTTAACGGGGAGAAGTCAGCTGGTTAGAGAAGTACTGCATGGCACCACGCTCGGGGCGGCTGCGTTGCTGTCACCTTTCACGTAATACTGCAGGTAAAAATCGCATTAGAGGGAAGCTGGAGCACGGGAGGGATTTCTGGCTAGGCCTGTTCTGCTTTCCCTTTCCTACGTTTGTGTCTGTGCAATATTCCTCCAAACCACCCCACCAGTGAACGGGCTTTCTGGCTTGTAACCAAGGAACAGTTCAAGTACAGGCAGGAGAGGAGCGCACCCCCGGACGAAGCTTTCACCAGAAGCAGAGCTGATCCTCAAGTATGGGTAAAGGAAAAGGGAGGCTGAGGGTTGTTACCTGCTTCCTGAGCTGAAGAGTTTGAGCGTCGTATAAAACAATGTTGTGTTCCACGGACACCGTGACAATCTCATTTCTCTCTGGCACGAACATGCACTGGGTGAGACTGCGCTCGCTGGCCTCCTCCTTCGACTCAAAGGGCACAGCCTGGGTATATACACAAGCAGCTGTGGCAACTTCCCAAACTCTCAGGATGCCTAACACAAATGAGGATATAAATTATCTGTCAGAGCCACTGTTTTAGACAGTGTTTGTCCAAAGAATATGAAACAAACCCTGGCCTTGCCTACTGGAAAGGGCTACACAGCTTTAAGGCAGGACTGTGAGGAGATCCAACCACAGTGGCATGAAGGGCCACAGAGTTTTTCTTCTTCAGCCCAAATCAAACTTTTTTTGCAGTTTGGAAACATACATAGTTAAAGCTCCGCAGCGTGCCTGATCAATCCTGTCGGAGGAACTCCGGATCAGGCTCTGCCCTCCAGCCCTCAGGAGTTCAGCCCAAGGCTTTTGCCACACAAACAGCGCACGGCCCAGGGATAGTGGCAATGCAGTGTCTTAAGTACAGACCTCCCTCGGCCTCCAAATCTGACAGCAGCACGCCAGGACACTCACCTTTGCTGCCAGCTGTGATGAAGTGCAACCCTTTTTTCTTCACACCCAGCTGAGAGAAATCTCCCCTCTGAGGCAACAAGACGGCAGCTTCCACGCTCTGTAAGAGAGTTGGCCAGACACCAGCTGAGCGCCAGGGACCGGAGCCCCATTTCAGCGACTGGAGCTGCGCAACCGCCGCTGGTGCCGACGGACGCACGCCCCCCACGCCCCACTGCCCCGGGCTGCTGAGGACAGGCAGGCAGATACAGTGAGGGAACAAAGTTTTTACACGATTGCCCTTCCCTCCTCCTCCAGCACCGGGGCAGTGGAGGCAGCAGTGACATGTATTTTCCTCAAACTGCCCAGACATAACCACACCAAACAAGGAGAGAAAGAAAATAAACAGCTTTAGGCACAGAGTTTTAAGGCCTCTGGAAAGTACAAGGGGAGAAACCTGATTTCATAATACATAGGAAGGGAAAGAGGGAGAGGAACCATATGAACTGTGACCTAGAAACTCCAAAGGATCTCAAAGGAATAAATGAAACGCAATTTCACCTCGTAGACAGGGACGGTTCGTTTACTTTCTCTGGTTTTCAGGTCCCACACCATGCAGATTTTATCACGGCCAGAACTGCAAGTTAAAAGAGCAGTTTCAGTGCTAAGTGCATTCAACTGGGGCTCTGAGCGCAGATTTGGAATTGTGGGAAGAGGCCCACGTGAAAGAAAGCCCCGGCCTTCCACGTGACAGCACGGTATATTGCCAGAAAGACAAAATCAGCCGCTCGCGTGTCTAGTCAAGCAGAGACTGAACACTTGTAGCAGTCCTTCCCCTCACGGGACAACCTTCCCTGCGGAAGGCCCTGTGGAAACACCCAGTCTCGGGCAGGAGGCAGGGTGAACGGGAGAGAAAGGCTAAGCCTCCGCAGGGTTTTACCTAATGAGTGTGTTTCCAGCTGCAAACGCCAGCGAAGTGACGGCACTGAAGTGGCCGTCCAACAGAGCAACACACTTGCTGGAATTCAGGTCCCAGATGCGGATTTTGTAGTCGATTGAGGAGGAGAAGAGTTGCAGACGGGAGGTATCAGGGTGGAACTCAACAAGGCTAGACAGAAGGAGATGCACTTGAACAGGACAGAATAAACTATCTGGTGTGCCAGCATTAACCCAACATTTAAATAAATATACGTTCTACACAAAGAATTCGACAGAACAACTGACGTGAATTTATACCAGGACCTTCTTCATAGGACTTCATTACTCTGCCACCCACCAGGAAAATTTACAATTGATCTTTGCTGGTCTTAACTTGCTTGAAATGGGCCTTTACATTCTGTTAAGACATTTCACATCAATCCCAGCATCCAAGCACCACACTACCGCCAGCGACCAACAAATACAACTCGTCCTTACTGTACAACTCCTGAAGATCCCTTTAGGTTGTGTGTGCAGTACTGTTTGATCATATCCCAGATCTTAATGGTGCTGTCACAGCCACCTGGGAAAAGAAGGGCACATAAGAACAAACTACAGAGGAGAGAGACACAGGACGTCCAACGTATCAGCAACTGTAAAATTTCACGGGTTGCAAAGGCAGCAGAAAGAAAAATGAATCCAATAACAACCACCCACACCAAGAGAAGCTCACGGAGCACCTTACGCCTCCAGAGAGCTGGGCAAAACCTGACTGCTCACAGTCAAACCCGAAGTACAATTAAGTTACAGGCCATGCCTGACCTCCTCCATCTCCAAGAGTCCCAGTTCTACACCAGGATAACTACGCCACACTGTCTCACAGATGCCTGATTTTTATCAGCATTTTACTAAGTACATTTTAGATAGAACGTTGAAAGGACCCCTCTTCGTCTGTCAAGACGTCACTTCTACCTAAGTAAAACCTCTTCTGATTGTGTCTGAATTCAGGAGATCACTACCTCAGGCTGTGTTCGGCTGAGCCAAACTATTCGAAAGCAGAAGGGCCACTCAGTGTCGCTCCCATCGCGTGACAGGGAAACAGGACCGTACCTGTGGCTAACAGCGTTGAAGTAGAGTCAAAGGCCATGCCAGCAACCGGCGCCACGTGCACGGCTTTCCACGTGCGAACGCACTTGCTCTCTCGCCAGTTCCACTGCTTCAGCAGCAGGGCTCGGCTCGCTGTCACGAGGATCTATGCAAAAGCAAGGCGAAGGAAAGCGCGATTAACTGCTAATTAGATTTTCCTTTCTTCCAGTGCCCACACACAACGCATAGAAATGCCAGTTGCTGTGACACTCTTGAAGCTCAGTCTCTCAGCATTCCTGTGTCTGACTTGAGCCCAGAAGGGGAGACAGACTGAGAAGACTCCGCAGAGGTCTCCAGTAATGCAGGGCAACTCCAGACGGAGCAGCCTTCAGTCTTCACTGGAGGCCTGACAGAGCAGCACAGAAAACCACGAAGCAAACACATACCTCATCACTGGGGCTAAGGACAAATGAACTGATATCCTCTTCATCGTCCTATAGAAAAGGAAGGAAAAAACCCACAGTTAAACCCCCTGTGGAGCGGCGTGCTCTCAGAGTTCCCTTCTCTATATCCTTCCGCCGACACTGAGCACACCCAGCAGCTCCAGCTGCACTTAGGGACAACACAAATAACATCTGTCTGCGTTTAGAACCGTTCCCATCCTCCCCTCCACTTCTTGCTCTTGGGAGCTTTCGAACAACAGCCGGTGATAGTGGTAAAACACCTCAGGAGCCTTGGAAAATCCTCAACGGTTTCATAGAATCATTAAGGTTGGAAAAGACCTCTAAGGTCATCAAGTCCAACCGTGAACCCAGCACCCATGCCCACTAAACCATGTCCCGAAGCGCCACATCCACACGTTTTTTGAACACCTCCAAGGATGGTGACTCCACCACTTCCCTGGGCAGCCTGTTCCAATGTTTGACAACCCTTTCCGTGAAGAAATTTTTCCTAACGTCCAATCTAAACCTCCCCTGGCGCAACTTGAGGCCGTTTCCTCTCGTCCTATCACTTGTTACTTGGGAGAAGAGACCAACCCCCGCCTCTCTACAGCCTCCTTTCAGGTAGTTGTAGAGAGCGATAAGGTCTCCCCTCAGCCTCCTCTTCTCCAGGCTAAACACCCCCAGCTCCCTCAGCCGCTCCCCATCAGACCTGTGCTCCAGACCCTTCACCAGCCTCGTCGCCCTTCTCTGGACACGCTCCAGCCCCTCAATGTCCTTCTTGTAGTGAGGGGCCCAAAACTGAACACGGTATTGGAGGTGCGGCCTCACCAGTGCCGAGTACAGGGGCACGATCCCCTCCCTGCTCCTGCTGGCCACACTGTTCCTGACACAGGCCAGGATGCCGTTGGCCTTCTTGGCCACCTGGGCACATGCCGGCTCATGTTCAGCCGGCTGTCGACCAGCACCCCCAGGTCCTTTTCCACCAGGCAGCTTTCCAGCCACTCTTCCCCAAGCCTGGAGCGTTGCCTGGGGTTGTTGTGACCCAAGTGCAGGACCCGGCACTTGGCCTTGTTGAACCTCATGCAATTGGCCTCGGCCCATCGATCCAGCCTGTCCAGATCCCTCTGCAGAGCCTTCCTACCCTCAGGCAGATCAACGCTGCCGCCCAACTTGGTGTCATCTGCGAACTTACTGAGGGAGCACTCGATCGCCTTGGTCAGATCGTTGATGAAGATATCAAACAAGACGGGCCCCAAAACCGAGCCCTCACCCACCTCAGCTGGGCCTCCTCACCTGCTGGAGGCTGTGCAGAGCTCCCGTTTCCACAGCGATGACGTTCAGCTTGGAGCCACAGGGGCAAAACATGAACTTTCCATCCCGGTTTATCTGGAGGAAAAGGAGAACGGGAGCCAGGCAGGTGTAGAGCCGGGAGACGGGCTGTCCCCCGCCCCGCGCCCCGCCGCCTCCGCACCTGCACTCGCCCCCCCTTGTAGAAGGGCTCGATCCTCCTCGACACGGCGTAGCTGGAAGGGAAAGAGAGAGACACGCAGGCCGGCGGTTAACCCCACCCCGCGGCGGCCCCTCAGCGCCCGGGGCCGAACCCGCCGGCGCTCCCGCCCGCTCCTCACTTGCTCTTGAAGCGCACGGGGCTGGCGGCGGCCGCCTCCATCTCCCGCTCCGCGTGCCGGCCGCTTCCGGTTGCTACGGGAGGACCGGGCCACTTCCGGCGCACGGAAGTGACGTAGGCGACAAGCCGGGGACGGGAAGCCACGAACGCCATCTTTGGTGTGGGCGAGAAGCGGCAGCGCTGGCACAGCCCCACGCCCCCGCACGCCTCCGGGGTGAGGGGGGGGAATACCCGGTACCTCCGTGCCAGCGCGGACAGCCGGGCCCAGGGCAGCCCCCGCAGCACTGCCCAGCAAACCACTCCCTCCCCGCCCCAACGAAGCGACTTCCCGGCCCCAACCACACGGAAAAGTGGAATTTTTGGACAATAGGAACAAGAAATAGAGACTTGAACAAGCTTTCGAGTAATTAATCTTTTATTGCATACAAAAATACATAACAATCATTTCAAAGCGTTCCAGCTGTGAAAACTGTCACCGCCCATCACAGCACCCCCTTCGCTTTGCAAGGCTCACCTTCCCAAGCGGCCAAGACCCGCTCTGACGGTGAAAGCCGAGCGCACCACGCCGCGGGGCTCCCAGCTCCTCCTCCGGAAGGCAGCGCCAAGCTCTGCAGCCCGGGCGGGAGCAGCCCCGCGCCCAGCAGCACCGGCGGGTCCAGCCGTCCGTCGGGGAGACCGAGCACTCCCGGGCCACGCTCGGCACCTGCTGGCGGAGGAAAGGGCAGCTCTCAGGAACAGCCCGGCACGCCTTAGTCCCCGATAACTGCTCGCTACAGGGGTTATGGGAACATGGGTTTCACTCCCCACGCATCGCCGTGGGCAATAAGCTTAATGTTCCCTATACTGTCGGCACAGTTACCTCACCAGGGGCCACGGCAGACCCGAAGTGATTTTCAGACTGCGCCTGGCGCCCGCAGCCAACGCGGCCCCCGAAGCACCTCTGCAGGCCGCTCAACCGAGGCCCTCCCCTCCGCACCCCACCCGACACCGGCTCAGACAGCGCCATAAGAGCACCCCAACAGGTTTTTTAAAAGTTCAAGGAGTACAGAAGGCGGGAGACGCCCCACTCCCCCTCGCGAAGACCTCCACTCACCTCTTTAGCTTCTCCTCACACTGAGCGCTGCGCGCGTGCGCGCCTCTTTATATAGTGCGATCGCGCGCATGCACTAGAGAGGCGCATGCGCACGTCTGCCGCCGGGTCCACCTGCCCCGCACCCTGTATAATCGAGCGGAAGGCGCCGCTTTGCACTGCAGTGTATTCCCCATTCAGCACGCGGGGCTGGCGCCGCCGGGCGGTGCTCCCGCGAGACTCCGCGGAGTATAAATAGCGAGCGGCGGGGTGTTGTGGCCTTCTACGCTGAGAGATCACGTAAGTGGCGGGATGGCGGAGGGGAGCGGCCTGCGCCCCATCCGCGCCCATCGGGGCCGCCGGCGGCCCGAGGGCAGCCGCGTCCGGCCGTATCGGCCTCCTCCGGGCCCTGCCGTGCCGCCGCGCAGCCGGTTCCCGCCGGGATGGTGGTGGTGGAGCCGTCCCGCCTAACGCATCTATCTCTACTTTAGCAAATGGCGGACGACGCCGGTGCTGCGGGAGGTGCAGGAGCGGCCCGAGGGGGCTTCCGCGGCGGCTTCGGGACCGGGCTGCGGGGCCGCGGGCGCGGCCGCGGTAGGGGCCGAGGGAGAGGCCGTGGGGCCCGTGGAGGCAAGGCCGAAGATAAGGAAGTAAGTGGCTCCCGGGGGCGGAGGGGGCTGTGCGGGGCCGTGTGAGGGGCCGTGTCTGCTGGCACCCTTCAAGCTGGAGCAGAACGCCAGCCGGTTCCCCTGGGCTGCTGGCGGCTGGTGCTGCCCGTGACCCTTTTCCACGGGTTTCTTTCCTAGTGGATTCCTGTCACCAAGCTTGGTCGCCTGGTCAAGGATATGAAGATCAAGTCTCTTGAGGAGATCTATCTCTTCTCACTTCCAATCAAGGTAAGCTTCTGTGAATATTTAAGTAATATGCAGCAGAATCTTAACCTGAAATGCAGAGCTCGCAGTCGTTGCTCCGTTTGCTGTTTGGGATGCTCAGGTTCAGTGTGTTCGAGTTAAAGGCGTAAGTCAGCAGAAGCTGAGGACCGAGGCAGTCGCTTGTAGGGAAGCCTGGTGGGTTTTGTGTGTTGTGTTCTGCCTTGTGTGGAGATGGCAGCACGTTGCTCAAGTGTTTCTGTAATAGCTCTGCTCAGTGATGGAAAAAATGAAGTTTTAACTTGCTATGTGAGACTGCCTAGCAAGCTAGAGTAAGTTTATGCCTACAAAACTTAATACTTAAGTCCCTATTACTTAAAATACATCCATATAGGATTGTTGAATTTGAATTGTAGGAGCCTTACCAGCTGTGTTTGGTTTGTTTAAAAAGTGTGGCTTTGTGTGATTAAATGACTGACTCTTGCAGGAGTCGGAGATCATTGATTTCTTCCTGGGGTCTTCTCTGAAAGATGAGGTTTTGAAGATCATGCCTGTCCAGAAACAGACTCGTGCTGGTCAGCGTACCAGGTTTAAGGTAGCCTTTTTCTTCTGTTTTCTCACATTGAAAACTTGGTGTGTGTTGTCTGCTGCTTTTTTGGTGTCACATTAATACATTAGTTCAAATACCTTTATTTTCTTCTGTAGTATCTAGCAAATGTTTTGGTGTGGGGATCAGCTTGTGTAGCTTACAAAGTGTTTGTATTAATTTTAAAACCCTAGTTGTATGTTCAAATGTTATTTGAAACAGCACTAGCACAAAATTAAGTCGCACTTGTGCAGCGATGCTGGCTGTTCAGGGGCTGTGGTGGAGAGGGAAGTCTGGTGTAAAGAGGGAATGCTGCTTGGAAATTACCGAGACACTTGACCAGTACGAGGCTGTAGCAGGGATTTGAATCCCAGTTCTTCAGCCATAGCTGTTTCTGACTGAAGGACAAGCTCTAAGGGGAAAAATGGGCTTCTTAAACTGTGACTGTTTGCTGCTGAGCGCACGCCTCGAGTTATCCTTGGTGAGAGACCCTGATGGCTTCTGTTCTGATGAGAGAGTGTTCCTGTGTAGTGCAGCCGCTGCTGAAAACTTTTCTTTCCCTCCTAGGCTTTTGTTGCTATTGGGGACTACAACGGCCACGTTGGTCTTGGTGTTAAATGCTCTAAAGAAGTTGCCACTGCTATTCGTGGGGCAATCATTTTGGCCAAATTATCCATCGTACCTGTACGACGAGGCTACTGGGGGAACAAGATCGGCAAGCCCCACACCGTGCCTTGCAAGGTGAGAAGGACTTGCTGGGCCTGGTCTCGGTGAGCGTGCTGTAGCCGGTGTTTTGGGAGCTGTAACCTGTTGGGTTCGCGCAGGTCACCGGCCGGTGTGGATCTGTCCTGGTGCGTCTGATCCCGGCTCCCCGTGGTACGGGGATTGTGTCTGCCCCTGTCCCCAAGAAGCTGCTGATGATGGCTGGCATCGATGACTGCTACACCTCGGCCAGGGGCTGCACCGCCACCCTCGGCAACTTTGGTAAGCTTTAGGTTTCCAGGTTGTAGCTTAGCTGTACGTATTGCCGTCTGTGTCATTGACAGGTCGCGACATACCCATTTCTATAGTATTTTTTAATCTGTGTTGAATCACAAGCTTCTAGCAGTCAAGCAGAAGCGAAGACTTCTGCCAGCACCTTTTACAATGCAGGTTAGTCCTGCTGTAGATGATCCTGAAGTTCTGTAAAAGTTAATTACAGGAAATTCTCTTCTGACATGAAATCTCCCAATCTGCGCGATTGCACTTGTTTGAAGTAGTGTAATTGTCGTAAATGGAGAGAGAGAGAAACTTGAGTTTCGTGTGCATATCAGAGGGACCCTGCGGTGGTCTCCCTGTTCCTTCCTAAATTCTACATTTTTTTGGAGCTCTGTGGGTGTGTACTGGGGAGCGGGTTTCTGTAGCTGTGCTGTGCAACGTCTGACTTCTGTCCATAGCTAAAGCCACCTTCGATGCCATCTCCAAGACCTACAGTTATCTGACCCCCGACCTCTGGAAAGAGACTGTGTTCACCAAGTCTCCCTACCAGGTGAGAGCATGCTGGCAGTTTGCAGCTCAGACCTTACCCCTCCTACCCTGTAAAGTTCAGATGCTGTACCCAAAGAATTTGCAGTTTCATAATGCGAGAGCAGAGCTGCAGTCAGAGCTGACTGCCAGGTAGAGTGTGATTTTTTTCAGCATGCGGTTTTGAGTAATACTTGAAAATGTCATTTCATGGACAAAGAAAATAGGAAAGCTTTGAAATACTAAGTAAAAATAAGTTGTATCGGAACTACCCCAGGCCCCATATGCATCTTGTTGGAAAGGGATGCAGTGCTGAGAAACCCGTAAGAGTAGTTTAAGAAAATAAAACACTTTTTTTGTTGTTGTTTTTTCCAGGAGTTCACTGATCATCTGGCCAAGACCCACACCAGAGTCTCAGTGCAGAGAACCCAGGCAGCTGCTGTGGCAACGACTTAAGTGGGTTTTGTACAAGACAATAAAGTGATCAGTGAACAAGAAATTGCGATTGGCTTGATGGGATGGTTAATGCATTGGGCAGATGGACTAAATCTCTGCTGGGGATTTAGGTTCATGTCTGGGGGCCAGAGCCTGAACATCTGTTGAATGAAATAGTATGCTAGGTTATCCTAATCCTTGTTAATCATGTATTAATCCTAAATGGGGTCTAGAACCAGCTCTGAAGATTATGTGCTGTCCTACAGCGTGTAATCTTTACCCTAAATGAGGGAATTCTCTGCCAGGGCTGGGCGGAGCAGTGCAGCGGGTGTGGAGGTGGGGGAGAGGTCCTGAGGGGAAATCCCAGCTCATGCAGCCAGGGGTGCCTGGTGTGAGGGGTGACCGTGGGTTAGAGGATGGTAACAATCAACTGGAATTCAAAGATGAATGCGGAGCTGAAAAAGGAAGAATTCTGTGTTTGCAGATTTCTTCAAAGAATGAGTCTAGATTCTAGTTGTAGGGCAGATGCCTGGGCTGCACATTTATTGTAGAGATCAATCAGAGT
The DNA here is from genome assembly GCA_030449065.1 of Oceanodroma leucorhoa. Taxonomy (NCBI): domain Eukaryota; kingdom Metazoa; phylum Chordata; class Aves; order Procellariiformes; genus Oceanodroma; species Oceanodroma leucorhoa. Next base: position 17,176,040 of record JASVER010000008.1, on the reverse strand, counting down.
TCAAAGATACAACATGCAGTATTCGATACAAGCGCCGCGGAGGGAGGTGCTAACCATTTAGATCTACTGAGATGCATTCTCTTGTGCCTTCCTCTCCTCCATCATCCTGTGCTTCTGCTTCATCAGGCACGTCCTTGCATTTCCATGGACACCAAGATCACCATCTAAAAAGAAAGTAAATGTCTGAAGAGTGCCCTTCGGCAGCTAAAAAGAAATAAGCTTCTGTTCCATGTGAAGTCTGGGATGTGGCTTAAGACCCCCTTTCCCCGCGTGCTGTCGCAGCAGAGGCGCGGGCCGTTGCCGTACTCACATCTGTCCTGGTAGGCCTTGGTGACTTGCGCCAGCAGCTCCACCTCCTTGGCGCAGTTCTGGAACTGGTTGGGTCCTTCCCTCTGCTTGCACGCGCCTAGCCTCTCCCGGACTATCTCCACGATTTCCTGATCAACCATCCTGCGGGAAAGATGACGAATGCAACTACAGCCAAGAGACAGAAAAGCTGAACAAAGGGGTGATCATACCCTGTGGAAGGTCAGCTCTGGGTTTTTACAGGATCCCGGTCTGTCCTGCAGCAGTGCTGTAGGAACCGGGCATGCAGGAGGACGTGTCCTCATGCCACCCTGCTCAGCTCAGGTGTGCTGCGGGGGACAGCAGCACTATGAAATGGGTGTTCTGTAATGGCGTGGGCAGGAGGTGCTGCCTCAACACCCCAAACTCCACAAAAATGAGTTCCAGCCAACTGCTGCAGTTCCCAGGGCTGACTAACCGGAGCAGTGCACTCTGCGGTGGCCTCGCCTAGGGACAGCCCAGTGACAGCCATACCTGTCCCTCCTCCACTGGGCTTCAGCCTCGAAGAAGCAAAGGTAGTCGCCCTCCAGACACTCGCTCAGGTCGGGCACGCGGCGAAACTTCTGGTGGTAATAGTAGAACTTGTTCCTGCCTTGCTGGCGCTCGATCCACTCTGCAGCGACAGCCCCGTGGTCAGGCACCCCCCAGCCCACGACGAGCGAGGGGCAGCACGGCCCCAGTGCTGCCCGGCCCGGCCGCCGCCTTCCTGGGCAGCACCGCAGCAGCGGACCCCGTGTCTGCCTGCGTCCACCTGGGTGTTCCCTGCCCCTGCACGCCCATCTGCGTGTCTGTCATTCTGTCCGTGCTGTGTCCCATGTCCCTGTGTCCGTCCCCGTGTCTGTGCTGTGTTCTGGTCTGTGTCCCACGTCCCCGTGTCTGTGCTGTGTTCTGGTCTGTGTCCCACGTCCCCGTGTCCGTGCTGTGTTCCGGTCTGTGTCCCACGTCCCTGTGTCCGTCCCTCTGTCCGTGCTGTGTTCTGGTCTGTGTCCCACGTCCCTTTGTCTGTCCCTCCGTGCCGTGTTCTAGTCTGTCCCCCACGTCCCTGTGTCCGTGCTGTGTTCTGGTCTGTGTCCCACGTCCCTGTGTCCGTCCCCGTGCCGTGTTCTGTCCTGTGTCCCATGTCCCTGTGTCCGTCCCCGTGTCCGTGCCGTGTTCTGTCCTGTGTCCCATGTCCCTGTGTCCGTCCCCGTGTCCGCACTGTGTTCTGGTCTGTCCCCCATGTCCCTGTGTCCGTCCCTCTGTCCGCGCTGTGTTCTGGCCTGTCCCTCACGTCCCTGTGTCCGTCCCTGTGTCCCATGTCCCTGTGTCCGTGCCGTGTTCTGGCCTGTCCCCCACGTCCCTCTGTCCGTGTCCGTGCCGTGTTCTGGCCTGTCCCCCACCTCCCTGTGCCCTTGTGTGTCCCGGTGCTCGTGCCCTCGCGTCTTTGCCCCCCGCCCCTCGGTGCCCGTGCCTGTCTCGGTGCCCGTGCCCCTGTGCCGCGGCCCGGCCCCCGCAGCCGTCGCGCACCGCGGCGCTAGTGAGAACGGGTGCCCCCCGCCCCGGGACGGCGGCGGGAGCGGGGAGGGGCTCGGCCCGCCGGTACCTCGGACGAAGGTGACGGGCGCGTCGACGACATAGTTGAAGACGGTCTGGATCAAGGTGACCGGGTTGGGCACCGACGTGACTCTCTCGGAGACCGGGGTGCGGGTCGGCGGCACCTTGTACGCCTCCCAGTCCGGGTCCTCCGGCATGGCGGCGGCGGCGGGCCCGGCGGCGGGCGGCGCGGAGAAGATGGCGGCACCCCACACAGCCCGGCGGCGGGGCACGCCGGGGTCAGAGGGCGCCGCTCTGCGCATGCTCCGCTGTGCCCGGTGCATGCTGGGAGGTGTAGTCCGCGCGGTCCCGCCCCCGCCGGGGCCTGGGGGCGCAGCCCAGCCCGCCCTCACAACCAGAGCGATCGCCTCGGCCTGTCTCCCGGTCACAGCCACAAAGTCCTCCTTTCCTGGGCTGGTGGGGGGAGTTTTAGTCTGTCTCATAGAATCATAGAATCGTTAAGGTTGGAAAAGACCTCTAAGATCATCGAGTCCAACCGTCAGCCCAGCAGCCATGCCCACTAAACCATGTCCCAAAGCGCCACATCCACACGTTTTTTGAACACCTCCAGGGATGGTGACTCCACCACTTCCCTGGGCAGCCTGTTCCAATGCTTGACAACCCTTTCAGTGAAGAAATTTTTCCTACTATCCAATCTAAACCTCCGCTGGCACAACTTGAGGCCATTTCCTCTCGTCCTATCGCTTGTTACTTGGGAGAAGAGACCAACACCCGCCTCGCTACAGCCTCCTTTCAGGTAGTTGTAGAGAGCGATAAGGTCTCCCCTCAGCCTCCTCTTCTCCAGGCTAAACACCCCCAGCTCCCTCAGCTGCTCCCCATCAGACCTGTTCTCCAGAGCCTCCACCAGCCTCGTTCCCCATCAGGAAGCCATCCCAATTCCTGCCATTCGCGTGCAAGCTGCTCAGGAGGGAGAGGTGTAAACTGAGACACCGGCAAGTGACCTTTATCACACCGCAACTGTTACGTCCAACCTGCCAGCTTGGCCGAGTACGAAATGAATATAGCAGCGCGTGAAGCTAGCAGCTAAATTTGTGTCTTCAGACCGATAACCATCTTAAGTATTAGGCTGGGGAGGCACTTACTGACAGCCTCTTTCTGCGGCTGACCCGGGCTGAAGACGTCCCATGGTTTGTAAAGCTCGGCACTGCTACTTTTCGATTGTGTGGAGAGGGACAGTGAGCAGGGCTGGGTTACCTGTGCAGCTGAAATGGGGTCGAACTCCACAGAGCTCCACTTGGGCTGCAAAATAAGCTTGGTGGAAAGTGCAACCAGGTGCCGGGACTGATCTTAGCAAGAGGGAGTTGCAGTGGATGTAGAACTAACCCTTCGCTGCTTGGGCTGGCCCCCGGTTCCCCTGCCTTGAAGCCAATTGTGTGAGAACTTGTCCATGTCTCTAAAGTGCCGTTGCTTTTCTCTGCCTGGCTCAGCACGACCTTGCGATTGGGGTTTATATATTTAGCTCTTCTAATTTGGTTTTCAAGGTGCATATTTAACCTGCACATGTTCTTATTACTAATTCCTTTGGGCATCCTTTCCCATTTCTTCTGATCGTTAGCTGTGCTTGTTTGATGCCATTTGCCTTGACAACACGAAGCCCATGAATTCTGAGCAGGCCCTTTTGGAGCTGCAGAATACGAAATAAGTCAGTATAATTAACATCACAGAAGGGCAGACCTGTTAAAGAACATATTTCTCCTTCAAAGTCCTCAAGCAGAAGGAGGGAGATTATGTTCAAGTTGTTTTATTTAATTGGCATCATTTGTCCAGAGACTTACTAAATTCTTCCACGCACATGATGGAAGCTTGAACAAAATCCCATCCTGTTATGAGTTCTTTTTGTTGTGTTGGAATCGAGGAAGAGCCTAGAATCCCTCCAGCATTCACTGATGTTAAAGAGGAGATTTTGTGCTTTGGGTCCCAGTGTCTCCTGGGACCTGAAAGTGAAGCTGATCTTTTTTGTTCTTCCCCTCTGCAGTCCCACCGCAAGTTCTCTGCTCCCAGGCATGGCCACCTGGGCTTCCTCCCCCACAAGAGAAGCCGTCGCCACCGAGGGAAGGTGAAGACGTGGCCTAAGGATGATCCCAGCAAACCAGTCCACCTGACGGCTTTCCTGGGCTACAAAGCTGGCATGACACACACTGTGCGGGAGGTGCACAGGCCTGGGCTCAGTAAGGCTTGGCTGATGGAAGCGGGGAGCCACATCCAGGAGGGAAACGAGGGAATAGACTTGTTGGTGGGAAAGGCTGCTCCTGGGAATGGGTGGTGGAGCACATAGCTTCCAGGCTATCTCCTGTAATGCCAGTCAGATCTTGGATGGCCAAAGGCCACCTCACGGCCAGCGTGAGCTGAGTCTGGGGGTTCCTGGGAAGTCCTCACACCAGTATGGTGACTGGTGGTTTGTTGGATCCTGCTGGCAGAAGGACCCTGCAGGGTGACTACCTGGGCAAACCCTGGGCTTGAAGCGTTTTTCTGGGGAAGTTGATGATGTTACCCCCCGGGATGCCAACTCCAGGGCAAGAACCATCCAACGTGCTGCTTCCCCCAGCCTGGGGAAGATGGGTTAAAGTGTGCTGGACCATGGGTCTAACCTGTTCAGCGTCTGGGGTCAAACCCTGCGTGGTCCTTCAGCAGGTGGGAGATGGAAGGGCTGAGGCTGGCTGTGAGAACAGAGTGTGATCTTGCCCCCAGCACGTTGCTTGCTCGCTGGAACGGCACGGGCCACGAATGACTCCAGGGAATGATCGGATCCTAGACGATGCTGAGCACCATTTCCCTTTGCCGTCTTGCAGAGATCTCCAAGAGGGAGGAGGTGGAGGCCGTGACCATCATTGAGACCCCCCCGATGGTGGTGGTGGGGGTCGTGGGGTACATAGAAACACCGAAGGGCTTGAGGAATTTCAAGACTGTTTTTGCTGAGCATATCAGCGATGAGTGCCGACGGCGCTTCTACAAGAACTGGTACGTGCCTCCGCGGCTGGGGAGGGTCCCTGGGGCACTGCAGGTGGGGAGTCCCTCGCAGGTCTTCTCCACAGGCTCTCCGTGATGCCCAGCCATTGCAAACAGCTCAGCTACTGGCAGCTGGCTCTGAGGTGGAGCGAAACTGCTATTTATTTAGTCATGCACAGAGATACTGCAAACAGCTTGATGCTGGGAATCAGCATATGCATGTGTAAATTTATTCTAATAGTTGAACTGAGCTCTCTCCACAATATCATATGGCAGCACGTCCTGCAGGTTCGTTTTCCTTTGTGTAGGCTGGGCTCATCGACTCTCCATTAAACTGGAATACTTGAGCTGAGGCACCAAATGAAAGGAGCAAAACCAGATTTGTCAGGGGGAAAATTGACGCAGAATGTGACCCCTGGCCCTTGTAAACATCAACACCCCAAATCCCACACCAGTGGAGAGGAAAATGGAAACATGAATTTCATAACTGTAGGAATCGTGTCTCCAGCAAAAGTGCCGTTGAGATCCACCCACCACATGCCTCTGATCCCTGTCGGAGGCTGTTTTTTCTCCACTTAGCTCTGATTTTGCGCTTGTATTTTGATGGCACTGAGCCAGTCAGTGGGAGACAACTGGATTCGTCATGCAAAAAGGTTTGAATTGCCAGCTCTTTTTTGAAGCTGATTATTCACTTTCCTCTTTCCACCTGTGTCGTGGCCCCGGCAGCCAGGCGAGGTTCAGGTATCCACAGGTTCCTTGTGCCTCCAGGGAAGTGCCTGGCAAGGTGAGCTGTCTCCCGACGCTGCGCTGTCTCAGGGCACAGCAAAGTGCGGGAGCACTTCGCCGTTCAGCTCTGATGGATGGTAAACGCTTTCGTTGTAGGCACAAGAGCAAGAAGAAGGCGTTCACCAAGTACTGCAAAAAATGGCAGGATGAGGATGGCAAAAGGCAGCTGGAGAAGGATTTTGCGGCTATGAAAAAGTACTGCAAGGTCATTCGTGTCATTGTGCACACGCAGGTCAGAGCCTCACCCCGGGGGTGGGCAAGGGGGGGCTCAGGGTCTTCCTCAGCTCGGGAGCGTGGTGAGGGCCTGGGAGCCGGGATCACGGGGGTGTCTTGGTGGGGTGACAGGAGGCTGAGCAGGCAGATGCTGGTCAGAGGGTGTGGGACAGGGCGTGCAGGCGATGTGAGGTGCTGGCTGACTTTTCCAGCTACCTCCTGACACCAAGCCCGTCCCTTTGAGCCGGGTTCAGCAAAGCTCCCTGCTGGGGGATTGCCGGAGGGGGCTGCGGCTGGGGCGTGTTGTGGAGCCCACACACACCATGGAGGAGAGTGGACTTTGCGCAGAGCCTCAGCAGGTGGTGAGCCCTGTGTCAGCAAGGGACCTGAGGCCCCATGATCACCTCAAATTAGCAACTGGTGTCAAATGTTTGGGCAAAAATAACCCATGGGCAGGCAGTTTTGCCAGATGCTGATTGCTGGATACACAGGGCCCATTTTCGTGCCGATCCCTGGAGTTAACGGCTGCTTTGGAGTCTGGGGCAGAGCTAAGCTGGCTCAAGGCTTCACCTGTGGCTGGCACAGACCCTCAAAGTCCTGCTGTGGCGATTTGGCAGGGGCTTTGCACAGGGAGCTGGGACTGGGAGAGAGCGGAGGCACCTCTTGGTGGGAACTAGAAATAACTGCTCGGTCTGGGGGCAGAGGTGGAGCATGACCAAAGGAGAGGCGCTGACTCTGGCTTGGGGCACAGAGCTGCATCCTGGCTGGTTGCAGTGTTCAGCCTCAGACGGTGCCCTGGTGATGGGCTCCTCTGGGGCATCTACCATGGCTGTTACTACTGCACTTAACTCTTGGGGCAGGACGAGGTTGGCCTGCTCCTGTGCTCCCTGGAGAGAGGGTGTGTGTCAGCTCCTGCCTGGAATGGGAGCACTGGGAGATGGGGCTGGGCTCAGGGACAAGGACCTGGGTCCAGGAGATATGTAGGCATGCTGACCCAGGTCGCTGGCTGTTACAAAAGGGGTTGACGGTTTGATAGAGAGGGGTGGTGAAGAGCTGGCCCTGCGCAGGCTCTGTGCCCCTCACAAGTGGTAGGTGATGCGGCCCTGCCCTCATGTTCATGTCTGGGAGGTGAGGGGCAGCATTTTGCCCTTACGCACTGTCGAATGCAGATGAAGCTGCTGCCGCTGCGGCAGAAGAAGGCCCACGTGATGGAGATCCAGCTGAATGGTGGGACAGTGGCTGACAAGGTTGACTGGGTCCGTGAGAGGCTGGAGAAGCAGGTCTCCGTGCACAACGTCTTCAGCCAGAATGAGATGATTGATGTCATTGGCGTGACCAAGGGGCATGGGATGAAAGGTACAGAGCAAGGAGACCCTTGCCAGGGGCTTGGTTCTGTCCTTCTCATATGGCATTGCCCATAAGGTAGCGTTGGGGGAGGCGAGTATTAGCCATGCTGAGAACCCACCAACTTATTGCGTGCAGGGAGTAGCAAAGAGCCTCTGGTCCTCAACCATGACATGCAGTTCCATTGTAGCAGAGCTTGGTTTCCTTAATCCCAGTAAAGGCCACGTTTTCTACTGTGCCCAGGGTCCTCCCAGGAGGCTCAGAGGCACTGCGAGTACGTAAAGCCATCGCACTCCTCACAAACCCCACGTGTGCAGAGGTGTGGGTGTTCCTGTGCGTGTGTGTAGATGTGCTCAGCAGGAACATATCACAGTGTGATCAAATCCATGGGAAGTGAGAACAGTTCTGTGCTCTGGCCTCTCGCAGTGGTGACAGCTCTTGGTCTCCTTCCAACACGGTGTCTTCCGAGAACTGCAGAAGGATGATGAGACTCTCCCCTCCCCAGCATTCAGACACCAGCCCTGAATCTTCCTGGTGTTCTCACTGCCCTGTCCGGTCACACTTCCAGGGGTGACGAGCCGTTGGCACACCAAGAAGCTCCCCAGGAAGACACACAAGGGCTTGCGCAAAGTTGCCTGCATCGGAGCCTGGCACCCGGCCCGGGTTGGCTACTCCATCGCTCGGGCTGGCCAGAAGGGCTACCACCACCGCACGGAGCTCAACAAGAAGGTACGGCCCAGGTGGGCTCCCTCAGAGCACCACTGCGCCTTCCTGCCTGCCTTCCCCCCAGGCTGCCACCATCCTTTGCACCGTGGCCTCTGTTCCCCCCAGCGTCTCAGATATTTCCCTAGAGATCTGCAGTGCTGTTGTTCTCCGTGCCTTTCCCTGTTGTTCCCTGTTCCCTGCACAAGGGACACGTCACAGCGGCCACATCTTGGTGAAAACCGCGTCGTCCCTGTGACATCCCTCACTGAGGGGGTGGGAAAGTCGCCATCTCAGTTTCCTTTCTGTTCCTAGATTTACCGCATTGGCCATGGGATCCACGTGGAGGATGGCAAAGTGGTGAAGAACAATGCCTCGACGCACTACGATGTCACGGAGAAGACCATTACGCCTCTGGTAAGGGCTGAGGGGGTAAACAGGGCTGTGACTGGCCCTGGCTACAGGAATCCTAGCCAGGGAGGTAATTCCTTGGCTGGGGACAGCTGTATAAGAAATGGTTTGAAGGAAATTCACTGAAAGAAATGCAGTGATTCCTTTCCTCCTGTTTTGGACATGGAAAACCATCTCTGTGAGGTGTTTTTTTAGCCCCGTTGGTAGACCCAAACATATAACTTTCAGCTGATAGCTTGGGTAGGAACTGAGAACTTTGTTTAAAAAGAAAAAAGAAGTATAAATGACATTAAAAATCTGATACTTAACATCAATGTTTGTTACTTGGTTTAAAAATCCACTTTTGCGTATTAAAAGCTATTAACTTGGGAGTCTAGCCAGCTCTGCTCTCTGTTCACCCACATCCTCCAGGGAAGGCAGCAGGGTTGCCGGTTCCCCAGCTCTTACGGGGTGCTGCTTAGCTGGGCTCATGCAGCCAGTGGGGCTGGCGTGCTCCGGTGGTCCTGCGCAGGCAACCTGCAGGGTGCAGAGCGTTGTCAGCCGGAAGGACTGTCAGTCACTACCTTCTCCTTCCCTAGAAAATGCCACCTGTGGACACGTCTGCTCCCATCCAGCCCTCCTGCCTGCCAACCCTCTCTCTGCCTCTCCCCACAGGGTGGCTTTCCTCACTATGGGGAGGTCAACAACGACTTCCTCATGCTGAAAGGCTGCGTCGTGGGCACGAAGAAGCGTGTGCTCACCCTCCGTAAGGTGAGAGTGCAGCCGGCGCTGGGGGGGGGACGGGCTGTACCTCTCCACGAACAGATTCGTCACGCGGAGAATGCCGCTGCCTCCAAATGCTGGGCAGGGAGACTGGTCGGGGCCTCGATGCTGGGTTGCAGAGGGCGGGTGGCACGTGAGGGTGGTGCTCAGCGAGACCGTTCGCAGCGAGGTGGTTTGTGGCAGTGTGCAGTGGGATGTACTCTCTCTGGAGACAGGAGCTGCAAGCCTGCGAGGGCTGTGATGTGGGGCCCAGAAATGGAAACCTTGGCCATAAACAGATTGTGAGCAAATGAAACGCGAAGTGAGGAGTAGGCTCATTTCAGAGCTGCTCTGCAATCCAAGGTATTACCTGCCACCTGAGCACCAGGGTGGTTCTCTGAGAAGGCAGATTTTCGTGGAGATACTTGTCTAATGGATGCACCTAGGATATTTGCACCCTGCTTCCATCAGAGCAGATGTCCAGATTTTCTGTAACGATAAGCCTGATGCATTGTGACTCTTCTTTTCCAGTCCCTCCTGGTGCAGACAAGCCGCCGTTCTCAGGAAGCCATTGAACTCAAATTCATTGATACCACTTCCAAGTTTGGCCATGGCTGCTTCCAGACAGCTCAGGAGAAGCGGGCTTTCATGGTGAGTTACGCTCTGCGCCGGCTCCAGCTCCCAGGGCCGTGCTCGCAGCTGGGGCTAAAGCAACTGATTGACTCCAACCAAGCATCTGCTTCTCAATATAACAACAGCCAAACGAGTGAGTGGGACCGTCTTGCATAAAAGACAGGCATGAATTCAATTCACACAGCAGATATTATGCTAAGGAGGAACATGATGATTGTGTGAGTGATCCAAGACTACCCAACTAGCAAATAATATACCATATGGCCAACCAGTTTCCATTCACCACGGGATGTTTTAAACAAGCAGTTAACTTGGCAGGCCCTGCCTTGGACATATGGTCCCTTTCACCCGTAATTGTGCACTTTTTTGATTTGTTTGGAATGATTTATAACTTTAATGTTCTTAAGAGGGAAAGGTTGGGTCAAATTCAGACACAAAGTTGCGATTCTTTTGTCAGGAAGCTTTCAAAAAGGCCAAGCAGTATATTTTTCTTATATAAATCCAGGGGAAAAAAATTTAAATAAATCCAAACCAAGCAGAGTTTCTTGAATAGTTTTGCAACCTACACCAGGCTGGTGCATAAGTCTGAATGTGAAATTGAGGAAGCGTGAAGTAAGCCAGGCCTTCAGCTAGCAGAAATGAAAGAAACAACTACCTGGATACCACGCAGACGTAAACCGTGTCTGGATCTGGCCCGCCAGCTAGAAATCGCGTGTGAAACTGGCTAAGCCTCCTTAGCCCCGGGAAGGGGGATTGGCTGTGCAGTGCCTTTGCGGAGCTCTTTAGAGGTTAAGCTGTTTTCCTTTATCTCACTGTTAGGAGCTTGTTCTGTGTTCTGCTCTTGCTGTCGCTGCAAGTCCTGAGTAGCTGTGACGTGGACCTTAGTGACAGGAGGTGGTTCTAAGGGTTGCAGATGTTTTCTTTGCCATTTTCGACTGTGGGGTGAGAGTTTCCCCCATATATAATGTGGTAAAACTTTACATTGGGCTGGAAGTCGAGGCGCATAAGTAATTCTTGCCATCTGCTCCCATAGGACTGACTTGGTCCGGGACAGCCCCGTTTCTTAGCTGGTGGAAACCCCTCAGGCTCTGTTGAGTTGGCTGATGAGGATCTGTGCCTTTGGCTGCGGGAGGCCTTGCCTCCCCCAGGGCTCGTACAGCAGCTTGGCGGCCGCTCCACCATGGCCGGCTCCTGGTAGCGTTCATCAGCACCATTACTGCTCCCCTCCACCTCTCCTGACTGCAGGCCAGCACGCCTGGCTTGGAGCGGGTCGCTTTTTGCCGCTCTCTGGCTGCTTTTGTGGTGTCCAGATAAACAAACCCTTTGTGCAAGGGTGTTCCGCTACTGATTCCTGCGGGGCCATGGAGGCCCCAGGGGCGGCTGGTGAAGGGCGGCACAGAGCTCCCAGCTGGGGAGCAGAGACCAGGAGCAGCCTTGCACAGCAGAGAGGGGCCAGAGCTGCACTTCTGCTCCCCGCAGCTCAGATGCAGCCTTGTAGGCCAAGTTCATCTGCCACTAACACTGAGACCTCTCCACTCTGCTCTCTTCCAGGGCCCTCAGAAGAAACACTTGGTGAAAGGGAAGCCAGGAGTGCAGGAAGAGCTGTAAGGACTGAGATACGCAAGGCTACCTAACTGGGCACCTTCAATAAAAAGGCTTCCAGCCGTGCCTGCTGCCTGTCTTCCTTCTGGAGGGGTGTCTCGCCTGCGTCCAGTGCTGCCTGTGGGCAGCAGTGTGTCCTGGAGGCTCCTCTGCAGGTGGGGATGGGACAAGCAGCACTTGAGACTGGCCCATATGACAGGGACTAACTGGGACAGCCAAGTGTCTGCTCTGTCCTCTGCATCCTCCCTTTCCTTTGCCCAGTGAATTTTTTTCCACTGCCTGCACTCACCCAAACCACGGTGAAGACTCCCCTTCCTCTCTTCCAGAGGAGAGCAGAGCAGGTACCAGCGCTTCTGCCCCAGTTTCCGCCGGGAATACAGGGCCTCCCCAGTACCTGCCTCTGCCCAGTCTCACTGACCATCTCTCCCCTCGCCGCCTCTCATACACGCACACTCAGGCACTCCTTTTACTGAGCAGAAAGTGACCTGTGGACTTCTCTCTGCATAAAGCCCCACGATCCCGGCCGGCATCCTCAGCAGATGTGGGAACTTGTGTACAATAAGATGGCTGCTAGGTAAGACTGGGCATTTATGGATTTATTCAGATTTTGGACTCATTCCCCACCCATGTTTTCCTTGCAGTCCAGCTGCCTGCGGGGAGGGTGTGTTGTGTCTTGGAGCCGTGACGTCTTGGATCAGCGGTGATCACAACTCCTTCAGTGCAGAACTGGTCTGGGCATCCTGCACCCTTTTTGGGAACCAGACAGTGGAAAGCCCAGCCCTCCGCTGGTCCAGGGCTGCTCCCTTGACTAAGAGTCCTGGGAACCTGGTAGGAGGTGCATGAAGTTTTTGGGTCTCCAGCAAACCCCTTGCCCTGGGTCTGGTTCTGCTCTGAACCTCTGCTTGCGGTATTTAAGGAGGAGGCTCATCTACAAAAGTGCTGAGGAGGAGATGAACCGAGAAGCTCAGACCCCACGGCACAGCCCTGGATGCAGTCGGTGGCCAGGCTCCGGCTGGCCCCGTGTCCCGGCGAGGTCCCTGAGCTCTGTGCAGTGTCTCTGCCCTGCCCGTGGGGCTGTGCTTCAGAGCCTCCTCTCTCCCTTGGCCGGTAGGTCCCTGGGCAGTCCCCCCGTGGGTGGCTGAGGATCCAGGCCAGAGCGCATGATGGGAATAATGAGATCGTCCATGTTTGGCATCACCAAAATTTTCTGAAAAGAGGAATCCAGAATAACAAGTGGTTTTGAATACCACTACTTGACTGGTGACACATCTCCTGGGAAGTGGCCTTGGCAGGAGCCACACTTGGGTCAGAGACCGGGGCTGTGAACAGAAGGTCCTGGGCTCCCGTCCCCTCGTCAGCAGCCGCCTGTGCCTGGCCCTAGAGGATTTCCAGCTCTGGATACCTCAGGATGGGGACAAGCAGGAGCAGGTTTTCTTTGCCCTGCCCCACCTGTATGGCTTCAAGGGTGGTCATGGCAGAGGGCAGGGACCAGCACTTTGAAGCCATTCAAATGGGCAGCTCTTTGGGGGGATTTGGGTACCTAAATATCTGTAGGGACATTTCTGCTCTTTGACCAGAGGTCTCAAAGGTGAGAGGCTGAACGCAAACCAGCGGGTACCTTGTGATGGTAAATCTCCCAAACATCCCAAAAACAGAGCGGATGGGTGAATTCAGCCCTTCGGGGGGGTGTCTGCCTGGGACTTGCTGACACTCCTAATCCCCCCTGCCTGGGGCAGGGCTGCACGTGCTGGGAGGAAACCGCTTTTCCTCAAGCACTCTGGTGCTCAGAGCACCAGCCCTGGGAGCTGGTTACTTAGGTTGTGTTTCTTGACTGTCCAAAGCTGGACAGACCAGATCAGATGTTGGCTTTTTGTAGAGATAACCCTGGCCCAAACTAAGGTCTGATTATTCCTGGTCGCAGCAATGCCCATGCTTCAGCAGAGTTTGCTGAGCCCTTTAACAGACCACGCACCTGAAATTCGCGCTGCAGCTTCTTCTCGATCCACTCGGTGACATGGAGGAACGTCACCTCCCGCTCGCCCAGCTTCGGGCGCACCTTCAGCTCCAGCTGGGGCGGGACTCGGAAGCTGTACCTGCGAGGGGAAAGGAAAGAGGCAGAAAGCATCACGTCCCGAATATGTGGCACAGCCCATGGGGCCCCACTGCTGGGTTTTAGGGACCTGCCTCCTGGGAGGAGGCGGCTGGGTTGCAGCGGGAGCTCTGGGTCCCCAGATCCTGTCTCGGCCTGGATGGAGACCAGGAGAAATGAGTCTGAGGTCTGTGAGTCCCTTCAGGAGAACAGCCTGGGCTTGCTGGCACCCCAGATGAACCCGAAGCCCCAGAGCTGGCTCCTTGGCCGAGCCGCAGGGAGCAAGGGGAGCTGGAAGGAGGATGCGCGTGTGTCCCCGCATGGGAGGAAGGAGAGCTGGTACCAGACACGGTCCGTCGGTGGTGGGGGGATGTTCACGGCCAAGGTGCCTGTCAGCTCCTGCACCTCCACCGTCAGCAGCAGCGGTGTGTTGGAAACCTCCTCGATCTTCTTTTTGATGAACTCGTTTTCAGTGGCCTTCTGGAAGTACTTGGACTTGGCGATCTTATCCACAAAGCGCAGGATCTTCCGGCTCGTGCTGTTGCCGCCGACGTGGCTAAAGCGAGGGGAGCCCCAGCTCAGCAGCAGGGTGAGACCCAGAGCCGTGCTGGCTTTCGGCATCCCCCGGCCGTCTGCCAGAGCACCCCGCAGGGACAGGAGTCCCCTACGAAGGGCTGCCGTGATGTGCCGGGGTGCCTGCGTGTGCCTTCCCGAAGAAACCGGCCCCAAGCCCCTGTGCTGGGCGTAGCACCGTGCCTCCCCCAGCATCTCCCCATATGCCCCATGGCGCAGACCCCGAACAGCCCCTTACCCCTCGGCGCCGGGCAGCGGGACCCGCTCCCCCAGGGCTCCCACGGGCTCTGCGGCGGCGATGTCCTCCTCATCGGAGGAGCCGGCACTGGACGACTCCGCATCGCTGTCTGCCAGCAGGATCAGCCGCGGCCTGGCCCTGCGAGCCCCGAGGAGCATCACGGGGGTGCCCTGGGGCCAGCACCCTCTCGCCTCACTCAGAGGAGGAGGAGGAGGATGAAACCCAGCCATGCACAGTCTCCTCACCCCTCTCCGCCTGCCTCTGCTGGGCTGCTCTCTTCTGCAGCGCTCTCCTTCCCCAGCTTGCAGAGGTTCATCTTCGTCTCGAGCGTCATCTGCAACGAGCCGCTGTAGGTGACATCCATGTCCACCCAGAGCCCTGCCAGGGAGAGGGATGGGGCAAGCCCCTGTCAGCACCGTAGGGGCCGAGGGGTGCTTGTGTGCCTGCCAAAACCTCCCTGCTTTGGGGACCGGGCTGGCACCTCGATAACAGCTGCCGTGGAGCCAACCCTGGGGTCGCTGCCGCTCTGCAGGGCTCTTACCTCGGTCATTGACGGTGGGGCTGGAGGTGCTGAGGACCGAGGGGATAGATGTGCCCATGTCCAGCTCCGTCAGCGTCAGCTCGTTCATGAAATACGGGAGCTGATGGAGGTAAACCACATGGGGACGGTCACCGCAGCCTGGCACCCGCTGTGGGGCTTTGGGGACGGGGCTCCCCTGGGTGCTGTGATGCTCCTGCCTCTCACCTTGATCTTGCTCAACTTCTTCTGGATCTTGCTGGACACTTGCTCGGCCCAGTATCGCTCCCGGAGGAAGTCCCAGAAGATGCGCCCCACCAGCGCGTTCATCCAGGCCATGCACGCCTCGCTGCGCCCGGCCGTGTCCTCGCCGAGCTGCGGAGGGACAGAAGCCATGAGCCCCTGGAGCGAGGTGGCCCCATGAGCGGTGGGACCCACTGGCCGGGTGCTCCCCTGCGCCATGGCTTGGCTGCTCAAACCGCAGTGCCGAGAGGGAGGAGATGAACCACAGGGTTGGAAATGGCTGCATGGAGGGTCCATCAGGCTCCGCTTACTGCTCGTGTCCCGCTCCCAGTGCTGGATTTGTCCCACTCACCTTTGTGGGCGTGGGGCTGCCCAGTGCTCCGTGAGAGGGGCTCCGGTCCGGGCTGCCCCCCACCTGCGCTGGCACGAATCGGGCCATGTAGGTGCTGTAATCCAGGAAGATCTTCTGTCGGATGCTTCCCGCCAGGTCCTTGGGTGGGACAGCGGTGGGGATGTCCTCGGCGCTCCCTCCACTGCTGCTGCCGCTGCTCCGCGGAGCCGGTCCCACGCCTGGGGACATGAGTGGGTCAGGATGGCATGAGAGGTGACATGCCGCCCGGCCGTGATGTATGCGCGGTGACGTGCTGCGATGCCCATCCGTGATGCCGGTGACATGCCACCCACCCTCTGCTAGCAAGGGGGATCCTCCAGGCTCTCCCTGCCGCTGCAAATGCCCTTGGCCCTGGGCTCCTCCATCTCCCCCCACGCTCACTGCTGCCTACCAAGGGCTTGTTCTCCCGGCACACGTGCAGCTCCCACCCCGGATCAGTCCCGGCACAGAACAGAGGCCACGACGGCTGCTTCTCACCTGCCCGGGCTTCGCCGCGGCTGCTGCTGGGTGTCCCGTGGGAGGCTCGCACGAGGTGCTGGTACCACTCCTCCTTCTCCCTCCCCGTCCGCCCGAAGAGGTACAGGCACCTCTCCCTGCAGTCCCCTGGGACATCCTGGCCTGGCACCGGTGCCTTCTTCATCCCTTCATTCCTCTGGAGCTCCGCGTCGTGGTCCTCGCTGCTCCTGCACTCCGTGTCCGCCGGGTCGGGGAGGAGGACGCAGATGGGGTATTTCTTGTTCCACGTCCGCTTTCGGGCCAGGCTGGGGGGGCAGAGGAAGACCTGCAACACCGAGAGCGGTGGGGTGAGGCCAGGGCACTGGGGGTCCCCACAAGGCTCCCGTGGGAGGGTCCTTGGCACTGCCAGACTCACCTCGGCATCGGTCAGGTCGTAGCAGCGGTGGCTGACGAAGACGGCGTCGAGGATTTCCTCCTCGAAGGTGGCTCGGCGTGGGATGTTGCTCTTGGGGTAGGAGAGCTTGAGGGTGGTCCCATCCAGCGTGGCGAGCACCGAGTGCGTGAGCGAGGGGTGGAAAAGCTCGGGGTCGTAGATGTGCAGCTGGTTCATCCAGCCCTGGGTGGGACGAGAGGGAGCCGGCTGCTTCCCCCTTGTGCCGTACAGGGCGGGCTTAGCACCCCCTCGGTGCTGCACCCCGAACCCTGGGCTCCCCTCCAGCCGCTGCCCAGCACCCCATCCCAGATCACCCCTCTCCTACCTGGAGGCGGTGGGTTTCCCGCGGCTCCCCTGGGAGCAGCTCGGGGTGCAGGCGGCCCCGTGGTCCCCGTGCCACCGGCGGAGGCTTCAGCATGAGGAGGAGGATGGCGAGGAAGCCCAGCACCAGCCCGCAGAGGAGCCCCAGGCAGAGGCCGGCGGCATAGGGCGGCAGTGGCAGGACGAAGTAGCCGTAGGCGAGGAGGGCGATGGAGGCGAGGGCTCTGCCCGGCACCGTGGTCCCCGGCCGCGCCGGCGGCAGCTCCTCGGGGGGTGGCAGCCGGGGTTCGGCATCCCGCTGCGCCACCTCCACCACCTGGATCACGTCTCCGTAGGAGCAGATCTCATAGTGGCAGTTCAGGGTGGGCTCCCAGGGGCTCCAGTCCCGTGCCCGGCGGCCCCCAGCCCCGCGGCCCCCCGCGTTTGCCCGGGGCATGGGGCCGCTCTCCTCGGCCATGAGCCGGCTGAGCCGGCTGAGGGGCTCCTGCACGGCCTCCGACAGCCGCCTCTTGGTGTCCTCCAGCCTGGCCTCCCGCAGCCGGAGCAGGGCGGCGC
Organism: Oceanodroma leucorhoa; assembly: GCA_030449065.1. Lineage (NCBI taxonomy): Eukaryota > Metazoa > Chordata > Aves > Procellariiformes > Oceanodroma > Oceanodroma leucorhoa. The sequence goes on along the minus strand of JASVER010000008.1, from coordinate 17,158,908 downwards.
GGCTCTCCGACGGGGAGACGCTGGGGGAGGACGGGGCCGTGTGGCACTTGGCCGGGCTCAGCCGGGGCTGGGGGGCCCGCGGGAGGTCGGCCAGGAGCATCCCCCCAGGCTGGGGCGAGGGGGGAAGCTTCGTGTCCCCATCCGTGGCGAAAACGAGCCCGCAGCCATCCCGGCCGCCGCTGTCCTCCCTGATGCCGGCGGGATGGGGCGTTAGCCCATCAGTGTCCCCGCGCCGAGGCGAGCCCGGGGATGGTGCCAGGGCTGGAGAGGCGTCCGCCGCCGCCGCAGCCTGGTCTGCCATCGCTCGCATCGCCAACGGCACCGGCGCTGCCGGGGGAACGGGAGGAAGCGGCTCAGCTTTGTGCCACCTCGAGGCACAGCATGTCCCTGTCCCGGACCTGCCTTCCCCATCAGCATCACCACGAGCAGGAATGGGGTGACCCTGGGGACCTCGTCACCGCGGGCTGGGTGATCCCTATTTCGGGATGCCCCTGGGGCCACGGGGCTGCCAGCGGACAGGAGGCTTGTGGCTCTCCCTGTGCCTCCCAGCAGGGATGGGACGGAGAAGGCACCACGGTAAGATGAGCTCAATGATAGCGTGCGGAGAACTGTTCGTATAATGAGGATGAACCTCAGCCAGGTAATTAGCAACGGGGCCTCCGAGATCCCGGAGCCATGGGCCAGGTCTGCAGCGAAACAAGGGGGATTTTCCTGCATCAGGACATTTCCTTGGTCCCCGTGCAAGGGCGGGGGCTGTGAGGAGGGATGCAATGCCGGCGGGCAGGACTCTCCGACTCCTCTAAATGTTTCTCCCTTAACTGACAGTGGTTTGGCCCTTGCCTAATGCATTGCATAAACCTGAAAAGAAATAAGCCCAGGAAAGCTGTGGCCCCAGTTCAGCGGGGGGATGCTCTGGAAGCAGGGGGTCGGTAATCTCTGTTCTTACTGAAGGGGCACAAAAGTTTTCCCAAGACATAAAGTTTCCGTAGCCCTGAGGGTGTTCCTGGCCGTGGCAAAGTGTCATCCCACCGCCAACAGCCACCGTGATCCCTCCGTCACTGCGCTCCTGCCGAAGCAACGGGGCCGGCCCTGCTCCCGAGCCGTGCGTGTGTGATTTTGGGAAGGGAGGATGGAGGCTGCAGGACGGGCTCTGCAGGGCCATCGTGGGGCTGAGCCCGGCACCCAGCGGGTTTGTGGAGTGCTCGAGCTCTGCCACCGCCCCCTTCCCCTCGCAGCATCCCTGTGGCAGGAGCGGGGATACTGTCCCGTGGGAGCCGGGGCTGAGCAGGACCCTGCCGCCGGCGGGTGCCGCCCCTCGGGCTGCCTTACACCCGGCATCCGCGTCGCCCCGGATCTTCAAAGCACTTCACTGCCGTGAATTAATTACAGGCTGTGCTGCAGCTGCCTCCGGCGCCGTTTATATAATCTCACGCTTTGTGGATTTTGCTTTGCTTCTGATTTACAGGAGCCACTTGTTAACCCAAAATAATCTACGGGTGATTACCCCGGTGATGCCCAGCACCCCACAGAAACCCTGGCTGTGGGGCTGGTGCCATCCAGCCCATGGACAGGGCTGCCGGCACCACCGGCACCCCCCGGCACCACCGGCACCCCCCGGCAGACGGAGCAGTCCGGGGCACCGTGCGAAGCACCGAAACACCAAAACAGGGAGCAAGCAGAAGAAAATGAGCAGCAGATGTGGGCCTGAGAAGGGACCCCTTCCCCAACGCCACGGGGCCCTGTACACCTCCCACCCAAGCACGGCAGGTGGGGGGCAGCTGGGACCCCCGCTTGCCCCTCATCACGCAGGTTTCCCGGTGGCCCTGTGCCACAGCCATCCCCAGTATCCCCAGTGCTGCCCGTTGCCCTCCCCAGCCCTCGGCCGTGTGTACCAGAAAGCCCCGGGGCTGGTTCCTGGCTGGTCCTGCCTGGCTGCCGCTGCCCGTCCCGGCCGGGTTAGGGGGACGCCGGCTGCCCCGCGCTTGGCGAGGGCTCGGCGCTCCGCTCCGCCGTGCCTGGATTTTCGTTACCACCGCTCCGGTATTCGTGGGTTTTAAAAGCTAAAAAAAAAAAAAAAAAAAAAAAAAAAGAAACTAACAAAGAAAAAGGGAAACATTTTGTAAGCAGAGTATTTGGCATTGTCTTAAAAAAAAAAAAAAAGGAAAAAAAAAAGAAGACTGTTTCCTGAGAGACCATTAGCACAGTGGAAGACGGAGATAATAATAGCCTGGGTTTGTATGGGAGTTTTCATCTGGCAGGGACGTCAAGTACAGCGGGGGCTATAGATACGCTGCTGAAACGCAGCCACCTCTGGGGAGCGTGGGTGGCCGGGAGGGTGGGGAGCACCGCGGATAGCCCCCTCTGGGTGCCACGGCTGGACCACCAGCACCCCGAGATGGAGGGTCCACACGGAGCAGCCCCGGTGAAGGCTTTGCTGCTGGCTTAGGGTTCAGAGAGCAAATTCCAAGCCCAGAGGTGCCCCTGGAGCCGGCTCCTTGGTGCCAGCGCTAACCCACCTTCCAGCCCAGAGCTCGTCCCCAGTCTGTGACCACGGGGGTGCGCAGGGTGAGGGGGATTCTTTTTGCTCTTTATAGAATAAATTGAATATGAAGGTCCTTGCAAGTATTTTCATCAAGCGCCAGGGGTAGCTGGGTGGGCACGGCTGGGTGGTGGATGGATGGGGACGGCAGCGGCTTCAGACTTGGTGCTTGGGACAGGCGGCCCGGGAAGGTCACATCTCTGCAGAGCCTCGAGAGCTGCCAGTGCCCCAGCTGGGCAGGGACCCGAGATCCTAACGACTGCCGACCCCCCTCGCCGCTCTTGAAAACACTGAAGCCATAAACATCAGCAAGCCTCTTGGCTGGACCCGGGCTCCAAATTTCCACACCTTGCTCTCAGCTCTGGTTCAAATTCAGGGCTTGGACTTGACCTGACACAGAGATAAGCTGCAGCCCGGACTGGGCTGGTGTCTTCGAGCATCCCCCCCAAAACGCTTCGCTTACATACCCAAGGCATGGCGCAGCACGGCATGGCACGGCATGGCACGGCACGGGGCACCCTGGCGTTAGCTCACCCCAGGGTGCAATACCTACAAACTGCTTGGAAAGAGAAAGTTTCCCCACGCCAGGGTCTGTCCCATCAGCGCCCTGAGCCGCTCGCTCCCAGGTGGGCACTGCCCGTCTGGTGTTTGCTTTTGTTGTGAAATCAGGGAGAGTTAATTGAAAAATTAGTTTCCAGCAGCCCTCTCCAGTTAATGAGAGGTGCGGGTGGCTGGGGGCAGGGGCTGGTGCTGCTGGCAGGGATGGTGGCACAGCTCTGCCTGGGCACAGAGGAGGCTTTCGTCACCCAGCCAAACGAGCTGGAAATCCCTCATCTAATTATCTCCACAATATACCGCTACAGAAACCAAATTGCTGTGGTTATTAGCGCTGTAACTGGAGAGCTCTCTGCATTATCCTGTGATTAAGGAGCGTGGGGCTTTGAAGAAAGTCTCACTGCAACCTCAAGACATAACTTTGGGCAATGGGTAGGGCAGCGCGGGATCCCAGCTCCACCTCCCACTCCCACATCACATCGCTCCTTCTCAGGGGGTTTACTGGTGGATACTGGAGTGGATTTCATGCCGCTGGTGGAGCTAGGAGCCGGGCAGGCTTCGGCACTGCACGAATGGCTGCAGGGCGGCTGTGCCTGCTGGGATGCTCAGAGCCAGCCAGCCTCAGCGCCCAGCCCCAGCACCCGGTCTGGTCCCCCAGTGTCCCACTCCCAAAGCCTCCCCGCCACCCCGTGCTGTCCCAGGGCTTGAGCTCAGCCCTGCCTCTGCTATGGACTTTGCTGTGCCCCCGTGTCTCAGCCGTCCCTGTCCTCTGCCTCTCTCCCCCTGCACCTCCCTGCACTGAAGCAGCTACTAACTCGGGGCAGTCATCATGGAGCGAAGGGAGCCTGGGCCGTCCCGAGACCTTCGCATCCCTCGTGGCGTGGCCCTTGCAGCTCACAGAGAGCTCTCAGCCCTGGTTTCGCCAGGACACAGCCCCGGGGAAGGACCCAGCCGGTTCCCCCATCTCTTTCATTAGCGCAGGCATGGCTTCACCTTCTGAAAAGGCTTTCTGGTTAGCAGCAGACGTCCGGCTGGATGATGCTCCTGAGACACGGAGTCCCGGCAGCCGCTGTGGCTTCTTCCACTGGCTGAAAACCTGCGCCTTGAAGGTGTACGTGTCCCTTGAGTCTATTTGGAGCCTTTCCTGACACCTCGCTCGTCTGATCTCGGTGGATCATAAAGAAGGAGCTTTCAAAACAGCGTGTCACCCCTTCTCCGCGCGGCGACACGGTGCGTCCTCGGCTCCCCGCCGCCCCACGGTGCTGCAGCGAGAGCCCCTTCCTCCCCCTGCCCGGGCGCCTGCCACGAATCATCAATCCCTGGGGCTGGAGCGGGGAGCTCAGCCGGCCCGAGATGAAAGCCTGACCTAATTCAAACCGGCAGCACCCAGCGGGCAGGAGCACCGGCAGCGCTGGCCCCACGCGGGGGTTTCCACGCCGGGCACAGCCCCGGGGTGAGCTCCTGGCTGATGGACACGTCCGTTGGCTTTAGGGAGCAGGGATCCATCCAAGCGCTTTGCTGCGGGCTGCAGGGCTCTGGCAACAGGACTGGCTCCTTGGGACACTCCACGGCTTCTGTCCGAAGGGCATCGGCATTTTTGCACCAAGGAAGGTGCAATTTCTGTGAGAGCCCACTGGATGAGGACTCATCCAAGGGTCCTCAGATAAAAGTAGGGAAGAAGAGACTTGTGGTGCCTGTTTTTTTGGAAGGAAAAGGAAGCCGCACGCAGCTCATCCCCTCCCAGATCCTGCCAAGGAGGCGGCTGCCTGCGGTTCACCTTCAAAGCCCTTACCTTGCCACATGCTGAGCTGCTGCCTCCTCCTTCTCTGGGAGCCCCACGCACCCCACGAAGGGACACAGCTCAGACCCCGCATTGCCTCCCCGTGCTGGCCTCCATGGGGAGGGTCCCCACGACCCCTGGCTCTGCGCTCCTGGGGTGGCGGGATGGGTGCTCCTCACTGAGCTTGCGCCCACACCCCATCCACCGAGACCCTGGCGTGTGCGTGGTGGGGGAGCCCCCAGTTCATCCCAAGAGCCGCCCAACCTCCATCACCCACCCCGGGCAGTGCTGCTGGGGGGGCTGGGGTCCCCCGCCGGTACCTGGGCCGGACGGGAGGTGCCGGTGGGGCGGAGAAGGGTCGGTCCTGGTGCTGGAGAAGGACGAGCAGTCCCGATGCCACCGGGGAGACGAACTGGTCCCAGTGCCGGGGACGGGGAGAGAGGAGGAGGGTCAGTCCCAGTGCCGGGGAAGGACCGGACCCTGTCCCGGCGAAGAGACGGTACCGGCGCTGGAGGAGGCCGGCCGGTCCCGGTCCCGGGATCCAAGGACTGATGCCGGTGCCGGGAGAGGAGGGTCGATGCCGGTGCCGGTGCCGGGGGTGAAGAGCCGGTGCTGGAGGCGGAGGATCCGTCCTGGTCCCGGTGTCGGGTGTAGATGCCCGGTGCCGGGTTGGAGCTCGCCCCGCTCCAGCCAGCGGTGCCGGAGCATCCGCAGGACCGTGCCGGGTCCCCGCTCCGCCCCGCGCCCCGCCCCCCCCCCCGCGCATCCCCGCGCCCGCAGCCCGGCGGGGCGGCCCCCCCCGCCCCCTCCTCACCCGGGAG
>JASVER010000008.1:17128418-17152672 GCA_030449065.1 Oceanodroma leucorhoa | reverse complement strand
GTGAGGTCCTTGTTGGGGGATCCCCCCCCGTGGGGCCGGGGAGGGGGGAGATGCTGCCTGCAAAGGTGGGGTTGGGGGGGGTCCCTGTAGGGGCTGGCTTGGAGGGGACCCATCCCGCAGGGGAGCCTCTATAGGGGGTGCGGGTCCTGCCCCATGTCCCAAAAGTTCCCGCTCGCCTGCCTGGCCCCGGGGGTCTGGCAGCAGCCGCTGGCAGCAGCCCACGCGGGCAAAGTCCAGCGTGAGTGTCCCATGTCACCCTGCTGATGTGTCCCCGCCGCTGCCCCCCCAGTCCCCAGCAATCGCTGCTGGCAGCTGGCCGGGGGGCTGCCCCCCAGCACTGACCCCTCTCCTGCCACCCTCCTCAGGCATCTACGTCTGTGCCAAGTGCGGCCATGAGCTCTTCTCCAGCCACGCGAAGTACGAGCACTCGTCCCCGTGGCCAGCCTTCACCCAGACCGTCCACGAGGACAGCGTGTCCAAGCGCCAGGAGCGGCCGGGGGCTTTAAAGGTGCCGATTCTGAAATGCTTGGGAAGTCGCAAAAAAAAACAAAAAACCAAAAAAACCCACTTTTTTTTTTTTTTTTCATGAGCCTGTCTGCTGAGAAAGACCGCTTGCTGTCGAACCCTCTCCTTCCATTTTTAGGTGTCTTGTGGCAAGTGTGGCAACGGGCTCGGCCACGAATTCCTCAACGACGGGCCGAAGAGGGGCCAGTCCCGCTTCTGAATATTCAGCAGCTCGCTGAAGTTCGTCCCGAAAGGTACAGGCTGCGGCTTGGCGGCTGTTTCAGCCCACGTAGTTATTTTTGGGGAAGCTGCTGGTAGCCAGGCCGCTCTGTCTGCGGCGCGCTGCTTTCGGCGGGGCGTAGCTGGCTGTTCAGATAAGCCGAGGAGCCACTCGCATCCTCAACAAATCTCACACGCGTCAATCCGCTCAGCTGGCGGCTCGGGCTCCCTGAAATGCAAAGTGTGCTGGAGCTCCTGGATGCGGCCGCAGGTCGCCGCGTCTCCGAGGGGCGGCTGAACGTTGGGGGTTTTCTGCTGGCGGTGCGAAGCGCGGGCGGAGGGGTGCTGGGGTGGCATAAACGGGGCTGGGGGAGTTTGCTGGTTCACTCCTCGCGGACGTCGGGTGGGAGCTCTGAGTGTCACGGCTGCCCCGCGGGTCTGTGGGGAAGGGCAGGGCTTCTTGCCCTTGAGGTTATCGTGCCGTTTGCTTCCCCGGAGTCAGAAAAAGGCTTTGGGAGGCTGAGTTCAGGGCAGCACCCAGGCCACGACTTGCTGTCCTGCTTGTCGGACTGCGATGGTTGTGAGACGTTAGCTGCGCGTAGCAAAATAACCATATAAAAGGGGCTGGGGGTTCTGGAGCAAGAAACACAAGCCCTGATTTTTCCTCCCGCTCTTTTAGGCAAAGCAGACAAGGACCTGAAGGAGAAGTAAGCGAGCTGCTCTACTTGGCACACTGCTCTTGGGCTCATCCTGCGTTCACACCTTGGGGTGCACCATCTGGTCAAGGGGAGCAAGAGAAACCCCAAAGAAGCTCCTGGTTTCCCCGGGCCGGTTCCCTCCTCAGGGCTGCTCCGATTCGGGGTGCCGGGAGGAGCACGGAGGAGGCGAGGGCAAAATGGGGTTGCTGAAGCTCTGTGCTTGCTGGGTGGCGGGTTGTATGACCTGTGCCTGAGGGTGTTTCACACGAATTGGGGTGATGCAAAGGCTACAGCTCTTCATTTTACCCACCCTCGCCCCCTCCCCAGCCGTCGCTTCTCCCCGGCATCCTCGCCTCTGCCAGGAGCCGCTACCACTGAGTCCTTTCGGCTTTGTCCACTAAAGCAGCACGCGTGCCTGCGGTCCTGCCTCTGCGGGGCTCCGGGGCGGTTTTGCTGTTGACTTCAGCCGAGCCAGGACGCTCTCCAGCTCACAGCCGGGAGGGGCCGATTCTGACGTGGCAGCGATGCGATCCAGAGTCGCTCCGCTGGCGTTTCCAGGGAGGAACGCTGGATTAGCTGAGGTCAGAGTCTGGGTTAATCTCTGGTGCTATTCTGGGCTGGGATCATGGTATGAATTGCCCTATATAAACCCTTCCAGGGTGCTAGGGCAAGGATGATTTTATGATCCTGCTTGACAGCATCCAGGTATTTTACCCCTCTACCCATCTTGCACACAGTAGAGACAGTTCTAGATTTCACTTGTCCTCCGGGCTTGATTCTGACTTGGCCTTACACCAGATTTATCACTGTGCTATAAACCCCGGTGGCACTAACGGTTCCTCCTTGCTGTCACTGGCGCAAGGGAGGCCAGAATCGGGCTCGCGGGCTGCCCTTTGCACAACTCGGGCTTTAGGAATCACATCTGCATTCCCTCTGCGCTCGGAAGGGCTGCGACACTGATTTCTCCTTAATTCAGCATCTGATTCGTGGCCTTCCCTCCCTGTCCCAGAAACCAAATCCTCCTCTGAAATCAATATGCAAGGATTTTTGAAGCCAGCAAACCTCTTGCTGACCCTTGGGTCCGGTGGTGCAGCTCTAGTGCAATGCGTGAGTGGTTTGCTGAGGTTGTGCTCAGGGACACATTAGAGGCTTTTTTCTGCATCCATTTTGCCTCAATCCTGCTGTTATGAGGGCACCGATAAAAAGTGCAACACACCAGCTCATTACCTGGAGCTCACTGCTGGTCTTGTACCTCTTGCAATACTGAAAATAAAGCACTGATTCACTGTGTTGGAGAAATAACCTCTTTTTTTTTTTAAAAAAAAGCACTGATGATGGCTGCCTGGTGCATCTGCCCTGGGATTCCTTCTCTGCTGGGTTTTCCACTTTTGGATGCAAGGATGGGGAGGCTGTGCTGGCGGTGGGGTGCGTGCAGGGCAGGCACAAATGCAGGTACAGATGCAGGTACAAAGCCCTGGCCAGAAAGCTGAGAGCAGATTTCCTCCGGAGTCTCTGTCTCCAGCTGCGGACCCGGTGACCCGCGGCGTGCGCACGCGCTGTGTCGCGTCCAGCGTCGTCTCGCAACCCGAAGGGTTGGCCTGAGGTCGGTGCGTGTGGTTTTATCCTGTATCTGTTACCGTTACCCCAGGTTTGGCCGTGTGAAAGGGGGATGCTGATGCACTGGAGGCTTTTGGGCATTCCTGGGGTCAAAACTTTCATAGGGGGAGGTTTCCTTTTCACTCCAGTTAGCATTTTTGCCCAATTGAAGCTGGTTTTAGCTTGTTTCGTAGTGCGTTCTTAGTACCTTCCGGGCTGGCAGGATTTTCTTGGCAGAAGGGGTATGGGTTTCAGTGGTGTCTCACGATAGTTTCCCCACATGAAGCTGCCTGCAAGATGAAGCTACAACCCTTCCCCGCTCCCGGAGGTCTCTTTGCCCCGGCAGGGTTGGATACCGGGTTCATGGAGGCTGGAGACCTGGGCTGAGCTTTGCTGGACTCCAGTTCCCTCCTCCAAGGGGGTAAAGTCTGCTCCGGAGTGCAGGAGCCAGCGCCACGTCTCCCTCCTGCCCTGCCGCCGGCTCGTGCCCCGTGGCATCGCCCTCGCCGCCTTGCCCATGTGCGGGACGACCTCTGGCTCTATTTACTAATCAGGTTCTAGCCTGAAAGTTGCTTTTCGACTGATTAATCCTCTGATCTGCTGCTTTGCCCCTGGTCTGGCGAACCTCCAGGCGAGCCCCGGCAGGCAGGAGCTGCCCCTTTGCTTCCCACCCTGGAGCTCCACGGGACCATCCGTCCCCAGGACACCTCCCGCCCCGCTGCCCCTCGCCCGCGGCGCTGGGAAGGAAGGTATTTTTTGGGGTGTTTTCCCCTGAGACGCTGCGGTGGAAGGAAACTTCCTTGGGAATGCCAGTGTCGAGGGGACGGCGATGATTCCTCCCGCTCGTGGGCTGGCCGGCACCGTGTGCCGCGGGGGACCGAGCCACGCTTCCACGCTGCCTTGCAGTTCGTGGACGCAGGCACGGGAGGGTGCAAGTGCTTTTCCTAACCCTTCCCCAGGCGTCGCAGGGAGGGAAGGACGAGGCTGGGGTGCCCACGGCATCCGTTCCTGTGGATCCATTCTTGCAGCAACGAGAAGGAAAATTATCTGGAGCCGAAAAAACTCAGGAGGGTTTAAATAGGGATGGGATGTTTTCCTGGAAATCTGGCCGGAGCCACTAATGCCAGCAGGGGTTTTGGCCAGGGGGATTGGCAGCCCCCGGTGCTGAGGATGCAGGGTGCGACCCTGCAGGGCAGATCCCATTGCTGCCCCTTCCCAGCTCCGCCGAGCACCCCCCGCCGTCCCGGGGAACCGTGGGGTCCCGCCGAGCACCCCCCGCCGTCCCGGGGAACCGTGGGGTCCCGCCGAGCACCCCCCACCGTCCCGGGGAACCGTGGGGTCCCTCGTCCTTCCCCGGCCCGCTGCGGGTGCTGGGGAGGGAGGAAACCTGCTCTGCCCTTCCCTCGCTCTGCGGCACCGGGCATCCCCACGGCCCCCGCCGGGCTGCGGCCAGTCCTCCCCCTCTGCCATTCATCCTCATTTTATTATTACACTAATGACAATTCTGGCTTAATAAAAGGATTTTGCTTAGTTGGGCAAAAGCGGCCCCACATCAGTGACGCGGGTTTAATGACAGAAATTGAATTACGTTACCAGGCCGACGCAAACTTCCCTGGTTGTTTAAAAAATCATTAATTTCCTCTGCCGTAGCCTCCAGCTGACCTCTCTTTTTAATTTTTTAATTTGCATGCCATGAAGAGGACCTGCCTCTTTGACCCTCCTCGGGCTGGCTCCGGCGGATGGCAAAGTGGCCAGAGCACAGCGAGATTTAGATTAATTCTCCTTATAAAGACGACAAGCCCTATAGAAATTACGTTATGCAAGGAAAAAGAAAATAACCTGGAGGCATTAGGAAGCTCTAATTACCGTTATTCCTTGGAGCCAGCGCCGCAGGAGGAGCGAGCCGGCTGGCCAGGCAGTTCTCCACCTGCACCCGGCTGCTTTTACCTGAAATTTTTACTTGTATTTCAAGTGGGCTGCCCGGCCTCACAGGGACGGCTCCTTCTGTTCTATTTGTGTCGTTTTATTTCATTTTACCCTTTGATCAACAGGTTTTTCCCACTCCAGCTGAGCCCACGGGCTCCCCCGTGCCGGCTGGTCCGTGGGCACGGTGGCACGCTGAGGGCAGGAGGATGCATCTGGCTGTAAAAATGCACTGAGACCCCAAAGCAGCGCTTTTGGGGTTTTACACTTTGGGGCATCCCTTGGGGTAGGGAGCACAGCCTGATTTGGGGTGCTCTTGCACAGTCTGCTCCCGGCAAACAGGCACCTTTGGCCCAGCCACGACCCCGAGCAGTGCCAAGGTCCCGTCCCGGTGATGGGCTCTGGAGCATCAGTTTGCTTAAACGGGATTATTTGAATTCCTTTTGGGGCTGTGAAAATGTAATAAGGGCCGGAGGTGCTTTTGGGACAATCACAGAAAATAAAGTGATGGTAATTAAAAAACCACTACACAGCCCTGATTTCCCTGAGACGCGGGGGGCTGTCGGGTGGCGAGGTGCCTCCCCATCGCCCGGCTCGCCCGCTCCGTCCCGGGGAGCTCACCTGTCTCTCAGCATATCCAGCAACAGCTGGAGAAAATTAAAGGCTTATTCCACTTCATTCGACGATAATAACTTCATCTCTCCCTATTCCGGGCCGCCTCCCACCCCGAGATGCCGCTCGCCGGGTGGGGGACGATCGCTGACCTCGTTCCTGAGGTTTGTTTAATCCGGCTGAACCTCCCAGAGCCACGAGGTGGGGAAATTTGTTCTCGGTTTGTGGTGTGTGTTAATTAGAGGGATAATGACTGGAAACATTCAGAGCGAGTCTGAGCGCGCCAGAAAAATGTTTAGCCCAAGGAAAATTTAAATCTTTCTGTTTTTTTCCTTCCCTGGCTGTTGAGATCTGACTTTTTAAGACAATTAGCGAGGGTTTATTTGTTAATCAGTCATACTTATACGCTTGCTTTGGGGTCTTATCTTATGCTCCTAAGTGCACATCACTTCTAATCATGATCTTCATTTCTGATGTGGGAGATACCTGTCCCGTGCCGGCTGTGCACGCTGCAGTGCGGGCACGCTCCTGTGCTCGGCAGCGGCTGCCGGCTGCGCCGGGACGCGCCGTGGGCTGATGGCGGTGCTGTCCTTCCCGTGCCCAAAGAGCCGTGCCCACGTCAGGCTCCATCCTCAGCCCCAGCGTATCCCAAATTTTCAGGGGTGCCTTTCCCTGCATGGGTATCCCAGAGTCTGCCCAGGGTGGAACAAATCACCCCCAGCCAAAACCCATCCCATGCTGCGGGCACAGCCAGAGCCAGTGCCAGCCTCCGAAACGGCAGTGCCGGCGCAGGGGTGCCCGCACCCCTCCCGCCCTCCCCGCGCCCCGGCGTGGAGCTGGGTGAACCGTCCCTAAAACACATTGCCCTGTGGTCCCCGGGAAAGGCCCCACTGGGGAAAGCTGCTCCGGGACGTGCCAGCACCGGTCCAGTCCTGCGCCAGCATCGGTCCAGCCCCGTGAGCATCAATCCTGCCCTGCACCAGCATCGGTCCAGCCCTGCATCAGCATCGGTCCAGCCCCGTGAGCATCAATCCTGCCCTGCATCAGCATCGGTCCAGCCCCATGAGCATCAATCCTGCCCTGTGCCAGCATCAGTCCAGCCCCGTGAGCATCGGTCCAGCCCCGTGAGCATCAGTCCAGCCCTGCATCAGCATCGGTCCAGCCCCGTGAGCATTGGTCCAGCCCTGCGCCAGCATCAATCCAGCCCTGCACCAGCATCAGTCCAGCGCCGCGGCTGCTCCCGCGGCCGTCCCGATGGGCCACAACCTGAAAACTCACCGGTGGCAGGCGATGCCCGGCCGGGGCTCTCCTCTCTGCCGAGCCTCGTGGTGCGCGCTTTTAAGCGATACACTTCACTGTCTACAGTAATGATTTGTTGCTTGTAAAACCACTGTGATTAACTACAGTTTAGCCTCCTGGTTTCATGTCTTATCATGTTTCATCTCACACAAAAGACATTTACAGTCTATTTTCAACTTCAAAGCAAATGCTTCTTGCGTGAGCATTAAGGAAGGCAAATATTTAAGCAGAACCTGTATGGTATTAGCGTCTCTTGATGTTCCCTGCTGAGTGAGGATTGATGGCTGCCTCAAAAGGCAGGTTTTTCCTATTGTTTTATGCACCAGTGATTAATATTTCATGTTCCCACTGTTATATATTTGCTGGCTGGCACTGGCCTACCCTGACAGTGCTTTCTTCATGTCTTACATGTCCAGGTTTTATGCACTTCAATATAGGAAGTGTGACTCTTGGCAGGGTCCTTTGGTCTTATTGAAGCCTCCTGCCCGAATTTTTTGAATTAAGTTCATCTTGATGGCGTTAGGGCTGATGGCATGTTCTCCGTCTCCACCGATACCTCTGTCCTGTCGCCTCACGGTGCTCTGCCCCAGCCCGGACCCCTTCGCTGCCCCAGCTTTTGGGTGGGTGCTGCAGGCTGTGTCCCTCCCCAGTCGTCCGGATGGGGACAGTGGGGACGGCACCGTGGGGACCGGATCCTGCAGCAGCAGCAGGGTGAGGCTGGATCCTGCCCTACCATAGCCCTGCAGAGATGGGGGGATACGGAGCAGGGGGATGAGCCGCTCCTGCCCCTGGTACCACCCCGCGAGGCACCAGCATCGCCCCGAGCCCATCTCGGCGCTGCCATCACCACCCAGCACCGCCCGTGCCGCCCGGCGAGGTTTCACCTCCCCAGCGCCGGAGGAAGAAACGCTGCATTTGCACCGGACTCGCCAGCGCTTCCGCACCGCAACCCCCCCAAAAAAACCCCCGAGATCCCAACCAGCCTTGTCAGGGCAGGATGAAAATAGCCCAGGACCAAATTCCTCCGCTTTGAACATGATGACACACTGGCGTGCATTCGTCTGAACGCTAAACATATTAAGACCAGGAACTGTAAGGGACGGCTCTGCTTATCATCCAGCTCGGAGTTAATATAATTCAATTAGCATGAACAGTAAATATAGCTCGTTTTAATTTAGATGGAGGGGTTGCTGCGGCTCGATCCTTTAATTTCAGGAGTAGGGAAGCTGTGGGAGCACTGCCAAGAATTTCTGCAAAACCCACATTTTCTCCGGGGCCGCGGGCTCTCGCTCCGGGTGCTCTGCAGCAGCGGCGCGGAGGCCACCTCCGAGGAGCCCGCGCGCTTGGCCGCACGCTTGGCGAGCAGCACCCGGCGAGGGGCTTCCCGGAGGGACTGGGAGGAGGGGATGGTTTTGAACTGCATCATTATTAGAAGCAAAATAAAGACTGGAAAGCCACCAGGAGGGAATAAGCGGTGCAGTCTATTTAAAGAGGAAAAGATCAGCTCGGGAGAGACGCTGGAGACATGTGTCTTCAGGGCTGTGCTGCATTCTTTGGAGATTATTTTAAATGCGTGCATCTTTTCTGCATCACAGTCTATCTTTGTTCCCTTCTGACGTCTTGAATCGGGGCTGGTATTTTATGGCTGTGGCTGTCCCTGCCAGCAGCACGACAGCTCTGCTGGAAATTAACTTCTCTGCGCTTTAAAAAAAATCTCACAGGCATAAAATTCAAAGTAAGAGATCAAACTAGTTAATCTCAGATTAATTTAAGCCACTGGCTCCGGTGGGCGAAGCATCGAGGCTCTGACGGGGATGCAATGCCCAGGAAACGCTCAGGGCAGGCGGGAGGTGCTGCCACGTCCCGTGTCCATCCGTCTGTCCGTCCAGGCGTGGGGGCATGGCACACGGTGCAGCTCCCTGCCGTCTGTCCAGACGAGCTAACCCCGACTGCGGTGCTTTCCATCCGCCCGTCCCGGACAGCAGGACAGGAACGGGGTGACCTGCTCTTTTCCCAGGAAGTCCGGCTCGGAGGGAGCGGGGTTTGTGGGTGCAAGCGTGCCCAAGGGCGCGCGTGGGGCGAGGTCGGTGGCGGGTCACGGGCTATCGAAGCTCATGAAATACATCCTTCCCTGCTGGCTAGGCCAAGTGGAGTGTTTTCTATCATCTCTCCTGACATTACCGCATAACTTAGATTGCACTTAATTAAAATAGCTCATTTAACTGATGGCTCCTGAGATGCAATACTGGAGATTGTCCGCTTTTCCTGTCCAGCCCACACGTAACAGAGGGATGGCAACTACCGGGCACGGTTGCTCCGGCGGGATGCAGGGAACACCGGCGGGGACCGGCTGCCGCCTGTGCTGCTCCGGCTCAGCCGGTGCTCGGATGGAAACAGGCACTGAGGGATCGCGGGTTCGGTGCTCAAAGAGCTTTTGAACCTCCTGGGTTGTCCGGTACCCAGGGAATCTGACCCTCCCCGTCCTCCAGCACATCCACGGAGCGAGGTGGAGACCAGCAGCCCCCATGGAGCTGGTCTGGGTTGTCCCATCACCCCCTGGCACTGTGGGGTGGGAGCCGGAGGCTCTGCCGGTGCCGCCGGTAGGCTCAGTCCCGGCCATGCTTCCCGGCGTGCCTCCGAGGCGGGGAGACACCCTCTTCTGTTGCATTGCCAAAAAGCTCTTATCTTTATCCACTTCTCAGGGTCCACAGGACCCACAGCGGGCCAGTTCATCCGGCTGGCTGCGTCCGCCTCCCGGCTCTTCAGAGCTCGCTGTAATTAACGACCTGCTAAAAAGCAGCCTCAATTTGAGCAACGGGCAAATACGTCCTTTCCCAGCCCAGAAGCACCGCTGATGGGCACGGAGCGCTCGGCCCCGCTTGCCCCCTTGCTTTGCAGAGTTGGAAGCATCAGTTGAGGTTGTGCCTAGCTCAGCGGTGCATGGACCAGTGCTGGAACTGGGCATGAGCCTGCTGAAAGCCCTGCAGAAACGGGGCACGGGGAGGCCCTCCTGGGCACCGCGGGCCTGATCCTGCCTGCACGGCTGACGGGCGAGCGGGCGGTGCAGCGGGGAGCGCGGGGCTGGGGACACTGACGGGGCTGAGCTGCTCCACCTGGGCTCAGGCATCACCCAGACCAGGGCTTAAAGGAGGGAGCAGCCAGTCCTGGCTCCTCTTGGGATGAGCTGAGCTGCAGTTTGGGGCAGAGGCTGCTTGGGGGGGTCTCTATCAATGCTGTGGCCCCAAAACGCTTCAGGTGGAGATTGCTGGAGTCAGCAGGGGCAAGCCCTCTGCTGATGGCCCCATTCGGTGAGTGGATGCTTCAGCTGAACACAGCAAAGCCCCAAGTTCTGACTTAAACGTCAACCTTGAGCTGCATCCTCATCTTATGTGCTTTATTGTGTATTTTAAAAACTGAACAATAGATGTCGCATAAATGCTAATAAACATCAGGGTGAAATGTTGGCTGCGGGCTGGGAGCCGCGGCGCGGAGCCCCCGGTCTGGGTGGTGGATCACAGGGGTGCTGCTCAGCAGGGCTCCTGCACCCCCTGCCCCAAATACACCCACAACCCCTAATGAACACCCTGTTTTGTGGGTGCCCGAGTCTTCCAGAGACCTGCGAGCCCAGGCAGGTCTTTGCAGGGAAACTGTATTACTGGAGCTTGTGTCCATCGCCGGTGGGACCCACGTGGGTGGTGATGGGCTGCTGGGGGGGCTGGAGGCATTAGAAGGGGGGGGCTGCAGCTCTCAGCTGGGTTTCCCATGGGAAGGAGGCTGCTGTGGTCCCTTGGGCTCTTTGTGCGGTGGTTGGTGCAGCGCAGCCTGCCCGTGGGACACATCCTGAGCCCTTGGGCTCCCCGGGGCCGAAGGAGGCTCCTTGCAAAGCTGGGTCGCTGCTGGGGCTCCTGGGCCGCGTGGACAGCACAGGACTGCAGTTTGCTCGGGATTTTTTTTTTTTCTTGTTGTCGTTGTCTGCCTTGTTCCAGGTTAGCCTGGAAGTACGGTGTTTGGAGGGGGAAAAGAAAACCCCAGTGGTTGCACGTTCCCGCGTACGGGGGCTCCCCGGGGCCGCGCTCCGCACGCTGCAGACCCCCGTGCAGCACGTCCCGGCTGCGCCCGGCACCGGGCGGCACAGACGTGCCAAAACACCCGGCTGGAGCCGGGGCAGCCGCCTACGTGTGCGCCGGGCTTTCTCGGCATGGGTGTTTGCATGATGGGTGAAGATAAGCCTGGAGCATTTCTTGTTTCTGAGGGATTCGCTGGGAGCTGGGCTCCCTGCGACGGGCGAACGTGAGACGAACGCCTCTACCTCGATGCAGATTAAACGCGGGGAAATAACGAAAGGCTGTAATTTGCCAATACATGCTGAAGGGCGAGACGGATCGTGTCTTCAATTACAGCTGCTCACGTGCGTGAGTCGCCAAAATATGCAAGGTATTCGTTTAATTTCTCCATTTGAGGCCAGCGCGGTATCCTGATACTTATCAAACCCGTGGCTTCGACGTAGGCTCTGGGGAGGAAACGTGCTCCTGCAGACAGCCTGCGTCAAGCCAAGGCACCGCTTAAATCTCCAAAACTGGGCCCAAATTGAACCTGTATGTGGGCTTGTGCGGGCTGCTGTTGGAGCAGGATCATTTTTACCCAGTATTGTGCAGGATCTGAATTTCTGCTTCACATGACAGCAGGGGGAAGATATTTCGGATCCCAGTGTCCCAGGGAGGTGGGAGCAGCCGAGGGGAGCTGTGACCGCCCCGAGCTCGGCCTCAGCCAGGCTGTGAGTGTCTCCCGGTGCTTCCCGGGCTGTCCCCAGCATCCTGGGGACGGGGCTGTGGCTGGCGCCGGGGGTCCTGCTCCGCCGCCGGCACTGCCGCCCCGCTCTCCCCGGGGAGCCCCTGCAGAGCTGTCCTGGTGCCCACCGTGAGAACTCTGGCTGCAGGGCTCCAGCCCATGGGAAAGGTTAAATAACTGCAAACCATAAAGAAGTCTGTAAAATTAGCAGCTAATTAGCAGTGACTGCTGTGTACATCAGACCACGCTGCTGCTCCATGCGGGGACGGGTGCATGTGCGATGCTGTTTTGCTCCCCAGCCAGAGGCATTTGCATTTGTTTGTAGCCCAGAGCTACCATCTTGTAATTGCAAAATTAACGCAAAACGAGTGATTTGCTGCTACAAATGATAAGAGCAAATGGAAACACCTCCCATCAGAGCTCTGGCAAGGCAGGCATCTGCCTCCTGGTGCTGCAGTCTGTGGGAGGGGAAGGGATGCACAGCGAGAGCGTGGCCGTCCCTGCACCTCCCGGGCAGGACTGGCACTGCTTGGCCCAGGTGTCGGCAAAAATGGGCCAAAGCTTGAGCCCCCCGCTCCATGTGCGGAGCACGGCACGTAGCGGTGGACGGGCACGGGCTGGAACCGGGGCTGACGCACAGTCTGGTGTCTCCTGCCACAAAATCTGGTGTCCCCTGCTGCTGCCTGGAGGGATGGGCTGCCACAGCCCTCGGTAAAAGCTCCCACTGCCTCTGCATCGCCACTGGTGATGCCAGCCGGACATGGGTTATTTGTTGGTGAATTTATGGGGTTGGTATTTTCCCTTCCCTCTGCTCCGGTTGCAGGCAGTCCTGAGCCGGGCAGCCGCCGAGGCGAGGACTGCAAAGCATTTGCCATAGAATCTGAAGAATTTGGAGTCAAACCCCCAAAGAAATTAAGCACAGATGGGTTACAGGGGAAAAAAGAAACCCGAATTCCTTCTGCTGCTTGGTGCCTGCCTCCGGGGCAGCCCCTCGTCCCCGCTGCAGCTCGGTGCTGGCCATGGGGCTGGTCGGGCACCCTCCTGCATGCCGGGCGAGCCACCGCGGGGGCACCGGCACCTCTGCCCCGGGGACGGTGCCAAGCGGGGACGATGGCCCTGCAGCAGCCGGGGCCATCCCCGCTCCCTGCCTGGGGCCAGCCTTTGCCGATTCCCCAGCGATGGCCCAGGAGGACTCGGGGCTTCCTCCGGAGAGACCCTGTGTTCCCGTCCTGCAGCGGAGCAGAGCCCCCGGCGAAGCATCAGCTCCTCGATAGGAGCAAAGCGCCGTGGGAGACACGTGGCAAGAATTAACCTTCTTTCTCCTAATTAACAGCTCCCAGAGAGGCTCCGGGGCAAAGCCAAACCCACCCGCTGCGGTGGCCGGCACTGCCCGGGGTGCGAGCCCCATCCCCAAGCCAGCATTTATGGGCTGTAATCGCCGGGATTAGGAGCTTTGTGCTTGGGCTGGCGCTGGCACGCTGCCGGGCGCCGCGTCAGCCCCAACACCTGCGTGCTGACTTCAGCACCTCAAATATTTCTGATGCAACTTTTTTTTTTTTTCCTCTTAAAGCAAGCTCAATGCTGTCGAACGTGTTAATGGGTAGAAATGAAGCATAATTGTTCCTTTGTGTAAAATTGGTCAGTAGAGTAGCAGCGACTTGGCTGCAAAACTGGAACTGCAAACAGGTTGTGGTGTGATCCACCTGGGCTTCTCTCCATGCTTGCCGGGAGAGCAAGCCTTCTCCTGCGAGAGCTGCTCGTGGGAGGAAAATCAGTGGGCTCCCCACAGACGGGCAGAGAAAGGGGGGTCGGGAAATGGTGCATCCTTTCCTCTCTGAAGGTGCTGTGGATAATTGCTGTTGTGTAGGGCTAATTTTATTATGGTGTGTTTGATACGTTCCCATACACCAAGCCATGGTAAACAACATCCAGATGAAGCCAACGCTGGTGCAGCCGTGGCCGGGCTGGGGAGGAGGAGGAGGAGGCGGCGGCAGGAGGAGTGTGTGCGGATGCGGCGCTCCAGATGCAAACAATAAGGCCAACGGATCTTGATTTCATCTGTCAAGTAATTGGGCTGGAAGTCTGTGCATGCTAATGACTCCACATCAAGCGGCTCGGTGCTCAGATGTGACCCATCCCGCTCCGCGGGGAGAGCGGGGGGCTGCAGCCCGCGGTGGCCGTGATGAATATCCCCCAGATGTTATCCCATAGGGGAAGCGAGACCCACATGTATGTTATTAATAATGCCAAAGATCTGAGGTTAAAAATGACCACGGGGCGTTCACATGAGCCCCGGGATGGTGGGTCCCGCAGGCTGGTCCTGCTGCGGGGGGCAGTGGGAGAGGGGCTGGGGGGGGGTCTGGCCCCATGTCCTGGCTCTGCGCCTGGTGCATGGGGTGGGGGAGCACTGTCGGGGCTCCCAGCACCGGAGGACCCCCCAGCACCCTGTCAGACAGCCCTGGCTGTTTCGGGGGGCAGAGGATGCTCCAAGGAGCTCCGACAGCCGCGAGAGTTAAAGATGGGGATGAGGTGAGGGAGAGGGACACAGGGATGAGCTGGGAGGCACGGCCAGGGCAGAGCCAGCAGGCTCGTCCCAGACATGTCCCTGTCTGGGGACCTGCGGGCAGCTGGTCCCTGGGTCTGAGCTCCCCTGGCTGCCCTTGGCTTGTCGTCTGTCCGGCTCTCTGGCCTCATCCTGGCAGCCTGGGATGCAAAAGCCTGGCTATGGCTGTGCGAGACCCCCAGCATGAGAAGGTGCCTGGAGAATGCGCTGGTCCCCCGTGCCGGGCTGCTCCGGTCCCCTCCAAGGCGTGATCCTAAAACCCGTTCCCAGTATTTTGAATTCATGGGCTGTCTTGTTGTTTTTATCTGTGCTCAGAAGTCGGGCCGGGTGATGGGTGAGACCCAAGGCGGGGACGTACATCACCACGCGCCGGCGGCTGCGGGGAGGGTGCTGCAGCCCAGCGAGCTGGTGGGTGCTCCCGCGGTCCCTCCGGTGAGGGCTGTTGGCTCTCCCCTTCTCCGTGGGGCTCCGGGGGTTTATCCATGAAGTTCACACGCGTGCAGGAGCTGGTGCTGTTGGGATGTGTTTGGCAGGAGGTGGAGGAACAGGCAGAGGGTCCCGGGGGGATGAGCTGGGGACTTCTGCCGCTCTGCAGACCCCCATGGGTGTGCTTGGGACTGTGGCGTGGGGAGTGACAGGAGAGTCCCGGAGCACAAGCACCCAAATATTCGGATGAAGCTTTGAGGCATGGGATGCTGGTGGGTACCACGAGCCCACGTGGAGCGATGCCGGTCCAAAGGCCCCTGGGGCGGCTCTCCCTGCGGAGCAGAGCTCTCGGGCTGACGAGCCTCAGGTTACCGGCAGCTTCGGTCCCAGCTCCATCTCTCCCAGACGCGGCAGAGCCCGGGTGATTTGCCTGAAAGCTTCTGTCGTCGACCCGGCTCCAGACAAAGCCCCGGCTCCTTCCCGCAGAGCCGGCGAGCGCTGACCTGCCTTTTCGGGGAGGGGACGGGGCCCGCGGGGTCACGCAGCACATGTGGGTGCCTGTGCTATAGGAACCAGATGCCTACTGTCCCCGGGAAAGGGGATCCTCACCACCGAGAGGCTTTTGTCTCTAAATGGGGCTTTTTTTCCCCAATGCTTTTCCCAGCCGTGTGTGAGCCAGGAAGGGGCCGGGGTACCGGGAGACAGGATCCGAACGCTATTGAAGTGTGCGGGCAAGTGCTCGCAATCCCCCAGCACCTGCAGTTTATTGGTGCGGGAGGTATTGCAGCCCCGGGGGCTGCGGGAACGCGAGCGTACCCTGCGCCCTCTCCCATTTTGGAGGCTTTCCAGCCTTTCCCCRCTGATTGCTTCAGCATGTGCATCACAGATGATGAGAGATGAGTGGGATCGGCCCTCGCCCGCTGGGCGAGGCACGGCAGCCGGGGCCGGACCCTGCCCTCGCACCGGCGGCAGCTCCCGGCAGGCAGCGRTGCTCCCTGCGGCTCCCTTCCACCCGCCTCTCCTCGCTCCCGGGTGGGACCCAAGGTCTTGCCCGAAAGCGGGTGTTTTTCACCTGGAAAGCAGGGTCTTAGCACATGTGGCTCCGGCGYGACGTGATGGCTGCTCGGGCTTTGACTTCGGCAGCTGTAATTCACGAGTGCGCATGATGCATGCTGCTCTTTGGGGGAATGAAAGTATTAGCTCTTTATGTTCATTACCAGATTCATTATCCATTCATTAGCTGTTCTTAATGGGGCAATACTTTGCTGTCGTAGGGGTTTTGTAGAATTAAGACCGGAGCAGACAATGAAAACAGACAAAGAAGATGCATTCCCCTATATATGACTTAAATACTGTTGGCAGGGCCCCTTGGGAAACGGAGCCCGTGTGATGCTGGGGGCACCTGCAGCCGCTGCCCCGTGCCGGGGGCTGCCCAGCATCAACCGCGGGATGCAGGGAGAGCGCCGGGGTGGCCCAGGGAGCGGGACCATCCCTGTCTTGTGGGGGCTAAAAGTCAATATTCTGACACAAAATCACTCTCTGATCCCTCTGCTGTTACTGAAAAACTTCTGAAATTCAGGTTTTATCGCGTTAAGCCCTGGAATCCGCGTTGCCCGCAGGGGAGGAGCAGGTTTTGCTGGGGGCGCAGCTGGCCAGGCTTTAATCCAGTGGTTTTGCCTCCCCCTTCAACACCACATTTTTTTTTTTCCTGTTTCCAAAACCCAACCAAATGCATGACAGAAGGACTCTTGGGAGCCTGCCTCCCTCCTCACTGGCAGCRGGGAGCCCTTTAAACTCCGCTTTTTCTCCTCCATCCATTTGAGACATTTTCTTTACAACTTTGCTTTGTGTTTTCTTATTGCTTGGCTCTGCTCCAGCTGTTCCAAGTCTCGATCCCACACCTTCCTCTCTCTTTGGCCACTGAATATTTGGCTGAACCGGAGCCAAATGAAAGCCACCCCAACCTGTGCAAGGAATTAGCAGCGGGCATGCCAGAGCTTCATAGACTCGTAAATGCGGCCACCTGTACCTGGTGACATTATTTTTTTAAAGGCAAACAAGCAAAACAACCCCCTACCCCCAAATAGTTTTGGGTGGGGTTTTTTTTTGCAAAAAAAGAGGAAACTTGTAAACAGATTTGCTTGAAAAAAGCTGGTTCCCGCAGAGATTGGGCAGGGCGGTGCGGAGCTCGCCGGCTGCGACTCGGGGGAAGCCAGCGCGCCGCAAGCAAGCGGTGAGGATGCGCCCCAGCTGCGCCGGCTCGCTGCTTGATTGGGAACAGCTCCGGGCACTTACCGGCTGATTTTGCGAGTGTTTAGGCTATAATTCTCCAGCTCTACCCTCCAAGGCAAAAAGCTGTGCCTGTCTTTTACGGCACGGAGCCGGCCCTGACTGCCTGGTGGGCGGGAGAGCTCGGCTGGGCTCCAGCCCTCCCGGCTCTCTCCGGTGGGTTTAGCACCGCGATGCCAGCGAGAGCGGGCTCGGGGCTGGCATCCCTCCCTTGCCACGAACATTTTACGAGGTGCCGGTGCATCTTCCAGGCTCCCCAGTCCCACACCAGTGCTGCCCAGTGCTGTCCCAGTGCCTTTGGAGGAGCTTGCAGCTCCCAGCCCAGCAGCAGGGGGGGGAAATGTAACGGGGGCATGACCCAAGCGGAGTCAGCTCCAGTTTTAGGCTAAAAAAGTGGGATTAAACCATGTGGCCACCCTATTACTAGCCTGTTGTAGATGTATTTTAAAAAAGAAATGAGGAACTTCAGTGTGGCATGGTATTTTATCTGCCAAACTGGCCCCATCCTAGCCACGCTGGTACCAGAGCTGATGGGTTTGGGGCTGACCCCGGTGCCGGTGCTGCCGTGGGTCGGGTCACACCCAGTGTGGCCAGGAGAGGTTCCCCCGTGTTTGCCTCCTCCCTCGGAGCTGAACTGGTGCCGCATCTCCCCCCATCCCGAATGGGGTGATACTATTGATTTAGACCTGCATGGGGGTGGTGAAACACCCGGCAGAACAAATACCCGCGTTCACATACATATTGACGGGCTGCTCAGAGCCTTTATTGGGATGCTTCCAAGCACATTAGAGATATGTCTATTTGGCATGTAATTAACTYTAAATGAGATCATCAATGAACATATAATTATGGTTCCACCGAGTTACTAAGCTTGTAAAGAACAGGTAAGCAGTTGTCAAGATASCCCTGGCTGGTCAGTCAACCGCTCGTTGTGCAGATTGACAGGCAGAAATAACTGCAGGGGATGTGAGGGGTGTCRGAGAGGCTGATAGCGAGGAGCTGATGGTGGGACCTGAGACCTTGTTCCCTCCCTGCCCCAGCAAGGCAGAGGTGCCACMCGCTCGCCCTTGGGTCCTGGCTCTGGTAAACCCACAGGGAATTTGCCACCTCCACAGCACTGAACCCACCTCGTCCCCAGGCTTTTGGGGCTGCAGATCCCCTGAAACACCCGTCAGGGTGCTGGGCACCGCGCTGAAAATCCCGCTCTATCCGCAGGCTGCAGCCGGGCGGGCTCCCCGCTGTCGGCTTCGGCTGCAGCCATCGTCCTCCCGCRAACAGCGATGTTTCGCCGTCCGGCTGCGTGGCATTGCCTGGCTTCTTCAAGAGGGGACTTTCTCAGCTGAAAGTGGCCTTGTCACCCCATACAGCTAACCAGGATAAAGAAATGCCTCTGCTTCCACAGACCTGTGTGACCAGACACTGGGTAACAGCAAATTAAACACAAAAAATGCACCTTTGCTTTTGTGCCTCCTCCCCGTCCCTGTAGTTATTCACTGCTCCCGGGATGATGTGAAACCGTTGTCACTCTTGCGTCTTTGCCCAGGAGGGCACCAATAAAGGAATAATTGCAGCCAGCCCCGAGTTTGTGTGTGCATGGGAAATGAGAAGGAAAGCGGGGCCAAGGCAGAGCTGGGACGTTGTGCGGGGGATGTCTGAGCGCTCCGGATGGCACAGTTAATAGCTGGTGTCCCAGTGACAGAGGTTTGGTTAGCAAAGGGCTGTGTCTGATACTCTGCAGCTCTGCCTACACTAATAAAAATCGCACATTTCATGTATATTATTTTTTAAATTGAAGCTTTAAAAAAAATCAGTGGGTTTTGGCTGCTTTATCCCCTTATTGGGATTATTTAAATGAAAAGCAGAAATAGGGGGAAGGCTCCTATTGTAACTCCAGCTGGCCAGGAGCCAGCCACGTCTGCGCTGCCGTGAGCAGGCAGTGCTCCCCGGGCTGGTGTGGAGGCAGAGGGCAATGGGGCGGCTGGGGGTCCCGTGGCCGGGCAGGCTGCCACCCCGCTGGGACCCCACCACTGCCCCAAAATGCCAGGAGAATAAGGTGGAGCCCAGGCCGATGGAGGGAGCGGAGACCTGCAAGCACCGAGAGCCTGGGAAAAGCCACGTCCTCCCTTCGGCGCTGCCAGCACCGGCTTTTGCCCTCTGCAAAATGCCGTGTCGCTGCGGGAAGGTGCATCGTGCTGTGCAGCCACGGCCTGGGGAGTTCTGCAAGGCTGCAGCCAGCACCCGATGCTGGGCTCATTGCTTCCCCTCCTGAAACCCTTGCTCCTGGGGTGCTGCTCCCTTCCCAAGACGGGCAGGAGAGCGGCTTTGCCCTGGTCCACGCAGCYTCCGCGTGGCTCAGCCCCCAGATCCCAGCGGGCACGGGGCTGGAGTGGGGAGCTAAGGTGGCTGAGCATCCCAGCGGTGGCAGGGGACAGCAGGCTTGTTGGAGTTGGTGGGTGTTTTTGTTGTGCAAACGCCTCTCCTCCGCCCCGAGCGGGGCTGTCTCCAGCTCCCTGGTATTGCTATAGCTACAGGCAATTTTCTGTGTTCGAGTTTTGCAAAACCATATTAAGAAAAATCTCGCCCTGGTGCTGCTGGCTCTCCTCCAGGCTGGAAATTGCATTCCCCTGCTTGAAATTCCTCCCGGAGTTTCAGATGGAGAATGTACAACTTCACTTTCCATCTTGAGCTGCTGTCACACATTTTAATAACAGGGGCTGTGCTACACCCCAGAGGTGGCCGCACGCCAGGATTTTGAAGCGAACCCGTTGGAGCGGTTGCGGTGAGGGTTTGGGCGGCCGCGAAGGCGCTGGAGCCGCGGCTCAGCCCCGGCCCTGGCCCTTCCTGCCCCCCCCAGCCCGGCTCAGCCTCTTGGACCGAGGACAGAGTTTGCGGGTTAATAATTTTTCACTCTCTGTGTGAGCACGGTGATGAGTTTGGTGTCTCCTTTGCCTCAGGTGATGGGAAACCCGGTCCGGAGGGGATCGGCTCTGTTTGCTGCACCGCAGCATCCGTGAGCCCAATTAGAGGGAGACACAATTCATTCCTCCTCCTCCTTCGTGCTCGCACCCATCCCAGCTCGGCTGGCCCTGGAGAGCTTGGGCAAAGCCCTGATGGGCCCATCTGGGTTTCTCCCTCTGTAAAACCTGCCTCTCCCCACCGGCAGGATCAGGGCAAATCAGGCCGCAACATTATGTTGAGGATGTTTTTTTTTTTTTTTCAATACCCAGTGGGAAAAACCTCAAAGCTTGCCAGGTCTCTGGGGAAARGCTTGCTAATGTCACAGACCAGCTGAGCTGGGTGACAGGGGGTGGCCTTTGCTGAGTCCTTGGAGGGGACTACAGAGAGGTAGTACTGTCAGGGACCCCGCTGGCATCCCCTATCCAGACGACCCCAGGGCCCCAGCTCCTGGTGGGGACCACAGCTCGGAGATCCTCTCTCCTTGGCTGGCGGGGCTGTGCTGCTTTAGGGACAGGCACAGGGCTGCTCTACGAGCAAGCGTTACCGTGCCTGGGGCTCAGGCATCCCCATCCCCATCCCCATCCCCATCCCCATCCCCATCCCCTGTGGTACCCGTGTCCCTGGGGCCAGGGACACCTGCACCCCCAGGGACGGGGTTTGCCTCCCCCGGCTGCGGGCGCTGGCTTGCCTCTTACCGAGCTCCCTTTTATGGATTGCTCTTTGAACCCAAGGAGTTGTGCTGTATTTGTAAAACACACCACCGTAATCAGGGAAACAGCCTTCCTAATTGGATTGGAACGGCCCGGAGTAATTGGCTGTTTGGGAGCAGCCGTTTCGAATCAAGCTGTGCGTGCCTTAATAAGTTTGCTCGCCTTTATCAGCTTGGCAAACTGTGCTGTGGAGGTGACCTGTTAAATGATCTCCCATGTTTCTAAAGCATTTTTCATCCCCACTGATCCCTTGAGCCCTTTTCTTTCTTTCTTTGTAATAACAAACTTTGGGAAATCCCAGAGCACCCGCGCTGCGGCTCCTGCTGCGGCGGGCAGAGGGGAGGTCCCTGGAAGAGATGCTGGGTCGTGGTGCTGGGGTGGCCGGTCGGGATGCTCTGGCTGGTTATCCGGGGTCCCATCCTGCTTGGACCCACTGTTTTTTTTGCGGGGCGGGGGGAGGATGGACAAGGGGAGCATTGAGCTTACGTGGTGCYGCGCCGACATTGCTCTGCTTGGCCCTTGGTGGGGCTTGTCACTTGGCTGTGCCGGATCAGCCATGAACCTCACCCGCTTTGGGACCAGGATTTCAGCCCGCGGTGGGGCTGGCTAACCCCTCCGCTCCGGGTGAGCCCCGGGATGGGGCACGGGGAGTTTTGGGGACAGCTGCTCCTGGCAGCCTGCTCTGTCCCGGTGCCTCCCCCCTCCAGGGCTGAGCCACCCTGAGGGAGGCTGGCAGGTACAGCCCTGCRTTCGGGGGGGGGGAGAGGGCAATGCGCCTGGCTGGAGGGAGCCCTCCCCAAAAAAACCCCAACGCAAGCCACACGTATGTGCGCAACCACATCTGGCGTCGGGCTCTTGCCGCTGCGCAGACACACGGCTCTTTGAGACGGTCGCCAGACATTTCCGACTGATGCTCTGCCACAGGATSTGCCAAGGCAGGATCCAGCCCCCGACCTCGCAGCCCCCGCTGCGGCGGGGGGCATCTGCAGCCCGGCTGGGAAGCTGCGWCCTGCCCTGGGGGGGTGCGGGGGGCCAGGTACAGCAGCCAGCGCTACGGGACCGGGATGCACCCCCCGGAGTGGCGCTTCCCTGCATGCCCCCGTGCCACGCGGGGGTCCCTGCTCACCGCCTCGATGCTGCAGCGGCGGCACCGGAGAGGTTTGGAGGGAGAGCTCACGTCACCACCGACCCAGCCGAGCTGGGTAGGGCAGGAGGCAGCCCGCAGCCGTCCCAGCCCTGGGGACCACACAGGCAGGCAGCCCCCGGCAGCACAGGGACCCCCGCAGCCAGCCGGGCCGGCCTGTCACCGACAAAAGGCGGCCCTGAGGCAAACTGCAAATCTGGCATGGAYGGAGCATCACCATTGCTGAGCATCCTGCATGGGGTGAGCATACTGCTCATGGCTCCCTGGTGCCTCCTGCGAGCCCGGCAGTGCTGGCACTGGCCAGGCTCAGGCCTCTCTGCTGTTTTATTTTCCCCTTTTGCTGCTCACCCATCAGCGCCGGGCATCACTGCCATGGGAGCTCCCGGCCAGCTTGGATGTGTCTCACCTCTTCCCCTTGGCAGCAACCGAAAGCTCGTTTGGCATCCTCCTCTGCACGGCCGCTGTGCCCCCCAGTCCCCGGGGAGCTGCCAAGCCGTCAGCCTGGTCGTGGGGCTGGGACCCCAGGGGGAAAAAAATGACCCTTCTCGCCCTTCAGTGGAGACAATTGTCTCCGAGGTTCAAAGCACCCTCGTCCCGGCTGGAGGGCTGAGGCAAGGGTGATATAGTAAGTGAAACGGCCGGCACTTGCATCTCATCAATCAGGGGTCGGAAACGCGGAGGCTCCCTCCACATCCGCAGTGTCTGCGTGCCGCTCCCCGCCAGCGCTCGCAGCCCATCCATAACGCCGGTGACAGCCCCAAACACTTTCATCTGCCTCTGCCAGAGCAGCCCGGTGGCTCCTGCGTGCTGCGAGCGGCCCTGGGGACCCGCCGTGCCGCAGAGGTGCCCGTGGGGCCGCTGCCCGCAGCCCCCCCCGGGGCCGTGGGTGCCACCCGAGGGTGCAGAGCCCTGATGCTAGGGCTTATGCAGYGACCCAGGGCAGGGACCGTGGTGTGCACCAGCCTTGGGAGCAAGCTGAGGTGTCGATGTACGGCAGTGCCTKTCCCTGCTGTCCCCAGCAGCRAGGATAAATACTCCCAACACTGTTYCCAGCCACGCACCGTGAAGGGCCGGCAAGCAGAGCCAGCCGGCGTGCTGGCTGCACTGGCTCCGCACCCTGCTGCTTGCTGCCTGCCCGGTTTCAGCTCCTCGGCGCAAACACATCGGTGCCCATCGCAGCGGCATTGCTCCTGCCCGGGGAAGGCAGCCCCGTCCCCCGGCGGACACCAGCACCGCYGGCAGCCCAGCGAGCGGCTGCAGCAAGAGACCTTTCAACAGGATCAACAAACTCTCAGAAATTTGCTCTCTCCGGTAGGTTGTTACCGGAGCCGCAGGCAAAGACGTGCTAACGGAGGGGGAAGACACGGGGCATCCCGGCAGACGATGCAGCCGGGGGATCAGAGAGGCTCCGGGCACTGGCCCGGGTCCAGGTCCCACGTCCCACASAGCCCTCCTTGGGCGGTCACAGAGATGCGGTGGCATCTGCCGCCTGCCAAGGGCACCGAGTACGGGAAACATCATCTCAGGACACCTTTTTTTCAAAAAAAATGTCCTAATTTTCCTAAAAAATTGCACCTGAGCAGTTGTTGTCCTTAACTGCCTGAGCTGCCGGCAAGGCAGGGAGCCGGTCCCTGTCTGGCGGGGTCTCGCTGAAGCCGGGGACCCTCCCGCAGGGCCACCCGCTGGCTCACCTGAATGTGAGCCTGGGGAAGCCTCGGGCACAGCCCAAGGGTGCTCGGTGCTTCCCCTCCTCGCCACGGGGTGCCTGGCCCCAGCAGCGAGCCCCGAGCTCACGTTTTAAGCCTTTTTCCCGAATTTCGAAGGCGAGAAGCAAAAAGGTGCTGCTCCTCCGACCGTGCCTGAGCAGCGGCAAGCGCTGAGACACGGCAGCGCCCACGGCACAGGGGGGGAGCTGGCAGTGCCGAAAGGCACCGCTGCACCAGCCCTGCGCCCCCGAGGGATCCCCCCGCGCCGAGGATGAGGAGGGTGGCTGTGCTGTGCCGCACTCCCCCCGCCTGCCTTTCCCAAGGCTCCCTGGCTGTGTTTTGACAGAAGTTTATCAAAATGGATATATTCTTGCCAAACGTTTCCATTTTGACAAATTGGCATTTTCCAACAACAACACCCCCCGCCCAATCCAAACAGGGAGCTGGAGCGGTTCCCACCCGCTCTCGCCCGGAGTGAAACAGTTCCTATTTCTAATCGCTTACGTAAACCCAACAAGAGCTGGCAAGTGCCGCGCGGCAGATTTTGGATGTGTTTTTATTTATCAAACTGCTCCCGATAACAGATTCACTTCCTCGTCATAATCTTTCCTCCTCATTTTTCCCTGGGGAACCTTCGCGTTGCGAGTTGGAAGGGATCTCCAGTCGCACTCGCGCAGTTATTTCCTCTCGTTGAAAAGCTACTGTGCAGGACGGGCCAGGCAGCCCCAGCGCAGCCTCCTGCAAGCACCAGCCACGAGAGGGCACAAAGCCCTGTCCTGCTGCAGCCCTGCCATCCTGCAGCCTTGCCATCCTGCAGCC
>JASVER010000008.1:17117110-17128237 GCA_030449065.1 Oceanodroma leucorhoa | reverse complement strand
CCTGCAGCCCTGCAGCCCTGCCATCCTGCAGCCTTGCCATCCTGCAGCCTTGCCATCCTGCAGCCCTGCAGCCCTGCCACTCTGCAGCCTTGCCATCCTGCAGCCCTGCTATCCTGCAGCCAGGCCACCCTGGAGCCCGTCCACCCTGCCACCCTGCAGCCTTGCCATCCTGCAGCCCTGCAGCCCTGCCATCCTGCAGCCCTGCCATCCTGCAGCCAGGCCACCCTGCAGCCCGTCTGCCCTGCCACCCTGCAGCCTTGCCATCCTGCAGCCCTGCAGCCCTGCCATCCTGCAGCCCTGCCATCCTGCAGCCAGGCCACCCTGCAGCCCGTCCGCCCTGCCACCCTGCAGCCATGCCAGCCTGCAGTCCTGCAGCCCCACCATCATGCAGCCCTGTCACCCCGCCATCCTGCAGCCCTGCCACGCTGCAGCTGTGCTGTCATGCAGCTCTGCCACCCTGCAGCCCTGCCGCCCGGCTGTCATGCAGCTGCGCTGTCATGCAACCGGGCAGTCTTGCAACTGTGTCATCGTGCAGCCATGCCACCTTGCAGCTGYGCCATTGTACAAGCATGCAAGGGTGCAGCTGTGGCACCATGCAGGAGCGTTGCTGCCTCCCGATACAGCTGTGTTTGCGCAGCTCTGCACCCCCCTCCGGTCTCAGGCCATGGATCTCCCCCTCCCTGCCATGCTCCATCTCTTGGAAGACTCAGGGGATCTAATTATAAAAAGAACTAATTATATTAATAGGTTAATTAAGACACTGCTGATTTCAGATACAAAAAAGGAAGGCTTTCGCACAAGACTGGAAATCAGCCTCAGTGTGTGCAGGCGTGGGGCAGGGGGGACCCCGGGAGCATTTTGGTGAAGCCGCAGCAGGTCCCAGGCGCAATGGCCCTTTGGCAACCCCCCAGCACATGCACCCCGGCACTGGGTCTCGGCTATTTTGCGTTTGGTGATGGCACATGCTGCCAGGAGGGCAGGAGCAASCCGGGATGGTGTCACTGCTGCACACGGAGCCCAGGCCTGGCCAGCGGCACCCGGGGATGCTGCCTGCACAGCCCCTCGCCGCAGGGTCTGGCTCCCATGTGTCACGGATGCTGCGGCACCGGTTGGGATTTATTTAGCACCCAGGATGCACGTTGCTTTGGGCCCCAGGGAATGGGGTTTCCCCAGCACCCGCTGGAAAAACACCTCATCCCACCCCACCGTCCGTTACACGCACACGTTTTAAATCGCACCACCTAAACTGCTGCTTTTGGGCTTATTTCCGAAGGTGCAGGGGCCTGGGTAGAAACCCAGGACTGTCCTTCCCATCCCAAACAATAAATACGCGCACACGGGGGTTGTGTTTCCACGCCTGCAGCGGGAGCCCCTGCAGCCTAATTAGCGCTGCCTTTCCGGGTGCCGCTTGCTAATTGCGTGCCACTGGGCTACCATGGCGGTGACGGCTCTTTATTTCCAGCCCGGCGCCTGCCTGGGATCCCGCACCCGCCGCGGAGCCGCAGCCTCCCCCGCACGGCCCTTGGCGTGATGCGAGCGGCCGAAAACACCCGCTGCAGCCCCAGAAATTGTAAAAAGAGGGGGGGGAAAAAAAGAAAACCGGGTGGGAAAACATGGGAAAACGCATCCCCCCGCCGCACCGGGGCCGGCAGAGTTTTCCCCCGCCGCGGCTGCGGCTCCTCGGAGGTTGCCCGGGGCTGCCCCGGGCCGGGCTGGTACCCACGCGGGGGCTGCCCACGGGCGCTGGGGGTGTGCCCCGTTCCGCCGGGGGTATCCCCACGCGTGTGCCGCGCCCCCACCCCACCCCTCGGGGCGTTGCCGCCCCCACGCGCCTGTCGCGCGCCCTCCCCCGCCCCGCGGGTGGGCGTGGGGGGCGGCGCGGGGCGGGGGAGGGCCGGGCCGGGCCGGGTGTGCGCGGGGAGGGGTCGGGCCCGGGTGTGCGCGGAGCGGCGCGGAGGGGAGCGCGGGGGGCTCGGCGGCGGGGCCGGGCAGGGCGGCGGTGCGGGATGCGCTGCCCGGCGGGGCCGGGAGCGGCCCCCGATGGGATGTAGCGGGCGGCTGCTGGGACCCGTCGGGGGCCGCCGCGCCTCGCTGCTCCTCACCATGATCCTCTTCTTCACCTACTTCTTCTACTGCCTGCCGGGGCCCTGCGAGCCGCTGCCGCCCGCCCTGCTGCTGCCGCCGCCCGCCGCGCTCCCCGACGGCGCGGGGCCGGGGGCGGCGGGGGGCGCGGGGCCGGGGGCGGCGGGCGGCGGCAGCCGGCGTTTCCCGCAGGCCATCATCGTGGGCGTGAAGAAAGGCGGGACGCGGGCCCTGCTGGAGTTCCTGCGGGCGCACCCCGGG
Source organism: Oceanodroma leucorhoa (assembly GCA_030449065.1). NCBI lineage: Eukaryota > Metazoa > Chordata > Aves > Procellariiformes > Oceanodroma > Oceanodroma leucorhoa. The sequence continues at coordinate 17,125,894 of JASVER010000008.1, read as the reverse complement.
GTGCGAGCCGTGGGTGCCGAACCCCACTTCTTCGACAGGTGCTACGAGAAGGGGCTGCGCTGGTACAGGTAACGGCGGGGGGGGGGAGGCTGCGGGCTGGTCCCGGCAATCGCTAATYAAGCGCCGAGCCATGTTTAATTGCCTCCCGGGCCGTGATGGGGTTGCTCTGCAGCAGGCTGGTCCGAGCGCGGCGGCTCCCTGGAGAGAAAGGGGGTTCGAGGGGCTGAGGTGACGGAGGAGCGGATGATGGGGGAAGGAGGGGAGCCCCCGGCGGGATGCGAGGGGAGCCGAGCTGCSGGTTCACGGGGGGATGGCAGCTCCGACCCTCCGCTTCGCTTGCGGAGGGGGCTGGGGGCTGGTTTTTCGGGGTCTGGAGCGGTGGGAGCGTGAGAGCCGGTCCCCGTGGGTGTCCCCGTGGGTGTCCCCGAGTGCCCCATCCCGCAGCCCAGCCGGCTGGGGACAGGTGGCCGCGAGCGGAACGGCCGGCAGCAGAAATTTGCTCATTTAATTATCCAGGCTTTGCGATTTTAACCTTTAACGCTTTATTCTCAGCCGTCCCACCGTTTCCCCACCGGGTGCCTTTAAGGATTTTTTTATTCGAGTAGCTTATAAAAATAAAGGGAGCGAGGACCTCGGCTTGCAGGACCGGGCTTGATCCCGGCTGTGCATTAAAAGAGTGAACGGGCGAAGGATAGGGGAAGGGTAAAACAGAATATCGCTCGAGTTCCTCGGTCGGTTTGTGTCAAAGGGCAGAGCCGTATTGATTCAAGGGAGTTGTTTGGTTTTGAGGGTTTCAATGGAATTGAACTCTTCAGGCGATAAAGCATTCGGAAGAGCAGCTACTGTGCATGTGGTGTCTATTAAACTCCCGTCTCCTGGCCAACTCCGGAGCGGCCGGGCCAAGTGGAGTCGGAGCGCCGAGTCCCTTGAAGGCAGTGAAAGAATCTGGTCCGTTATTTTGAAGAGAGTCCAAATGTGTAGATTTATAAAAGCGCTGCGGTGTTCTCGGGGAAACATCTGAAAATAATAAAAGGAGTAACTCTCCCTGTCCTTCCTGCCTCTCCATCCTATTCTCCCCAAGCCCTGCGGGAATACTTTATTTCTTTCGTGCTCTTAATGTTTCTCGATGTTTTGGGGGAGGTTGCAACTTAGCAATCCTCGCCAAAATAATAACCTGTGAAAATCAGCGTGTTTAATGGAAAGTGTAATTTTAGCGGTAATTTTACCCGCAGAGTTTCAGCTTTGTAAGACCACATCTGGACTGTAAAGTTATTGACTTAACACACCTTCAAACGCAGTAAGTAGCGCACTTATTTTTATGACTGTATTAATATTGCTGTGATTTATTAGCCCATTTCTCAGTTCCATTTGTATCTAAGCTGCTCTAGAAACAATAAYGATGATAACTAATCTTTTTGGGTGAGGATTACAAGATAGATCTCACTTGGCAGAATGGGAGTTTAATGACTGCGAGCACATAATTAAAGTGTGGAAGATCGAACGCTTTCATATCGCTCGCCGTAGTCCGGCGAGATGTTTGCAGGATGGACCACAGCGAGAGAAGAAGAAATAAATCTTGGTTTTGGATTGCTGTGTAGTGAGTTTTTAGTGCTGTAAGTGCTTGCAGGGAGCCTGGCCTGATACCAGCGAGATGTTTTAAGATGATTCTGCATATGGTAATGGTAAATTTGGAGAAATGGAGCAGGGAAGGTTTTTGGCGCGGCCAGATGCATCGCAGGGAAGCGTACGCTGTGCTGGGAAGAAGTTGCATCCTTTCTAGTGAGAAAAAAAATCAGTAGATGTTTTGCTTTAACTCTGCATAGAGCAAGTGTGTTTTCAATCACACGCACAACTATTTTCCTTAGTTTCCTCTTCTCTTTGCCTCTCTTGTTTTGTCTTCTTACAAGACCTTGCTATACTGAGGGTTTTTTTTTCCCGGGAAAGCCAGACAGAGCTAAATGTTTAAAGCTGGGTGTGTTTGAGTGGAGGAAAATAGAAGTTGGACAGAAGTTCAGGTTTTTCCAATGAATATCTCAAAGTGGTGTAAACATTTTTAAAATATTTGAACTTGCTAGGAAACCAAAATTACACCAACTGCTTCTCATGCCAAGATATTTGGCCCGAAGGCACCTGTAGGTCGTTGCTTGTCTTAAGTAAATGTGAAAAGAAAAAAAAAAATTCCCTTGGAAATATCGCCATAGAATTATTTTGTTCTTTTTTGGTAGTTTAATGCCGTAGCGATTTCACTGCTGTGGCAGGAGTATCTGCTCGTGGGTGCTGAGTAGTTTACATTATAATGTAAGTCACTGACTGAAACCAGTTGTTCTTACCAGAGTGTTTTTAAATTTGAAATACCCCAAAGTTCCTTTTTTGGGGTAGTTCTGTTTACTAGTGAAAAGAAAATGTTCTGCAAAAGCAGCAAGCATCTCATATGAAATTCCTTGAGTTACTATAGGTTTAGCTAATTATAAGAAGATTAAACACCTTTTCTAGACTGCAACATAAATTACCTAATGGATAATCCAAGCATGACGTGACATTTTATCCTAAAGCAAAACACTATTTTAATTTTTTTGGCACTCAGTACTGCTTAAAGTAAACCTAAATAAAAAGAAGTGATGTTGGCGTGTCTACTCCTCTGCTCACGCAGCGGCCTGGGGAGCGCGAGGGTCCTGTTTGGGAATCTGGGAACCTTGCTRTCTGTCTGTCTGCTTTATGGGAGCGTAGGCGAAGGCAAACGTAAGAACTTAATTGAATCTGAGATGTTTGCCAGCGATATTTAGAACTTCATTGCAAAAATCTGAAGAGATGCTCAGCGTGACGGCACGGGGCCAAATCCTGCCCTTGCTTGTGTGAATTGAGACAAACTGCACTCGYGGGCCGGGTCGCTACGGGGTGTAACGGCTGTAACCCCCTCTGTGTCTGCAGAGCAGCRCCCGCTTTCAGCCCGGGGACTTCTCGGTGCGAGGGGGAGCGGAGCTGGGGTCCCAGGCGGCATTTGGGGTGTTTGCATTTCGTATGAAGCTTGTGCAAGCGGGGCCGTGGGCTCTGTGCTCCGGCAGGCTCTCCAGCGGACGCTGCTCTGCTCCGCTGGCAACGTTTTGGGGGGCGTAGCTGAGATCTTTGCATGGGATTGTTCCCTTTTCGGTTGCCAGAGCCGGGCTCGTTTCCCACGCGGCCGCCCGATATTGCTCAGAGGTTCGGGCCGCTCCATCTGCCTTGCACCGGCAGTTCTGGTGCTGTGGGGAAAAGGGCAGGAGAAGCGGTGGATAACGGTGGCTTTGGGGCACGAAGGTGGTGCAGGGAGGGGGCTCTGCAGATGCTGGCTTGCMTAGAAGGGAGTTTTGGGGAATTCAGTGTGATGTAGCTTCTCCAAAGAACAGTTTCCTTGCCTCCATCCACCAAAACTTTGCAGCGACATCAGCTCAATGAACAGACAGTTTTGCTCTGTATTTCCTCATATGATCTATAATCCGAGTCCCTCTTTGCCGCCTCCTCTTCCTGCTTTTTTCCAGTAGCCAAAGAAAGAGTCACACAGGAACGGGGCTGGGCCAAGGCTCCCGACCACCCTTCGCATCTCCGAGTGCAGCACACGGCAAGAAAGCAGCCGTTGGGCTTGTGCTCCGTGAAACTGCGCCCTGGATGATGGCACACACTGGGTTTCRTAGGAATTGTAAAGAATTCCTTATTTTCTTACAGCTCGGGCCAGAAGTAGTAAAAAGTACTATGGGATGGCTAGTCACAGTTGGCCAACGCTTCCTGGTGAGTGGCCAGGCTGGAGCTCCGCAGCCGGCTGCGGTGGCACACGGCAAGCGGGCATCGCCGCCGAGCATCCCCCCCCCGGCCCTGCAGAGCCGTCCCAGAGCTCTGACTCTCTTGGAGGCTGAATTTAGCTTTTTATTGTCATTTCCCTTTTTGATCAGATGCAGCGCCTGCAGGTTTGCATGCGGGGGGAGGAACTTTTCGTGTGGTTCATCACGCTCACGCTGCTCCTGTGCACGCATTAAACGGTGCTGGGGGTGCCCCAGCTTGGGAGCGTGTGTGTGTGCCCAGGGGAGGTGGACGGTTAGCAGAGAGCTGCTACATGCGATGTGGGCTTGTTTTGTGGTTTTTTTTTTTTTTTTCCCTCCTTCGAACCCATTCATGGGAGCTAATAATGTTCTTGAAAGGCATCCAGGATTTCTTGAGCCAGACTTTGTTATCTCCGAACCTTGCAACCCTGAAGCCTTTGAGCGGCAGGGAAAAGACGGGCTCCAGCGCTGCTCTTTTGACTTTTGCTGTGAGTGTTATTGGCAGTTGAAAAGTAGAGCTAAGTAGATGCCTTGAGGGGTTTTTGTGTGTGTTGTGATTGTACAGACAGATCAAGACACTCTATAGYGCAAGCTGTTGAATAAAATCCGACGTTTCAGCTACTCTGGAGTCACCAGGCTGCATTTTGGCAGGGAACTTGTATCCCCTTCCAGGGAGAGCTTTTCACAGGCACATTTAAGAAATACATAGGTGGGAACAGACAAAAGGATCTTGTGAGGAGTCAGATGGCAATGCACTGAGAGCTGCTCCGGGACATTATCTTTATTCATTGACACCGGCTAATCTGTTCTGATGGACTTGTGTTTCAGCGTTCCGYGGCTGAGAGTGGCCCTTGTTTGTCTTGGTGCCTTTGCAGAAACTCGGTTCTGCAGCATGCTGCTTGGRTTTATTACTTTGTGATCTCTTCTTTCTTTTTTTTAACTTTCATCACAAAAATAGGGCCTTTCTGTATCAGCTTCCCCTATCTTCACCCCCATGTTTGGAAAATAAATCCTAAMATGCAAAGAAAAAATGCAGGAAACCTGAGAAAAAGCTGTAATTTCGTAACTATGAAGGAGGTATTTTAAAGCTTTTATTTAATGCACAGTATTTTGGATTTGCTTTTATGCAGTGTTGTAGTCCCAGCTCTACACTTAGGACAGGGCTTAAGCGCTGTGTGCGTCCGTGCCAGCCGGACGGGTCTCCCCGCGATGGCGTGCCCCCGTTTTACTGCTCCCTAACGCACAGCGCTGCCTGGACTTAGGAAACAAGCTGTAATACGTGCAAAGTTTGGTCTTCTGCAAACTGCTTTCACGTGGGATTAAAAATAGCTTTTACTGTCACGATGAGGAATTAACATTTGAAACCGTTTAAAGGGATCCTAGGCAGATATTACGGAGGGCAGGCGAGAGGGGCTGTGCCTGCCTTGTTTGGGGGGGTCTTTCCCACCGGCTCCGTGTCAGCGGTGGGGCAAGGAGCATGACTTGGCCCTCCTGCTCCCCACTTCCACGCTGACGTTATTCCCTTGCTTTCATGTGGCAGCTCCCAAGTTTTGTTCCCGATCCGAAGCCTGTGAAGTGCTTCTTGCTGATACAAGCAGGTTTGTGAGTCTGAATTTTAGCCTGGCTCAGCTGCAAGGCGAAATTAAGTCGGGTTATTCCATGTGTCGTTACGTAGCTAGTGTCAGGCTAAAGTGATTAAAGCTGCATGTTAGTGTTGGCTGCGATTTTTCAGATAAAAGCTGTGACTTGCAGAGTGGAACGAGTCGTGGTCTTCCCGACTGAGGAATGCTTTCTCTGTCGCTTTCTCTTTTAAATAAATGGTGGTTTTATATACAGGCTGTGCAGTGGGGTGTGCAGAAGTAACCTGAGTTTCTAAAGTATGTCAAGTCTGCCAGTGTTGCTATCCCAGACTGCTTAAATAAATATATAAAACTGGGCACCTAGAAATCATAGGGCTGGTTTAAAAAAAAAAAATCAATATTACATGAATCAATACCTTTGGAAAATACTTCTTCATTCATGCCCTTTTTCTTGTGCTCCCCTGGTTATACTTTTGTAACCTCAGRGGCTAGAAATTTAAACATAAAAATATGGACGGGTTTTTTATCACCTCCGTGTAACTCCAGAGAACTTCCGAGAAGATGTCAAATATCATCAAAAGTTCACAAACAGCAGTGAAAGCTGCAGGGTTTCTGTTAGTTGAATTATTGAGGGGCTAGAGAAATAGTCATCACCGAGTAAGGGAGAGTTTCTGGGTTTCTTCTTAAAAGTATTATAGGTTTTTTTCCCTAGATTATTTTTGATGCAGACCGTGACAGAAGGTGGAAAAGGCCAGTGGATTTAGAGGGTGCTTTTATGCAAGGAGAGACTATTACTTAAGAGAGTTCAAAGCTTATTTATAAAACAGTAATTACCATCCCCTGAGACGGAAGTGGGCAGCTCGCATCGAGTCAAGGAGGGGGTTACAATAGTTAATTGGCAAATATGCTTAAAAGCTTCTTCCTGACCTTTTAAAAAACTTTTTGCTGAAACAGGCTTGGGCAGAGATTGAAAACCTGACTAATGAAAGGCCAGGTTTAATACCAGGACTTAGCTCTAAATGGCTTTTCAAAGGGCTTTGGAAATCCTCCTGCTTAGGGAGCCGGCCGGCGTCAGAGGGATGCTCCCGTGTCCCGCAGGACCCAGAGCGAGGGCTGACGGGGCTCCAGGAGCTGGGTGAGACCCGAGCCCGGCGGCTCCTTCCCCGCACCCCAGCTCTTGGGCTGGCTGGAGGGGCTCGGGCAGGCTGGCATCGCCCGGAGCCCCTCGGGGTGGTCCGCTCTCCCCCCAGCCGGGTCCCGCGAGGTGCCCCCCACTGCTGCCCTCCTCCACGGAGCATCTCGGACGGCTCGSTTTAATTCCTGCCCTTGCTCTCATGCTACATTTCAGCCCTCCAGCGAGGACCGAGCCATGTGCTGTGGGGGGGACGGCGATGCTCCAAGTCACTGAGGGGGTGCAGCTTGCCCAGCTGGCCCCACCAGCGAGCAGCGAGCCCTGCCTGCGGCGCAGAGCCCTGCCAGGCGTCCCTGGACCAGACCTGGCCAGCCGTGCCCTCCTTGCCCTGCTCCAGCGGGCTAAAGCATCGTCAGCTCGTCTACCTGGGGGTGGGCGACAGAGGGTCTCCCTCTGCACCTCCCAACGCCTTTTTCTGGTGCGTTTGTTTAGAAATTTATTAAAGCGAGGAGCGGAGGAATGTTCTGGATGGCTTTCTGCGGGTCTTTGAAGAGCGCTTGGCTGCAAGCCTGCCCTGCGGCTGGGAGGTGTGGGGTGAGGGCAGGCTGGCCAGGTCTGGTCCAGCCCGGGCACTGCCGGGGTGGTGGTTTAAGATGAGTCTCCTTGCAAGAGGATGTACAGGCTGGATGTCGGAATAGGTGGTGTGAAGGACAGTCCTCGCTCCCCAGCAGCTTGCGGGGCTCCGGGGGACGCCGTGCATTGCTCTCAGCGGTCAGGGTTTGCAGGATCCGACTCGGATCTCTCTAGCAGACTGCYTTACCCTGGGCTCGTCCGAATTAGTCCCCCTGAGTGGAGAGGGCCAGCTCTGCTCTGTAATAAAGAAATGACAGACAGGCGGTGGTTGCACACAAAAAATATGTTGCAGCTTTCCACAGATGTGCTGAGAGTCTGATCCTGCACCGCTCTTAGTTACCAGGGCTCTGCCTAAGCTCCCGGGCACCGGGCGTCTGGGCATGGCCTGTCCTGGGCTGGGGGGGTCTCGTCTGGGCTATGCCATCGGGGGCTTCCCCCTTGGCAGGGTCTGAGGTCCCAACGTGTCGGTGCTCAGGGCAGGGCGTGCTCGTGGCTGCTCAGGTTTTACACGCTCACCTTTTGTGGTGATGGTCCTGGGTGGAAAATTCACAGCGACTCGTTTGATTTCGCCTCCTCCTCCCTCGGTGCAGAGACAGCTCGCAGATCACAGAAGTCTAAACGTCTTCAAAATTATTCATGCATCTCTTAAGTGAGTCGCTCTTGATCTGAAGAGTCGTTTGAAATGCAAATGGGGAATATTGCAGTCAGTCAGGCCACTGGGGCGGTAACCAGGGCGCAGAGGCAGCGTGCCTGGCTAACCGAATTTGAACCTGCAAGTGATCCCGATGCACGGGGTGGTAAATGCCCGGCCCCGTGTGCTGCTGGTATTTGCAGACAGCGGGGATGACTCTGCCTGCGGAGATCCAGGYTTTGCACATCCAGGGTGCTCTAGAGCCGCAGACCAAAAAGAGCATCCCTCTTCTGGCACGTGCTGCTCGGTTTGGGGCTGCTGGTGACACGAACAGCCCCGACCTGGAGCATGCAGAGTGCTGGGACCAGCACCGTTCGAGCCTGAAATATGGGGTGAAATGGCTGAAATTAGCTTCTCATAAGCAGTTGCAGAAAACTTTTGCTGTTTGGGCTATTAAAGCMCCAGCACAGAAACGTTTTAGGTGGCTGAGGGGAATAGCAGCACTTTGGGAGCGGGCTGTGCTCTGGGTTCCTCCTGGGAGTGATTTTGTCCGATGGAGCATGGTCTGCTGAGGAAAGCCCACGGCCGGGCAGGGACACAAGGGGAATAAAACTCCTCTCTCCCAGCCCAGCCAGCAGCTCCGCAGCGCTGGGGGTGGCACAAGTGTCCCAGGCGGCCGAGATCGCTGTGCATTTTAACACACAAAATTGATTACAAGCAGGAGAGAATTACATTAATATAGTCACTTGTCACTGAGGTCTTATTAGTAATCTCCACTCATTAGTCTGGAGAGAATAAGGATGTGACCTTGTTAAGCGTCCTTGCTGAGGGAAAGGCTGACCACTTTGCTATTGATTTATTACTTAGCCCTTAAACAGAGTGTGTGTGTGTGGCCGTGTCTGTGCGCGCACCTACCCRCGGGCACGCGTGGGTGCAAGGGAGGTGTCTTTGCAGTTGTAATGAAGAACTGGCCCCGCTTGCACCCTTTGGGCTAGTTCCGCTGGTGCATTAGCAGCC
>JASVER010000008.1:16964838-17116980 GCA_030449065.1 Oceanodroma leucorhoa | reverse complement strand
GGTGATTGATGGGAAGGGACAAGAAAAGTGACAGATCCCGTCCCCGGAGGCCACATCACGCTTCTGCCTCCTGCCCGGCACTGCGTGGTGCCGCTCGGCGGGGGCTGGCGGAGCCCTCCTGCACCGCCCAACTTCCCAGCTGCTCCGGAGCCCGCAGCATCCCAAATCCCAGTCCTGGGGGGGCCCGGGCTGTGGGCAGGGCTGGCTGCCTGCGCCTGCTGCCTGCCCCCCTCTGCTCCCCGCACCAGCACCCGGCCGTGGGCAGGATGGCTCCTCCGTGAGCCCGGGGCAGACTCGCTTCTTGCTGCGGGTGAAATCGAGCCCCCAGAAAAACCGGAGCGAGGCGGGGAGCTGGGAGCAGAGCCCCGTCTCCCTGCTGCAGCTGAAGGCAGAGCTGCCTGCGCGGTGCCCCAGCTGCCTCCTGCAGCCCTCTGCCTCTCCGCACCGGTGGGGCAGGATCCTGAAACGCCTCTGCCACCTCTCCAGTCCTACGTCAGCTTATTTTATTTTATTTTATTTTATTTTTTACTTACTCGAGGCTGTTTGTGGGTGCTGATCGTGCCTCGAAGGTTTCCCCTGCCTCTCCCCGCCGGATGCCTCACACCGCGTGCCGTGCCGTTGTTCCCGGTCCCGCCTGTGCCGCTCAGCTCCCCTGTAATTCCAAGTGACAACGTACCCCCACGGACACCCTGCCAGGGAGGAAATGTCAATAAGAGTGGAAGCCAAAGAAATCCTCCAATTACCGGGAGCGCGGAGGGGGCTCGATAAATGCTATTGATCAGGTGCTCTCAGCACAATCCCTCATCGCTGCCACTTGTCAATAGATGCTGAGTGGGGGGGGGGCCACCGGCCACCCCTCCTGTCCCCAGCCGATGCAGCCCCATCACGGCAGGGATGCTCCRGGGCCGGGTGGGTTACTGATGGCCGGGCAGAGCTTTTCCCAGTCGCTCGGACCTGGCTGGCCGGGACCTGCCGGCTCCATCCCTGCGAGCGACAGCCCAGCGGGGCGCGTAGCCGGGGTGGGGGGGGGTTATTCTTCAACAAGAGCATTGGCCGCTTCCTCYGGCTGCTTTTATATTTCAGAAAGTCATGTTCCTAAGCCACACAAGCCATGAGAAAAATTTCAAGGGGCCGCTGCCAAGTACTTTCGGCTGAGAATTTAGGTTTTGTTGAGGGAAGGGATCGTTTGTCTCTATGAAAAGCCCATTTTGGGGGGAGKGAGTGAGTCGAACGTCCCCCCGTGGTGTCAGAGACCCAAGCGTGACAACCTGCATCCGCTCCGCTGCCACCCGGGCGCGCGGAGCTGCCGCCGGTGCCTCTCCTTCACAAAGGAGCTGTCGGGCAGGGGCCGGGCTGCTGCCGGAAAGAGAAGGGAGAAAGGCATCCCCAAGGGCCTGATCCTGCCCCGCGGGGAAGGCGCGGGCTGCTGCCGGATCAGGGCGCGTGTTGGAGACGGGGGTCTGACTGCGGTGGTGGGAGCATCCCAGCACCCCGGTCCAGGGAAGGGACCGTGTGCAGGAGTGGGACCAAACCCGCCGCGGCAGCGYGCGGTGCTGAGCAGCCAGGGCACCCTCCTGCCCTCACCCGTCAGGTTTTCCTGGGGTTCAGGCTGTGTCTGGCTGGCTCCCRCAGCTGGAGTCGTGCTTTATTATTTATTTTGGGTTAGTGTGGAGAGGGAGGTTTGCTAAAAGGATGGATGTGCTCTGCATCCGTCCGGGTTTGAAGATCAGATCTTGTCTTAGGTGGGGTGGTGGGTTAGGATTTGGGGAGGGTGCTATCCTGGTGTCAGCCCCGGCAGACGGCTCCAGGTCACTCACGTGCCCTGGCTCTGTTATCGGGGCTCTCCGYGTGCCTGCACCACGTCCCTCGCTTTCTTCCAGTCCGTGGTGAAGGGTGTCCCCAGCACTACTGCAGGTCCCTGTCTCTACAGCGTGCCTGGGCTGTTTTAGGAGACCACCAGGGACAACCACTGCCATGGTCACCCCAACCTGCCCCGGACCTCGGGGCGYGATGGCAGGGTGGGCATTGCCCTGTGCTGGGCATCGGAGCTCATCTCTGGTGCTTCAGCTGCATCCCACGGGGGAGCGGAGGCGGCGGCGGAGCCCATCAGCCTCGGGGAGGAGATGGGGCTGCTGAGCCYGGTACAGCCCGCGCGGGTCCCGGCGGGTCGCCGTGATTAGCCCGGGCTGCGAGCGTGGCATGTCGGCTAATTACCCACTGTGCAGRTGGGAGGGACACGCGGTGCCGGTGCAACCCCGCCGCCGCGTCCTTCCCGAGAGCGCTCGGTTTGATCCTGATCTTGTTACAAGGCAGATAACGAGGGACAGCCTTGTTCAGTTCTGATCTTGTTATGTATATTAAAAATTAATATTTCTCTGCTTCAAAGTGTATCGGGAAGCGTGTGAGGGTTTGCTGTGTTCACGGGACTTAGCAGGGATCACAGTAACGTCTCTGTCATGTAAAAGGTCCATAAAACTTGAATTACTGAACAGGAACCTTGAATGAGCGATTCTTTTTAACATTAAACACYCTGATGGTGCAAGACCTCTTCTAAACATTTTTTTTCTAGGCAAACATTCTTTAAAATAGAGGTAAATTTGGGCTTAAATTACGTACCAGTCCTGCCAAGGATGGGTGACCACCTAACTCCAGCTGTGGGAGCCTCATGTCAGCGTTTCCATCATGGCTCAACCAGTTGCCTCTAAGTGCTAATGTACACCTTGTTGTTAGTGGGTTTCTGGTTGCATGACATCACAGGCTGATGAACTACACACTAGGTTGTGTGSGTGTGATGTACCCAGCTCTGACCTGAGACAGCCCCCAGACCCCATGCTTCTGCTTGGGTAAAGTTGGAGCCAAGTTCATGGATGAAGAGGAGGGGTAACCAGTGCCCTTTGGAAAGAAATCTGGCCGTGAAGCCCTCCAAGCTCAGCTGGGATGCTCTCAGTGACAGATCCTGCTCTTCGCATGGCAGCTGAACAGAAATTTTTAAAGCACAACCTGGGTGGAGGGCAGGGTTGGGAACTCTTCTGATTTCATTATGAATCTCAAGAGACTTGGTGGTTTTTTTTTCTGGAGCGGTAGCTCCTGGAGTCATGGGGTGGGGAGAGTCTCAGTTCTTGCTTGAAGCAAGTATCTCCTGAAGACAAGAAAATGGAATGCTCAGGAACCAGAAGAAAGCTAAGAAGAACCATGGTCCGTATTATGTGCATAGCTGTATTTGATGACAATCCCAGTTTGAGCTGTGGCTTGGCTGAAGGTGGTTAGTGTTCTTCTCACCTACAGCAAAACCTCAGCRGTTATTTCTTGCAGAGTTACGAAACTATCCGGAGACAGTTTACAAGCCCAAAACGAGCGTGGGCTGCCTGGTGAAGGATGGTGGCTCCACCATCTCAGTGGACCAGAAGAAAGCCGTTAGGAGCAGTTCAGTGTAGGATGGTGTGAGGTCCTGAAGAGACCTGATTTCTGCAGAAATCTCCTTTCCTCCAGGGTCTGGAGGAAGACCCTTGAAGCAGAAGAAGGCGGAAGGACGCCGAGGCAGTGGCTGGGTGTCCCCACCAGCAGGCAGGTAGGTCCCGTGCCGGCTGCGTCGCCTCGTCCCCGGACGGCCGTTAGCATCAGGCACCGCACGTGCTGCACGTTAGTTCCCCGAGTCACCGTGCAGGACGTAGAAGAACAACTTTAAAGAACAAGTAAAACTGTTGCCACTTCAAAACTAGTCTCAGAATTGATGCCAGGACTCCAACAGACTGATGCTCCTTTATTCTCCTTTTAATTAATTCCTTTGCCTCCAGTGAATTTCCATCTTTTATTTCTGCTGCAATCAAAGGACTGCGAGCAGCAAGGCTCGCATTAGGAACAGACCGATCCAACCTTTTTTTAATCTTCCTGTATCAGTTACTTGTCTTTTTCTTGCGCTGCCACAATGCATCTGAAGCACATATGCCAAGAGATGACTTGTTGAAGGAGAGATGGGGCACGCAAAACCCTGGAGTTTGCTCTCAGCAGATCTCCTTTGCTGGCAGCAAAGAGTCCAGATAAGCTTGCTCAGATACACAAATGGGCAATTATGTGGTCACCTGAGAAGTGCCTGATGATTTATGGCGTTATTAAAAGGTGATGGTAAGAGTAGAAAAGATTTGTAACATCTGCATCGAAAACCCTGGCTCTGACCCTCACACCCCAGATACCAACATATTAAATATCCAAACAGACATTCAAGCCTGCGGATCGCTTTGACAGAGATCCCTGCACATCTGGTAACACTTGGCCTGATACTTAAGACCCTGGACAGTGTGTAATTAAACGTAATTCACTCCTTGCCCTGTTGCGGACTTGAAGAGACTGTTCCCGTTTGAAGGGCGGTCTTCGGAGGAGCCTTGTGAAAGAGGAACCTGCAGCCAAAGCTGATGTGAAGATGAAGACGTGCTTTGCTGCAGGCTGGTGGGGGATGAGAGTTGTATTGTGGAAAAGCAGTCATCTCCAGGTGGCAAAAGAGCCAGGGCTGGAGTTTTCATGCCTGGTGGAAGCTAAGCCTGATCCCAACCAACAGCTCTGTCTTCTTGCTGGTGATGATTGCAGCCTGAAACAGCCTCCATGGCCCGTAGGTCTCTTCCCATGTCCAACACTGGTGTGCTAGCACTGGCCGTCCTTGGACAGACTGCTGGATCTCCTCATTCTCTTGCCCTCTGAAGACTGTAGAGGTCCAGGGCGATGTTGTTGGCTCGGGCGGTGGGAGCCTGCGTTGCTGCAGCATTCCTCTCTCTCCCTTTCTATCTGTTATTTGCAGTTCTGATTCTGGTCCCCCTGGTCGGGCGTTCTGCTCGTCAGAGGGAAGAAATCATAGCTGGAAGTGAAAGGTGCAAAGAGCGGGCTGATCAGAGAAGAGGRTTTGTGGTGCTACACCTTGACAGGGGTGGCCTGGACGTGTTCTTGCACGTGTTCGTGTACAGCAGAGCCTGCGGGTAGCAGGGTTGAAGAGCAGCGTGGRATCTGCCTCCTTGCTTTGGCATACGTGTGCTGTGATGTCCCCAGAGAGACACGCTCTTCATGGACTCTGGTTCTCCACRTCTTCATACCTGGAGGAGATCTCTCCTTCCAGACCCTGGCTGGCATGAATCGRTAGGATGCTGCTGGCTTCGGTGGAGTGCTGCTGCTTTGCAGCAGTGGGGTTCCCAACTCAAAACTACATCTCAGTCTGCCAGAGCTGCCTTGTTCTGTGCAAACACTGGCTTTTAGGTACAAGTGGGAGAAATCTGTTGGTGGAAGTGGCTATAACGGGCATGTTCACTTGTTAGAAATCTGCACCGTGCCGAACTCGCAGCCTCTGCTTTGTGCTGAGCTGAAAATGAGCAGAGTGGAGGATGCACGTGTTTTCAGAGAACAGGGGCGAGCTGGCGGTGGTGGGGATAAAAGCAACATATGTCTGATTGAATAAGTGGAGAAATGTAGACCAGATGGCTGGAAATACTAAGAACTGTTTAATAATTTCTAAACCTTTTGCTCTCTGGAGCAAGATTATGGGCACTTGCAATCTTTTCCTCTCTGCTCAATTTGCCTCCTGTGTTGGCTGCTTTACTCTTGGCTTTGGGTAGAGCTCTTAATATTGTTTGTGACCYTCAGAAATTTGTGAAATTGTTATCTGGGGTATAAATGTCGAGCATCTTTCAGGGAGCAGCCAATGGTTTATAAGTGTGACCCCTCCGTCCCAGGGAGATGGGGCTCTGGAAGTGCCTTTGTGGCTGTCCCAGTCCCATATATGTCATAGGGTCTGAACAGCCCGGCAGTAATTGGGGTGGGTCCYGGGGGAGGCTGGCCTCGCGGTCTAACTCACACTGACCTGGCTGGGCCAGTTTGAAAAGAGGAGTAACTGTGCCAAACGCTAGCAAAATGGCTGTCAGCTCCCCGGAGCAGAGCACGAGTAGATCCGTGGGACCAGCACACGCTGTTCCAGCCACTGAACTCGGGCAGAGTGAGGTCTGGTTTGCACCAGCTCTCCTCTGGCTCCTACCAAACCCTATAACTCCACAGAGAAGCTGAGCTCAAACCATTCGCGTAGCAGCAGTCATCCTTCCTGGGAGAGAATTTGGAAGCCGGGTCCTACACGGTGCCACCCTCCTCCTGGCAGTGGCTGAACCACACGTTACGTGGGGCAAGGGAGGAGGGAGGATGAGCGTGAAGGGCTTTGGGGATGAAGATAAAGGTGTCTGAAATGCTCCTAAGGGTGGGTCCTCAAGATAGTGTTCCGGTGGTTGCCCACTGCTGCGTTGTCCTCCCTGGAAGCTGGGAAGGACTCGGAGAAGCTGGGAGGACCTTCCCAGCCCACGCTTCCTTCAGGTGTCCTGATCTTCCCCATACTACACCTCTCGTCTTCGTTCCAGGGAGGTGGTGAGCGCAGTGGAASGGATTAGTGCAGGAGGTGGACGGGGCGGTTACCGCAGGCTCGGGCACGGTCGGGGTGGTGGTGTAAGGACAGGGGCCAGGCTGGAGCGGGCGGGAACCTGCGTCCTCTGGTCCATCCCGGCGTTCAACCTCTTGTGAGGTTAGCAGCTGGCTTTCTTCCCGAGTTTCCAAGAWGATCTGGAAGTGCCAAAATAACGATGGAAAATGCTGACGACGTGCTATCGCCGGCCAGGCCAGGAGAGGAGAGGTTCGCGGCACTGAGGAGCTGCGCTCCGCCGTCCCCCCAGCCCGCTCCCCGGGCGCGGGGGATCGGCTTTGCGGGTGACCCCAGCTCCCACCTTTCCGAGGGTCCTGGAAATCAGAGGAGATGCTTTGTGTCGGCGATTCATCTCTGCAGGAAGGTTTCTCTCTTTGGGAAGACACAAATAGAAGGCTTTTGCAGGTCAGCGGGGAATTCAAGCTTTTATTTGTTGTGGTCAAAAGTTTGATTTTCTTCAAAGCAGGAGTTTGCATTTTTTTAAAATACAAAGAAAGCGATGATCTTCCAAGTGAAATCTTGGATTTGGTCGGTGTYGGTGTTTCAAAACCRGGGAGGTTCTGAGCAGAAAACAGAYGTTTGTGTTTTAGGGGAAAGGCTGATCTTTTCACTACTTCAGAACCTCATAATCAGCCGTCAAGTTTCTCTGTGGATGGTTGTAAAAATAGGTATTGTTATAATTCCTCTAAAATTATTGTTGTTTTGCAGCAGACAAACTGCATTCAAGGTTGTTGTGTGGTCTCTTCAGGGACAGATCCTGCTGACCCCTGCCCAGGTACCCTTGATTTGAGAGCTGACCCCTCTTGGGTTTTGTGTGCTGCTGGAAGAGCTGTTGTGCTCCTCCCCGAGGTGGGGACACTTYAGAAATTAAAAAATTGTATTCTTTGGGTGATCTTTATTTATTAAAAAAAAAAAAAAAGTGTCCTTGGAGGGAAAAGGGATGGTAGGAGCAGRAATTGCAGTTACATTAAGTTGGAAATCCTAAATAATCCAAAAAYAATGCAGGTTGCACTTTTTGAAGTTGCTTTCTTTCCTTGCATGATGGAAGGGAGGAAAAGAAAAAAAAAAAATCTGTATATATACCCTGTTTCAAGGAAACTGAATTGCAAGTAAGAAAAACAAATTCGACTTAATTCTTCTTTTCCAAGCACAGTTCCATTCAACGTTTTAAAAGTCAAGGGATTTAGGGATCTGGAGATAGCGTCAATGTTTTTTGGTAACAAGTACAAACTGTAGCAGGTTTTAAGACTTTAGAAACTGTTTCTGATTAGTATCTTTTCTTTTGACAACTTMTTTTTTTTCTTTTCAGAAAAAAAAAGAGGGAAAGGGMTTTTTGTAACACAGTTGGGCTAGAGATGGGGAAAAATCTGTTTGAAATATGCAGGGACCTGAAAGAAAATCTTGAGTGAATAGTAAGTTTAACTGACCTTAAAATATCCCATTGCCATGAGGGATTTGAGAGTAATGCTTCAAATGGATTTTTGATGAGGCTCTCCGGGCTGTGGGGAATTGAATATTTTACCCAACACGTTTTCTGATCTAAATTTTCACAATAACTAGGAAAAACTATTCTGAAATGCCTAAAGAACTTTGTTTTGTTTTTGTGATTTTTTTTTTTTTTTTTTTTTACTTTAAAGCTACTGCTGTGCAGGGAAAAATCAATTGGCTGTAAGGTGACTTTTCAGAACTATTTTTTTTCCCCCCAACATTAAATTTCACCCTAAAGCAGAATTCATCCTGGCCACAAGCCGTGTGTCCACATCCCCGGCAGGTCCCCGCCGGCGCGGTGGGATCCGGCGCGGCRTTATCCCCGTGCCCGCCCTCGTGTCCCTGGCGGGGGGGCGGCGTGTGCCCCSTGCCTGGCACCAGCCCGGGGGCTCTGCTGGGACCCCGCTGCCGTGTCTCGCTCCCCGGGCTCCCCGTCCTCCCCTCCATCGGCAGAAAGCCCGCGCTGGTGGGGGGTGCGTGGGCAGACACCCCCGGGAGGAGCCCTCCGAGCGGGCAGGGCATCCTTCGCCGGGGCGCAGAGGAACCCCCAAATCCCAGAACAGACCGTCCCTGTGGTCGCTTCTCTCTGAAGCGGAAACAACCAGCGCTTTCTGGGCTGCCTTGCTGTACGTCCATCCATCCATCCATCCATCCATCCATCCATCCATCCATCCGAGGGGCCGATTCAATCACAAGCGGACAGAGGGACGTCCGGTGCCCGCAGGGGCGGCGGGGCTCCGCGATGGGCTCCATTCATTCCCACTACCCTGGAAAATGGAGCACAAAGCGGCATTAACACCCCGTCCTGCCCCCCCCCGCCGCCCCTCTCTGCACCGGCCCCTCTGATCCCAAGGCTTTCCTGGACCTGTCCCTGGGATCGGGATGGGAAACCCGAGGGGCTGTGCCACTGCAGGCGGGAGGTCCCATCCGGGGCCGGGCGCTGCCTGCCAGTCAGGCGCAAACCCCCACGAATTACGGACGCGCTGTCGTGAGACGGCCGGGGAGCTTTCACAGCGTGCGCCGCTCTCACCATTGAGACGTTTGACTGGGGGAAGCGGCGATCCAGTCGGATGCCACGGGGAAAATGGGAGCTTTATGCTCTCTTGGCACAGGGCGACGCGCGCGCGGTCCTGCCCCGGCTCCGGCCAGCGTATCGCTTTTTTTCTTTTATTGTTATGATTTTTGTTGGTGTGCTATAGACTTACGCAACCCACGCTGAAACCCATCCCTTGTGCTGAGCCTCTCCAGCCGCCAGCTCGGGCAGAGCCGCTCGAGTCCCGTGGCTGCAGGCTTGTCCTCGTGGGTGGCTGGCAGTCGGCGGGCAGCGGCTCTGCCCGGCTCTCAGGGCGTTGGTTACGTGTCTTTTTTCAGCATCTTTTTTGACTTTAGTGACTGTGAAAACAAGCTCGGTGAACTTGAGCCGGGCGAGCACCCTGCCACTGCTGGCAGATAAAAAATAGATCTGTTTTATCTGCTAATAAAGTTTGAGTTGTGTTGTTGAGGAGTGGAACAGATGAGTTTAGCGAGTGGCGTGAGCCTGGATAAATGCAGCATCGCTGTCAGCATCCCAGACATCCCCTCGCCCTGCGGAGCAGCGGGTGGGCAGGGATGGCACCGGGCAGGGAGGGTGCAGGCAGCCACCGCTCGGTCCCATCCCGCCCTGCTGCCAGCACCTCTCTCCCTCCACCCCTCGCTTTATTTTGCTTTTATTTTTCCCATTGCAGCCGTCCCGTGGTGTCCCAGCCTGGGGCCGAGCCCAGCCTGCTGAGCTGCTGTCACCGGGAGGAGAGCTCTGCTCATGCCAGTCCCYGTCCGCACAGACCAGCCCTGGCTTAAAAGCCATTTCCCATCAGGGTCACCCTACCCCGACTGCCGCTCGGGGGGCCCGAGTGCCCCCGGCGTCCCCGCGAGCGCTGCTGACAGCCGGGGGTTAATTTGCCATGTGCTCTCCATTTTCCTCCTTACACAGACGGGTGCAGAACCAGAGCTGAAGGAGAGGTGGCCCCGGTTCCTCTGCCTGTAACGCCGGCCGCTGGCGTGCCATGGGCTCATCGCTGCTGCAGTGTCCTGGTGGCCCGTGGGTCCGTGGGCTGGTGGGACCGTGCAGACGGGGCCGTGACCCTGCAGCTCGTGGCAGTGCAGCGGGATGCACCAGTGCAGCAGGATGCACCAGTGCAGCGGGATGCACCAGTGCAGCGGGATGCACCAGTGCAGCAGGATGCACCGGTGCAGCGGGATGCACCAGTGCAGCAGGATGCACCGGTGCAGCGGGATGCACCAGTGCAGCGTGCTCGCCTGTGCTTGTGAAGCCAGCCAGCATGAGCCCAGCGTTTTCATCCTTCACGGTGCCAGTGTGCCTCTGTGCACGGCTCTTTTGGAGTGGGGGGACCTGATGGGACTGTGATCTGACCCCGGGGACCTTGTGGCTCCCTGCAGCGGGGCAGCTCCTGCCGCCGCTCACCCCGAAGCCCAGCTCTGCCCGGGCCCCAGCTCTACAGGTGGGGTTTCTGGTCGGATCCTCCAGCATCTCCTCACAACATCTCCTGCATCCCTGGAGGCTTTAAAGCTGGTGCTTTCCAAGCTGTGGTCTGTGGCAGTGGTGTGGAGCCGCGAGCCGCTCCAGCGCCGTACGGTTTGTGCCGGCGCTCCCCGGCTTCGGACCCACATTGCACCAGAGCATGACTCCTCGACATCCAGCCTCCCCTTCCTCTGCGSCTTCAGCCGTGCGAGGGGGTGCAGAGCCCAGCCCGGAGCCGGGGGTCCGCCCGGCGGGTGCCTTCTCCACATTGCCAGCTGCGGAGATGAAGACAAGGATGCTGGAGGAAGCCRTCCCGCGGGTGGGGGGGCCGTGGTGGCACCCCAGAGACTGATCCAGCGGGTGGGGGGGGCTCTGGGAAATGCTCCTGTCAGCTCGTAATGTCCCACCCCATGTGAAACCAGCAGTAAACAAGCTCCCAGTGTCCTCCCTGCTTTTACAGAGCAGCTGGAGTTCCCAGGCGTGCCGGCCGTCGGCTGAACGTGCCTTGGGAGGAACGCCTCTTGGCCTCCCGCCGCTCAATGCGCGCCAAACGGCCCCGGGTTTTTCCTCTGTTGCATTCAAAAAGGGAAAGAAAGAGAAAATTGTGGTCCCGCAYCAACCCCCGGGGTCGTGGGCTGCGGAGCTCCCCCCACCCCTCCCAGGGGCATGCAGACCACAAGAGTGCCCTGCTCACTTTCTGCCAGCATGGCTAACGGGAACGCCGGGTCCCTGCTAAGTAGGTGATCCTTCCGGAGCCGTGGGATCATTGCCTTGTTCCTGGCTGGTGTAATGTTGGGCTCYGGGATCCGGCCCTTGCCCTGCTCGTGACTATTTTTGATGGAGATGCTGTTCGGTGCACGCGTGAGCGTGGCTGTAGCTGTGCTGGGGCTAAAAGACCTGTCAATTCAGCTGCGTGGTGGCTGCTCTCGAGCCCTGGCCGAGGGACACTGGTGGACCAGTGCGCTGGTGTTGGTGAGCTGTGGGCTGATCTGCCCCACCGGGGTTATTCCAGCACCACCCGGGAGTTCAGCACGTCCCTCCGTGCTGCTCTAGGAGCTGGTCCCGGTTGCAGAGGTGGCTGCGGAGAGGCCGGGCTGGAGCAGCCCCTCTGCGGGAGCAGAAGAAGCTGTTGCCTTTGTGGGTGCTCGGGTGCAGGGCTGGGGTGCCGGCGGGGCTGGGCTTCCTCATGGACCGTCTCTTTGGCTGCAGTTGCTGGTTGACGGTACAGGGACAGTGGCGGGAGAGCCGGGCTGCCGTCCCGTTGTTTTTCTCTGCCTGGTGCTCCCTGTCCCCATCAGTGGTGTAGGATGGGGTTTCCATGACTTGTTGATGATTTCTTAGGCTGGGTATTAGCAGACAACAGCCCAAATTGAGCTGCTACGCTTACTGTGTCCACGGCTGTGGTCTCCCCGCTGCTTTTCCTTATCAGCGGCTGTTCATGAAGCTCCTTGACAGCAGGACCATCAGCCGCTGCAAGCCTCGATGTTACCAGTCCTTTAAATACAGCCTGTCTTACTGGTTACATGCCCTGGTGTGGGCTTAGCTCCACATGTCCTCAGGCTCTGCAGCCCAAACACGCCGTCTGGACCTCCGCTGCGGACCCCGGCCCTCGCAAAGCCCCCGGCTGCTCCTYGCCTCAGGCTGGGTTATCGGGAGCAGCTCCAGGGATGCGGGGATCGATCTGTCCATCTAGCTGCACGCTGCCATCCATCATCCCTCCACCCATCCCTCGTCACCCAGATATTGAAGTGTCTAGTTAAGGATGCTCGCGGTGATGCTGTAGGAGATGAGGAATGGATTCGAGTTCCTGGCTGGTGGAATTCCTGCTTTTCTTCTTACCCAGGTACACCGAACTTGCTGTGCCTTGCTCCCTCCCTGCTCTGCCAGGCTGCGAGCTGGGAGGGCCTCTGGTGCTTATGGAAAGATTTTACTGCTGATAAATTTAGGGGCAAAAGCTACAGGCTGTGAGTAAACAGCTGAGGGCAGGGAGGGGGGATGCACGGGGCACCCTGCTAGCACCCGTGCCCCTCCAGTCCTGTCCCGGGGAGATGCAATCCCAGGAGGGGCTGCACCCGGAGCACAGCCGTATTATTAGACACCGGAGAATCCACACAGGCGGCCTCAGTATGCGCTCACCCGTGTTACGAGACACCAGAGAGCCCCATCAGAGGGTCGGCCACCGTGACGCTGCGGGGCTGCCTGCGCTTCTTGTCCTAAATCAATCCCCCGGGATGAGAGGCAGCGGCGCTCGGGGGCCGGTCGCTTTTGGAGGAGCGGCAGCTGGGAGCTGCCGGCGTTTACAGCCCGAGGCTCCTGCTCCGACAGCAAAACGCGGCTTGAGGGCAGACAAGCATTTCCTCCCACCCCGCCTCGGTGGTCTCGGCAGAGACGCGGTGGTCTCGGGCTCCCGAGGAGCCACTGCTCTTGTAAAAGAGGAGCGGGGTCCCGTCCGGCTTTACAGGGGCAGCCCGATGGAGCCCCGAGCATCCCTACAGCAGAACCCGATGGAGCCCCGAGCATCCCTACGGGGCAGAACCTCGTGCGGTCCTGCTGCCTCGGCAAACACCGGTGGGATGGCCGGGGCTGGGAGAGCAGCCCTGCCGTGTCCGATGCCCAGCCCTGGTTTGGGCCACGCTCGCTGCTGGAGGCATTGCTCTGTTTGCCGTGAGCCAGGAGAGGGATAGCTCACTGGGGAGAGGGGCTGGAGACTTCCAGATTTTCAAACACAGAAATGAAGGTCAAGCCGTTACTTCCTGGAAGCGTGTAAAAGTGGACGGTTGGAAACAGCACAAATTAAACTAAGTACGTATTATCGTCGCTGCATCAGTGGAAAAGGCGGTGCAAGATTTACTCCCCTCCTCTACAAGGGCAAAATGAAGAGCAGCTTTCTGCTTCTGCCAGCCTCCGCGCTTCAACCTCCGCTGCTCCGCTGGCCACCAGCTTCTGAGGGCTTAAGACTGTCACGAGTTTATACGATGACACATAATAACTTGGGAGCAAATAACGTAGGCTTTGAATTCCTCCTCCCTCTTTCCGAAGCCCCGAGCCTGGGGCTTTGCAGAAATGCCCTTTTTTTGCTGGGGGTTCTCTGCCCCGCTCTGCCAGGGCTGGGTGAGCCCCTGCCGCGCTGCCCTGCCTGCTGCGGGGGAGGCATTTTGCCCGATCCGAGGGTCTTTTCCCCATCGGGAAGAGAGGCTGTGGCAGCGAGACGCACGAACGTCGCGGGGCTGGGGCGTGCTGGGATGCTTGCTCGGTTTTTCCCTTATGAAAAAGGCAATCTGGGGACAAGCCAGCAGCAGGCTGTCCCCTGGGGTGTGGGGTCAGGACTGTGACCCTTAGGACATCTGGCCTGGGTGCTGTTATTAACTGATGCCCAAGACCTGGCAGAGTCCGGCCCCTGGCTCCAGGGAGGACTTGTTGCTTGCTCTGCCCGGTGTGGTGGGCAGGGACGCCTGCCAAAGCTGGCTCTGCCTGGGGAGCTGCTCAACGGGAAGACTATCGGGAGTCTTTCCAACTTCTGCAAATGARTTTTAGTTGCAAGGAGCGTATTTCTCCTTCCTCTGTAACGCTGGACACCCAAATACTCTGGTACTGAGCGGGACCTGGGCAGCCTGAAGCCCAGCAAAGCTGGCGTGGATGGGGCTGCTGGGTTTTGGGCTGTGCTGGAGTTGCCTTGCCTTGAGCCGAGGGCAGCGGTTGGGGTCGCAGCCGCCACTCGGTCGCAGCCGCCACTCGGCCACAGCTTTCATGGAAATGTGCAAACTTCCTATTTTTGATCCTTGTCCTCCATCAAATCCGGCTGGAATTGGCCGGTGGGATCAGACGTGGCTGGGGGAAGACGGGCAGACAGCTGGGCGGACAGGCAGACAGACCGTGTGATTGCTTAAGCCACATTTCCTTAGGAAGCCAGGCTAAAAATAATCAAAATCCAGTCCTTTCCCACAAACAGCTCCGGTTGCCACAAACCGATGCTTTTCCAGTGAAGAAATGTTTTGTTAGAGAATTCCCAGTTGTTCCTGCTGGAGGGAGGGAAGGYGGGAGGGAGCACCRACRCYGGGGCGAGAGACCCGAACCTGTGGATGGAGCCCCTCCATCTCCGCCCGGGCACCTCGGGCTCATCCAGCGCCGGGTGATGGGGAGCTGGGAGCTGCCAACGGCTCAGCCTGGGCACGGGGCTGGAGAAAGCCCCGTATCCTCGGAGCCTTCCCCGTGCCTCCGTGGCCCCATTCTCTAGAGCTGGAGAAACAGCTTTTTTTTTTTTTTTTTTTGCAGCAAAGTGCGTAATCCACCCACGTCTCCCTCCTCGGTGGGGGATTTCCTTCGCCTGGGGACCAGCTGAGCCGCAGCGCGAGGGGAGGGGGGGACGGGCTGCTGCCCCGCTGGGCGCCCAGCAGCATCCCCAGCATCCCGAAGCCTTGTTGTCCGGGCTTGGCTGGATTTCTGAGGCTTCTCCCTTATCTGCGGAGGAAACAGTTATTAGCTCCCATGTGATGGGCTGCAGATTGGGGAGAGAAGTCCTGCACACGCATGGAAGTGGCTGAGCAGGTTGTCCGGGGGAATAACTGTTTGGTAGCCGCTCCGGGGCCGCGAGCTGGGCATTGGGGCTCTTCTCCCAATTCCCTTTGCCCGGTTTCTGCTGGCATTTTGGCACGTGCCGTGGGATGGGATGGCACGGAGCAGCTCGGGCTGCGGGAGCGGTGGTGGCTCACATCACCACCGCGCTCCGGGGCGAAGCTCGGCTCTGCTCTTCGCCAGGAAACGGGGCTTTTTCTGATAGCAAAAAAAAAAAAAGGAGCTAAATTTGTTTCCCATCTTCCCCCAGGCTGTATTACAAATCTGACACAGATGGGGAATCTTTTTTGTTTCTGTGGAAAACTGGATGCATTTTCCATCCCAACAAGAGCAGCATGACAGCATTCGACCCGAGACAAACACCAAACAAACCGTATTTCTGTCTTTTGTCGTTGACGGAGGCGGGGAGGGCAGACAAGCTCCTCCAGCTCGGAGCCGTCGCGAGCTGTAGCACAGGTAGCACGTGCTTTGCGGAGATCCAGGAGCTGCTCCGGGGGGGCACCAGCCGGGTGCAGTGATGGTGACCTTCACAAGGGGATTTTAGGTYGAAGTTTCCCCTGTCAACCCCCAAAGCCAGGGAGGGAGGGTGCAAACTGCAGCACCGCTGCAGAAATGGGGGGGACGCAGGGGTTTGGGCTGATGGATGCTGTCGTGACCTCCGCTCCGGGAAGGGGGGAGACAAGGGCATGGTTTGCCTTTGCCCGGGGRCTGTTGGGCACCCTCTGGGCTTTGCTCTCCAGCCGCAGGGTGAAACCTCTCTCCTTTCGGATGCAATTCTGGCTCCTTTACCRGGGAAGGTGGCGAGGAGGAGGGCAGGGCAGCCGTGGCTCCATCCCTGCCTCCTTGCAGGCAGCTGTCTTGGGGGGTCGGGGGGTAACCGTCACCTTCRGTTGGGTTAACCCGGGGGTAACCTGGGGCTCTGCAGAGCTGCTGCCTGCTGCAGGCCATCAGGCAGCGTGCAGGCAGCGTGCAGCCATGCCTCCTGCCAGGGCTGGGCAGGCAGCAGCCCAGCGATCGCCCGCTCGAGCTGTCAAAGGCATTACAGCCGCGCTGGGGACATGGGAACGGCCGGATCCTGCCCGCGGCCCGGCCGCAGCTGGGGTCCGGGGCGGGGGTCTGCGATCGCAGCACTGCTGCCTCAGCACATTTCTGCCCCTCCTGCCTGCACGCAGCTGCGGCATCGCTGTGCCTCCCCGTCCCCCCCTCCGCGGGCAGCCCCCCTGCCCCACACCTGCAGCGGCTCCCGGGGCCGGGCGCCTGCGGGACATCTGCTCCCTGCCCCGAGCCCCCCGGCAGCCCCGCCGAGGGTCCCCCCGCGCCAGCCGAGAGGTGTTGCTGCAGATGCTGCTGCTCATCTGCCAGCTATTGGACCTGGCCCAGGCACCCGCGGAGGTTTGTCTAAACTCAGGTAATTGCACCAATATGGTGCTTTTCCTCCCTCGGGCCAAACCCTACAGCTCACGCATCACTTTGGGTTGTTTCTTGAAGCTGCTGCTCACTCAGAGCAGAGCCGGGCTGGTCCAGTGCCACACAGCGACGGCCGGACTGGTGCTGGCGGCTCCCGTCACCCCTCYGTCCCCCCTCCTGTCCCCCCTCGCTGCGGGCAGCCTGGGGCACCCTCCTGCTCAGACCCCGGTGCCAGCGGCAGCTGCCGGCGATGGGTGTTCAGCGCTGGAGGGTTTTGATGCTGCGGGGCACAGGGTCCCCCTGCGTGGGGGGATGCTCCCGGCAAGCCGAGGCATCGGCAGGCTGGGATGGAGGCTCGGGGAGCTGGGGCAGAGCGAGGCACCAGCTCGGTTCTCCTCCTTCGGAGGGGCTGGGACAGCGGCGAGCGGGGGGTCTCGTTCGCAGGGGGATTGAGGTGCACAGTCACCGGCGATTTCCGTGAGCATTAGGTTCCTAAATACCTTTGTGGATCCGGCCAAAAGAGCTTAAAACTGTCGCTGGAAACTGCTGATGGATCCCCACGGCTTCATTGCAGACCTCAGACCTGGCTCCAGTTCACGAGCAAGGACTGATTTATGTGTTCTTAGGTAGAAATGAGACAGTTTTGGATGCGTTTCAGAATGACTCGTGGTTAGTTTGAGGCTGAAGCTTCGAGCAGGACTTGGTGCTTGTTCAGCAGGGGAGAGCCAGACTGGGAAAGCATTTTTGCAGAAGCCTCCATCGAATGTAGTCGGTGGACTCGCCACGTGCTAAATGGGCACACGGTGACGGCAGAGGCGTTACTCCGATGGCAGGGGTCGGGCTGTCGCCTCGCTCGGAGCATCTTTGATTTCTAAGTCATCAGGTCCAACCAGTGCAATTTTAAACTGGACGCAGAAGGTGCTGCGGGCAGGAGTGTGACATTAAAATTGCTTGTGTTGAATTTGCTTGGTTTAAAATAGGGACTGTGTGSCTCGCGTTTACTGCTTGATTTACTTACTGGAGCAGGACCCGGCGTCCTCAGTCAGGGAGGTGCAGGGAGACCCCCAGCAGCACCATGGCAAGGGCTGCGCCTGCTGAGCCTGGGCCTGGGTCATCTTCTCCCAAAGCCACCCCGGGAGGAGCCACGAGAGGAACCTCAGCTCTTGCCCTGGGCTCAGRCCCCTTTTCTTCAGCCCTGGCTGCGTCTGTGTGCCTTCGTGCACCGCGGTGCTGGGGCAGAGGAGCTGAGCGTCCCGGGGGCACCCCAGGGAGGCAGTTTTTCTTCATCCCTTCTGCTGGTGCCATTTTCCACTGGCTGTCCAGTTTGGAGCCCGGGCCAGCTCTCCTTTCCACCCAACCTCCCTCATTCACAGAGGAGACCCAATACTGGTGCAGTGTTTGGGTACCCTGGCTCAGAGGTGACGTCTGGTGGGTTTATCTGTGTCGGACCACGGGGGTTTATGGCCAGTTCGTTACTCTAAAATGCATTAATTGCTTTCTAACGAGCATCCGAGCCTTGGTGATGCCAGCAGGACCCGCTGGCCCTGGCACATGACTTCTGATCTCAGCTCTGGTCCAGCAACAAGAAAGTGCGAAGTTTGCATTTTTTGTCCTTCTGAAAGAGGAGAAAAGGTAAAAAAGACTTGAAAATGTTGGAATGAGTTATGTAAAAAGTCATGAGGCTGGGGGGATCTCTTCTCTTCCCCAAAAGCTGCTGGAGGGGTCCCTTCCTCACCCCCCAGCCCGGTGGGATGGCTGGGCAGGGAGTGCGGACGGAGGATGGAGAAGARCACGGCAAAGGGCTCTCTCCTCCCCGGAGCACGAGCCGGAGGGGGACAGCCAGCCCTGCCGGCGGTGGCCTCGGAGCGGCCATCTGGAGAGCCTGGCAGCCCCTTCCCCATCGCTCTGCGAGGGTCCGGGCCAGGGCTGGGCGAGGCGGCGGGGCCAGCCCCATACTGAGATCAAATAAACACAAATACACTGAAATTATTCATGGCTCTGGGGACTTGCCTYGATGCCTCGTCAGCATCTGCTAATCAAATCAAAGCAGCTGTCGATTCGGCGGCCAGSGGGAAGGTCTCGCTCTGGCAGACATGTGTGGAGTCCTCCTTCCTTCCTCCCTCCCTCCCTCGCGCGGGCTCCTGCTGCTCCTGCACCTGCGAGGGGCTGGGACCGGGGTGTTGGGGCTGGGCTGGGCTGGGCTGGGTTAGGCAGGGCTGGGCTGGGCTAGGCTGGGTTAGGCTAGGCTGGGCTGGGCTGGGCTCAGCTAGGCTGGGCTGGGCAGGGCTGGGCTGGGCTGCGTTGGGTTAGGCGGGGCTGCCCCGGCTGCTGGGGATGCCCCTCACTTGCACCCCGTGATCGAGGCAAGGAGGGATCCCAGGGACCCATCACCACAGAGAGCASTGCAGGTCCTGCCACCGGCACTGAACCCTAGCTAATTAGTCCGAGCTAATTAGCTGAGAGTTTGTGGCTTGTGCTGGCACTGCTCATGGGCTGGGACCGCCTGCAGCTGCTGTCCCCCAGGACGTGGCACCGCGTGGCTGCGGCGGGATGGATGCACTCGAAATATTAGAGGATAATCCTCAAATTCGAGCATTGCAGCTCCTCGGCGTGGCGGGCGCTGGCGTGCAGCAGCCTGAGGCCCTGCAGGCAACTGCAAAATTATAGATAACTCTTTTTTTTTTTTTTGTCCCCTCCCAAAAGCAGCAGACGCTGCTGTGCYGTGCGTGGGGTTAAGCTGCGGGAGAGAAAAACGCCGTCTGCGCGTGGGCACAGAGATGCTGGGGGAAAACTCGCCCGTGCGTTGCAGAGGCTGCGTGGGGAACCCCCCGCGCGGCTGCGGCGCTGGGAGCACGGTGGGCGCACGGCTTTTCCCTCCCTGGAGCATCCAGACAGGGTCTGGCCGAAGCGCGGCTGCGTGGGGTGAGGGGGAGTCGTGAGGGTGAGGGAGCGGGTGGTCGGAGGGATGGGTGTCGCACCGCTCGTGCCATGACCTGAGAGACCCTGATGTCCTTGTGCTTCCTCATTTGTCTCTTAGGAGCCGCTTTTTAACTAGGGTTGTTTTCCCTTTGCCCACTTGAGCATCAGGAAGTGGAAGAATTCCCATTTCTGCTGGCCACATAACTTTAAACCTGAAAAAAATGAGATTTTTGTGGGCTTTTTATGTCCTTCCTGTGCTCTCCTCAGTCTAGGTAGGAAACCAGGAATGGTCAGCCCATTGCTGCAAGAGGGTAATTTAGTGAAAACCAATATGYGTATTTTTTATTTGTAATTTAAAACAAAGACCTTAGACATACTTATAGTGGTCTCAGGGATTTTTTTTCTATTTTTTAAACAGCAATAAATTTTGCATCTGAACAGCCTGCCAGAAGCGCACTGCCTGCCTGGAGTGCTCAGGCTGGGGACAACTGGTCCGTAAAAAATAGCYGGCCATCGGAAGTATATAAGTATGCGTTAATCACGTTATGCCCGTCYGCRCAGCGTGTGCCTTCTCGGCACGGCRTTGCAATTGCTTGGGTTAGKGGGGTGCTCTCCCAGAGCAGYGGACRGGGGACCCTTCCCCTCCCCRGGCTGTGGTGCTGCGGTGATGCAGAGCCCCCAGCCTGGCAGCCCCATGTAGCTTTAAGAGCAAATTTTCCTTATTTACTGGAGTGTCCAAGGATCCCAGTTACCAGAGGTATAAAATTTGTCACTGGTGCCTCTACTCTGGTTGCAGAAGAGCATAATTTGTGTTTCGCTGTGCTCAGACAGCTAGTCAGGTCATAAAACACGAGATGCATGGTGGGGGGAGAGYGTATTTAAAAGGCTGTTTCCGCTGAAAGGTGTAATAATCTGCCGGATTACTTGCCGGAGTAGCTGCAGGAAAATTTACTGCCTTGGAAAGAGATTATGAGCAGCCGCTGCTGCCAGCAGATTTCTTCCTTTTCTTTTATAAGAGGAAGGAAGTTTTTCATTGAATTCCTGCTGCTCGCGCCCGCGAGCGATGCTCTCCCCCGGCAGCCAAACCACCACATCAGTTCTCACAACTCGGAAGGGAAAAAAAAATAATCCCRACGATGCCAGTTTTTATCCTTATCTCCCCTCTCAGGTGTGAGAGGGAAATTCAAGCCTGTGTTTGAATTATGCTGGTGTGAGCTTACAYGGGACCAGCACCTTCCTCGCTCAGAGCCTGAAGGAGCTGAGCTGGTGGAGGGAGGTCGGGTCTTGCTGCAGGGGCTGGGTCTTGCTCCGGAGCATAAAGAGGAGCGGAGGTTTGTTCCCGGGCAGCCCCACGCCTTGCTCCCGGGCAGCCCCTGCCTCCCTCCCCGGGGCTCCAGGAGCTTCTCACCAAGCCTCAGCTGCAGGAACAGKTTTTGCACGGATGGCACCGGGGCTACCTCCGCCGCGAGCCGAGCGGAGACCCCGACCCTGAGCATCCCCTCCTGCGACAAAATCCGAGCACCTGCATCCCCCCATCCCGGGCAGAGCCGAGCTGGTCCCTGGCAGAGAACGGAGCCGGAGCAGCTTCCCAGGCTGGAGCTCAGGGCCACTCGTGCGCCGAGTTTGCAAGTCCTTCTGCAGTGCCCCAACCATACGCCGGAGGGACCGGACCGGGGCTTGGTGGGGGCATGCGGGGGGGGTTGGTTTTGTTTGATTTTGTTCCCCTGGAAGGGAGGAGGGCGGTGGCGGGCCGGGGCRGCTAACCCCTTTAATTGTGTGCAATGAAGGCTGACAGTGCCGAGGCGCAGCCTTTAAAAGGGGTACTGAACCTTTAATTCCTGAATAAATCATCTCCAGTCTGTTGCCCCTTCATCTGCAAGCTGTTTGAGCGCGGGTACGTATTCACTGCTGGGAAGGGTCATTTGGAGATCAGAGCCCTCGATTGACCCGGGTCACAGGCAAGACACCTGCCACAGGCTGTCCCCGCGCCCCCGGGACTCGGGAATCAAAGGGACACCGGGGAGCGAGCAGCGAGAAGAGGATTTCTAATTGCTGCCGTGCAGACGCGCTTCATTCCGGAGGGATGGAGAGGGCTGCCCGTGCCCGCTGCAGCCCGGCCCTCGCCTTGCGCGGCCCCGGTTCGGCATCCCACCAAGGCTGGGCACGTGTCAGCCCACGCGTTCTGGGGGGTTTTTGGGGGTTCACGTCGCTATTCTGTTTCTCACCTGTTTTAACCCAAGCAGCGGGTTCAGCTGCTTTTTCACTGATGGTTGTTCAAAATACATCTTTGCTTGTCGAGAGCGAAATATTGCTCCTGGGAACACGAGGTTGGTTTTGCTTCAGGTCCCCCTCCTGCAGTTGAGGGCTGCAGGCGGCCCCGTCCTGCTGTTATTGTGTCTCTGGGTGAGCTCTGGAGGTAGCAAATGTCCCCGTGGACGCTGTGGGGTGCCCGGTGCTCGCTGCTGCAGCCGTGGGTGATGACTCCAGCGGCGAGCAGGGGTCCCGGGGTGGCCGTGGCTTTGTGCCTTGGCCAAGGGGCACCACCTTCAGCAAGAGCAGGGGGGGACCCGAGTGGTGCCGCTGTGAGGGGTCCCTGCAGACATCAACGGGCAGCTCAGTGGCTCTGCATTTTTGGGGTGACGCCGTGCAGCGTAGCTCCACAGCGGAGMAGGGCGAGGAGGGACCGTCTCCGAATCCCACGGATGCTGACAGAGGCCAAGCCGCCCCTTCCTCCAGCGCTGTCGCTCCCGAGCAGGGAAGGAGCTGTGCCCTTATTAACTCTGATTTCTGCTCTTCATAATCATATGCCCTTGTGTGCATCCATCGGGAGCCCTTTGGCCTTAACGAGCCCGCTAGAATAACCATGCAAAGAAAAAATCTTCAGGGCCTTGAGCTGCCCATAATTGCAASCCCCAGCCGTAAACATGAGCACGTTCGTGATGCAAATGCCGGGCGGCGGAGGGGAGGGGGTCTGTGTCTGCGTGGGAGCMGGAGTGGGTGCAGGGGGCTCCAGCTCCCCACAGTGTTTTGGGGGAACAGCCTTTTTCTCGCCTTCCTGCCAGGGCTTGGGACTTGGAGCGCACAGGGGTTTGGATAGATGGACAAAGCAGCCATGGTTTCCCAAATGGGCCCAGTTCTTATTGGGGTTAATAACTGGGTGTCGGGTGACTTGTGAAAGCAGCCACTCCATTAGAAATGCTAATGGGCTTCTGCCTTTCCGTGCTCCACATCCCCCAGATCTTGATGCTAAATAGGTCGGAAAGCCAAATGCAAAACTCCCCGGCTCCTGGCCCTTCCCRGAGCCCCCCAACAGACCCCATTGCTGCCTCCTCCTGCTTTGCAGCCCGTGCCCTTCACAGGACGAAGCAGCCGGGCTCYCCAGCCGGCGAGGGAGCCCCTCAGGAAGGGTCTGCGGGGGCTCGGACCCCGCGGGGAGCAGCCCTGCCCAGTGGCACCACCCAGCCCATCTCATCTCCCTTCTCTGAGCCTCTTCTGCAGCCTGACCTGGCTGGGATCCCAGCCCAGGGACCCCGTCCCCCATGGTCTGGTGGTGGGAGAGCTCTTGGGGTCCTTTGCGTTGGCTGGAGACCCTCCAGTCGTGCTCCTGGGCTATTGCCCCGGCGAGAGGCTGCTCGGGGGCAGGAGGAGACGCTTGGGGCTGTGCAGGGATGCTCCGGCTGGGAGCGGGGCTGCAGCAGGACCCGGCAAACCTCCGCGATGTTTCATGTATCAAACTGTAATTAGGAGCAAAGGGCAGGGAGGGTGCAAAGGAGCATTAATAAATTATCTTCCTTGTTGTTAATTGACGTGTCTCAGAGTCAGCCSATCCTTGAGCCGAGGGCTTGGCTCCCCTTCCAGGCGCATCACAGGCTCGTTACTGCCATCATTAGCATATTCAGGTTTCCCTGCTTAAAGCCAATTAGCTCCTGGCCAGGCCTGATTGGGAAGCCACGGCCTCATTTGCACATTTTTGAATCGGTGAAAGAATCAAAAATAATGGAGGCAGGCCTGGGATGGAAAGCGCCCGGGGGGCTCTGCCTGCTCGGGGAGGTGCTGGCAGGACCCGCTGCCTCCTCTGGAGGGGCAGCGGGGAAGGAGAGGGGGAAGATCACACAGTAATTAGGAATAAAAAGGAACRTGGCCTAATTTGCTCCCAAGCGGCTTGCTGGGGAGTTCAGCCTTCCCTGCCTTGCACTGAGGTTCAACAGATGCCCTGGTGCTTCCTCCGGGAAGAGGAGGTTGATGGAGGGGACTGGGGTCCCTGGGGTGCCCACACATGCCCCCCAACCCGCTTTGGGGAATGGGGGGGTCCRGCATGCCGGGGTCTCCTTGGCAGAGCCAGGAGCAGGGAGACAAGGCTGGATCTGTCCCTCCTGATGTCCTATCCCCCTCGCTGCTTTCTCGCGCCCTGCTTCCCAGCAAAGGTGCTGCTATTTTAGCTGCCTTGAAGGAAAAGGCCGGTATCTTAAAGTCTACATAACTGGTTCCAGTTTAACAACTTCATAGCTGCTGTGYGGCCACAAAGGCAGCCTTGTCCCGCCGGGTGAGATAAGCCTGTTGGGGCGATTCATATGCAGATCCGGGTGGTACCGGGTGTCTGCTGGGAGGGGATAAATCTGTCCCAAGCCTTGTCCCCCTCTCCTGGTTCCAAACTATTTTACATTTACACAAAAAAGGTTCTGTCCCCCATTGAGCCCGGTCCCGGGCAGCCTGTCACCCTGCCTTTGAGAGAGGGGGTCCCCTGGAACCGCAGCCGGACGCCACTGGGTGCCCCCTGCCCAGACAAGGCTGGGCTGGGGCGGGCGAGCGGAGCCGTCACCGGCGCTAAGCTGGGCTGTCCCGGCCGGTTTTGTCCCCCACGTCATCCCATCGCCCATCTTATCGCCTTGAAAGAGTCACTTTCTTTGGCCCTGCGGAAAGCTCTCAACCATATCCCCTCCGGCAGAAATCCCCTTGCCTTTCACTTCCTTTTGTCGGGGGCTTTTTTTTGTCAGTGCTCGTTTTTTTTTTTTAATAATAATGAAGAAGGGTTTTTTTTCCCCCCTTTTCTCTTCCCCTTTTAGTGACAACATAGAACCTGCAAGCTCTGATCCGGACGGCACYCATCACTCGCGCCTGTGGTTTATCTTGGGTTTCGGGGCCTCCCTTCACGCTCCTAGCACGGGTTGGACCCGCATTCCTGCTAAAGATACTGCCTGGCATTTTCGGGGTGGGATGAATTGTGGGCAGAGCCTGCCCTGCACGTGAAGCTGCCGTGCGAGCGGCCGGCGTGGGTGCTCGCGCAGGGATGCTCTCGGTCTGGAGACTTATTTATCAGCAAGGTTGTCCTCCGACAGGCGCATCCATTACTTTATGCTCCCAGCRCGGTACTGGGAGGAGTTCTCCTTCRTCTGCRGCAAAATCGTCCYGGAGTCGAGGAATCAKGAACCAATTAACCCTGGAAAGTTATGTCGGCCCAGGTTTTTGAAGTCTCCTTTGATTACCTGCCTGCTTTGGCTGCTAATCTGTATTTAGTACAGCTTTCTGCATTTTTATCAGGGCTGTAAGTTATTGCACCTTGCTACCTCAACAGAGGAGGTAATTAATCTAAACGAGGGCCCCTGGGAGCACAGCCGTAATCTGCAATTTCCCATTGACTCTAATAGAGGGAACGTCCCGGAGAGGTCCAGCGGCCTTTGGAAACGCACCTCGGCTGAGAGCAATTAGGGGATGTTACAGACGTGAGCTTGTCGGCTCAGCCCCTCGGTGGCTGGTAACCGCAGCTCTGACGCCTCTTAAATGCCAATTGTTTTACTACTTATTAAAAAATGAAATTTATCAGCTTAATAGAAAGGTAAAAGAGTTCTATCCCTCCCCTGGGCCCACRGTCTCCCCTTGAAATACAAGTTCCCTCCAAGGCTGCTGGGATGCTCCCCCACTGCAGTGTCACATACCTGCAGGYGGTGCTTAGCATTCCCGAGGCGTTTTCTTAAGGTCAATAAGAATTAACTGTAAATTTAATTAAAGTTTCCAATTCTTGCGCTAAAGGGRAGCATAACGGAAGCCGGGTCTGCTCTTTGCCAGTTTAAGCCAGATCTGGAGGGAGACAGGGGTTATCAATAATTAACTGGGGTAATTTAGGGGAAAGTATTAGGGAGTTAATGAAAATGTGAAATAGCGTAATTATCTTGCAAGTAGTTGGGAGTGATTGAGCTGCTGAGGAAGAGGAGGTGTTGCACCATTAACTGCTCGGAGGCTGCCGTTCCCGACGYGGCCCCGGGATGATGTTGGGACCCYGYTYCTCCTCCGCCGCCGCCCTGACCCCGGCGGCCGGTGGCTCCGCRTTGACCCAGTTCGGGATCGAGGGTTTAAAACCACGTCAGCGGCGTCCAGCCCACGGGGGGTCGTGCACCTTTGGTTCCTGTTGGAAACCAAGCTGTAGAAGTGTTGGAGCCCGTCCGAGGGTCTGCCTAAGTGCTAGCTTGCAGAGCTTACGGCTCTGATGGACCAGCCTTGGGGGGGTTTTGCATGGGACATCGCTGTCCCCAGTGGGGACAGTATGTGGCTGTGCTGGTGGGGGGGAAGGTCTGTGCTCCCCATCACAGCTCMTGGGAGCCGCTCGCCGCTGCTTCGGTGGCACCTGTGCAAACAGAGTTGGGAATCCCTGCCCCAACGTGGGCTTTTATTAAAAATTCTATTTTGATTTAAATTTTAATTAAGCCTAGGAGGGTGTGGTTGGCTTTAATTAAAGTTGGTGCTGCTCCTGTGTGCTGAGAAGCCCTTGGTTGGCAGGATGAGTGCGGGGAAGGTGCCAGTACTGCTGGATGTGGGTCTCCTGGGCTGCCTGCGGTGAGTGGGGTCTTGGGGCTTCTTGGGGGTCCCCTTGCCCCACAGACCCCTTAGGGACAGCCTCGGCACCGGGGGGCTCAGCCTGGCCCTTGCTGTCCCTCTGCAGAAAGGAAGAGGGAGGGTAAAATGGCTTTGGTTAAAATATTTTAGCAAAACCTTTGCGGGGGCATCCAGACTCACGTTGCTCTTCGTGGTGGCTGTGCCAGTGCTCTCGGAGAGCCCTGCTGCTGCCGGGATAGCTCACGGGCTTCCTCTCCGGTTTGCGTCCTTGGGAACACCGGGATGGCAACTGCAGCAAACCCAAACCACCGTGTTTCATGAAAGCTGAGCACAACCATGAATTCCCGAGCTCGGGTACAATCGGTGCTGGTTTGTGGAGCACAGGCTGTGAAAAGCGGTATTTCGGTTTAACGTGGGCTCTCCAGGCTCTCGGATCACGTCATCCCAAGCGTTCGCCGTTTGATAATAAACGTTTTATTGCCCATTGAGGAGAGTGACTGTTTCGGGCCTTAAGCCCGTGTTTGCTGAGAGAGGGTTTTGAGCAGCACGAGGAAGGAGCYGTTTTGCTGCGCAGAAATCCCGGTGGCAGCCGGGGAAGCGCTGCCGAGCGGCAGAAACGCTTCAACAGGTCGCCCGGAGAAGCTGCGTGAAGCAGCCTGGCGAACCCTACGGCAGGTTTCTGAACGTAATTAGAGTTAAACACGCTTTGCTGGCTCGGCTCGGGGGCTGGAGGCCCAAGCAGCAGGTTGGAGGTGGGCGAACAGCGGCGTTCAGGGRCGGGCGGTTGGTTTTTGCTTGGCTCTGGGCAACCACAGCAGGGAGAGGACGGGGTGTGAGTGCAAGGGCCTGATCCTGGTTTGGGAAGGTGCTTCCCAGCGGGAACCCCAGCAGTCAGYCCCTCCGGTGAGCGCGGTTATTTGGGGCAGGGGGGGAAAGGTGCAGGTTGGGGAAAGCATCCATGGCTGCCCTTGGATGCACGTACCCCCCAAGGGCATCCCGTCTGCCTGGGCACCGCTGGTGCCAAACAGAGGGGCCAGGCTGCCGGGCAGTGATGCCGGGGAGGGGGGGGGGCGCAGAAAAAGCCACAAGTGGCTTTTGCCTCTTGTTTGGGAGAGGGAGTTGTGCGGGGCCCAGCATCGCTCGCAAATGCTTTTAATAAAGTGTTCTTTCCTACGTCCAGGGGAAAAAAACCCAAAAACCTCAAGCCTTTTCCCATTACATAAGGAACAGATGCTGCTGGGCAGAGCCCTGGCTTCCCCACAGCACAGCCCCGGCTGCTGCGGGGCCCGTCCCCTCCCGCCTTGGGGACCCCGCWCCCCCCCCGGGCACAACCCGCCGGTGCCGCCGCTCCGAGCAGCGGGATGGGGATCCCTGAAACACCCCGTCTTGCCCCAAAGTGCCGCTGCCAAGAGCCGGGATCCAGCCGCARTCCGGCGGGAAGGTCCATCCTCATCCTCCTGCTCTGCCGGCATTCCCGCAGGGATCCCCCGAGCAAGGTTTTGGAGCTCTCCCTGCCCTTGGGTGGGTCGGCTTGGCCTCAAACAAGCAACGTTAAAAAAAAAAAACCCTCATTCCGCCTGGGTGAGGGAGGAGAAGTGTACGGGGCCGGGCTGGGGAAGCTCCTCTCCTTTCCAGCGAGCCCCAAGGGACATGGGGTGCTGCAGCCCCAGGGGCAACTTGAGTTTTAAACCCGGAATTCTTCCAAGTTCAGGCAAAAGAGAAAGTCCTTGTAGGAAAGAGTCTGTCCAGTCCCAACTCTGTCAGTTAACTGAAATGTCTCGGTTAGACTTGATTTTTTTTTTTTTTTTTGCTTTATTTTATCCCTTGTCATAGTTAATATTCAGGTATCGATACTTTTTCCAAGAGACATCCTGATCCCTGGAGCTCGTCCTGGGATGCCTCTGGGTGTGGAGCAGCTCAGGTTGGATCCCTGCGTATTTGCTGACCCGTACGAGTGATTTGGCGTCAGGATGGTGGATGTTTGTTGGCTGGATGAATGTAGGCATCTACACAGCAGCTCCTGCACAAGCCGTGCCATTGCTTGGTGCCTCAGTTTCCCATTGGAAACCAGCGCTTGCCTGCTGGGTTAAAAGTGCTCTGTCATCGGCTAAGAAAAGTCCCAGGTGGGAGCAAAGCACATGCTTATTATGTATATGTATTATACATATTTCTGTGCGCACACAGACATGTAGTTTTTATTTCAGAAGAACCGTTGAAGTGGTTTGGTCATTTCCCAAAGTATTAAGCAAACCTCGTGGCCCCTCCCTGTGGGAAAGCAGCCTCCTGCTCGGGACAGACCCCATGCAAGGACAGCCACCCAGGTCGGGTGGGCAGCAGGGCTGAGCCCCTGGCACCGGAGCAGGACGTTGCTGTGCTCCGAGCAGAATGAGTTTCCAGCCCAGGGCTTTCAGCAAGAGACTCCTCGGTTTTATGTGGCCGGGGAGGGGGAGCGTGCACGTCACCCCGAGCACGACGGAGGGAACGGGGACCGCGGCTTGTGACAGCACGGAGGAAATGAAGCCGTTTMAATCCCAGATAAGCCCCATGAAGAGCAAGCTCCATCTCTGCGTCCACGTGGGGTCCGTCGGCGAGTGCGGGGTGCCGTGGGAGTGAGCTGGTGGGACGTGGCTGGGGTGCAGCAGCAGGAGCTGCCGGTCCCCTGGCACATCGGCACTGTCTGCCAGCAAGGGGAACGGTGGGGAGCAGCAGTGGGTCGGGGTGGCATTGCGTGTCGGGGAGCCACGCTGGGGGCTGTGCCCGCAGGGACCCCTGAGCTGGCTGGCCCCGTGGTCTCGGCTCAGGGGGCTCCGCTGTTGGGGAAACCAAGTCCCCTCTTCACCAGGATGGCCAGAGGGGACGTGTCCACCCCCAAGAAGAAGGGGGACGTGAGGGGCTCTGGGGGACATAAGGGGCTCTGGGGGACATGAGGGGCTCTGGGGCAGGTGCCTGTGGTGGTGGCAGGGGGGACCCGTTCTGCAGTCCCTGGCTCCCCTCATAGGGTGACATGCCTGGGTAATTTCTCCAGCAATTAATGCCTCATTAAAGTGCACAAGGGAACAATCAGGGCAGTGAATTTTACACAGCACAATGGCTGGGCCCTGAGAGGTTTTCTGCCTTTCTTTTAAAAAAGGAAACAGTCTTTTTCTGGCCTTAACTGCTTGCTGTCTGGAGGCAGAGGAGGTGGGAGCCTTGGTGGGCATCTCCATCCCCAGCCGCGGCTGGGGCTTAGCCCCCGTGGGTGCACACCCCYGTGATGAGATGCTCCTCTTTGCAACCCTACGTGGCGAGTCGGCACCTCCAGGACATGTAATCTGTCTGCAGGCGGGGATGCAAACCAGCCCCATCCCGAAACGCGCACATCGAGACGCCGGTTGCCACCACTGAAACTCACTGGGGTGGAGGAGGAGGGGGTAGGAGGGATTTCCAGGGCTGGGAAGGGGGTCGTGGGGGACCTCTGAGGGGGACCACAGCCTGTAAGTGCCCTCTGGACGGTGCTGCTGGTGGGGCAGAGTGACAGGGAGTCCCTTCCCGGGGACAGACCCTGGTGGGGACGAAGGGGAGGCTGAGACGAGGTGAGCAGAAAGGAGAGACCCGGGCAGGGGGGCTCCTAGGAGGGCTTTTGAAGACGAGGAGGTGACAAGGCAGTGTCCCTGGCTGGCAGAAGGGCAAGGAGAGAGGCAGTGGCGGTTGGGGAGCCCCTGGGCGTTTCTGGCTGGGTTTTGGGGCTTGCTCCGGCTTGTCCCCATCATGGCATCGGGTCGGAGCAGCTGTGCCTCGAGTCCTGACCATGTCCCTTTCTCCCCCCAGGAGCCTGATGCCACGGACGCTGGAGGGGCAGATCACAATGGAGAAGACCCCCAGCTACTTCGTCACCAAGGAGGCTCCCCGGCGCATCTACAACATGTCTCGGGACACGAAGCTGATCGTGGTGGTGCGCAACCCCGTCACCCGCGCCATCTCGGACTACACGCAGACGCTCTCCAAAAACCCCACCATCCCCAGCTTCCAGGCCCTGGCCTTCAAAAACGTCAGCACGGGACTGATCGATACGAGCTGGAGCGCGGTGAGGATCGGGATCTACGCCAAGCACCTGGACAACTGGCTGCAGTACTTCCCCCTCTCCAAATTCCTCTTTGTCAGTGGGGAGAGGCTCGTCAGCGACCCRGCCGGGGAGATGGGCCGTGTCCAGGACTTTCTGGGTCTCAAGAGGGTGGTGACGGACAAACATTTCTATTTTAATGAGACCAAGGGCTTTCCCTGCCTGAAGAAGCCGGAGGGCGGCAGCAAGCCCCGCTGCCTGGGGAAATCCAAGGGGCGGCCGCACCCCAAAATCGACGTGCAGGTGGTCCAGCGCCTGCGGGAGTTTTACAGACCCTTCAACATGAAGTTTTATCAGATGACAGGGCAGGACTTTGGGTGGGACTGAGCCATCCACAGGGCACGCCGCCGTGCTGGGACCTGGTCTGCCCAGCGGTGTGCGGAGCCAGGACTGCGGTCCAGGGATGCTCGTGGCCACCGTGGTCCAGGGATGCCCGTGGCCGCCCCGCCAGCAACCTGCTCCCTTTGTTCTAATTTATATCGGACCTTTTCCGGCAAGAAACGGACCCTTCTGGAGTAGAGAGAAATATTTAAGAAATAAAACCACAGATGACCCCTCTCCCCTCCCTGACCAGATTAAATATTCTTCCATATAAATCTTGCTAATCTATATTAACTGTGAGCGTTCTCGGTGGCGAGTGGGAGCGTGTGAGTGCGTGGGTGGGTGCGTGTGCATGCGTGGGGACGACGGCACCATCTGCCATCCACAATAAAAGCTTTGGAAACCAGTTGGTCTCTGGGGCGTGCGGCCAGTGGGTTTTTGCTAAAGCAAATTCCGGTGCTGAGCACAGGCAGCGGCTGCCGTCGGGCGGTGGGTGAGGCTGGCCGAGCAGCAGACCCCAAGCGTGGGGTATGTTTTGCAGACAGAAAATAGTCTGCAGGAATTTCSTAGTTAAGAAAAACAATTAACGGCAGTAGTTTTGAATAAATGCCAGGTCTGGGGTTAGGGAGAGGGAGTTGTGTATCACATACCTTCTTATGTTCTTTGAGTAACCCAGATGATAAAGCAGGCCATTTCTAACCCTTAGGATGRAAATCCCTGCTTCCCCCGAATTCACCCGAGCAGAGCAAACAGAAGACCCAAACTCTGACCTTTCAGTTCAATGATCTTAATGGATTTTCAAATCTGCAGCCATAGAGGGCCATCATGGGAGGCTGCAGAAATTAGTTTTATATGAATTAACTAGCTTTCCCTTAATTAAAGATGGGGAAAACATTTAATTAACCTCTAATATCTTATTAGGGACTTGTATTTGTCTCTTTAACGAGCTAATTATGTGTTTTCAAGGGCCCTCAGGCCCCGCATTGTTTGCAAATATGCTTTGGCTGCGGTTTCTTCCATCCTGCCGCATCCCAAAGCTGACCGTCCTGCCAGGCATGCCGTCGCCTCCCCTCCTCGCTGCTGCTCTCCGGGCGCGATGGAGGCGGCAGGTATCGCTTCTCCTGGGATGCACACCGGGCACTGGCCCCCTTCACCCCAGCTCCGGGGCGGTTTTACACTGGCACGTTGTGCTTTGCCCCGCACAGCTCTCCCCGCTCCCCTGTCCCGGCCGCTGGCACCTCCTTTGTGTCCCTTGGAGGTGACATGTATTTTCTGCACCGATGCTCCGGGCTGTAGCTGAGGTTGAGCAGATTTGCCCCGTTCAGCCCCTGGGTTTGTCTGGTCGCTGCTGGGACAAGTGACGTGTGCGGTGACGGGCTCAACGTGACGTTGGAGTTAAAYGCGAACAGTTGCCTGTTTCTGTGCAGGGCACCGTGGTGTCGGTCCACGCGCGGGTGAGCGGTGCCGGGGCCAGACGCAGRTGCCACCGGTGTGGTGCCGGAGCCTGGGGGCTTTGTGGCCGGTATTAAGAACCTGGGATAGTGTAAAATAATAGTAAGAAGAGATGAAATCAGGATTGGTTAAAATCCCAGAGGCCTCYGAGCCATGTGGCCGTTGCCAGGAGGGGCTCAGCACCCCGGGCCCAGTGCGGGGTCCCCCCGGCCGCGTCCCCCCGGGACTGCAAGTGCCCCGGCCGCCGACCCGCTGGGGGCTGGATGTCGGAGCGGCTGGAGCCCGTTGTCAGCCTCGCTGGCAGCTCCGCATGATGGACTGCGCTCTGCTTGTTTAGGTTTTGTTTCCAGCCACGACATTCGACCAAATTATTCTCCACGAAGGGCTTTAAAGTTTCCCAAGTGCCTGTGAAAGCCTGGAAACGCTGATAGTGATCCTATTTCTCAGCTGAGTGACCGCATTCAGCCCCAGCCATATTGATATGCAAAACGTTAAGGGTCCCGGCTCTAAAGATGGTTTCTGTCTGCCCTGTGAAAGGGAGCCATACTTTTTTAAAGCCCGGGCCTTTCTAAAGCCGCACAATACCATATAGACTATGCCATTTAAAGCATCTGAAGCGACCCAAAATGTATTGAAAGCTTGCTTTGCAGACTCATTAAGACTACTCAATAGGTTCTGGCAAATACCGTGCCAGGGCTGACCGCAGGGATTAAGACTTTTGAAGTGTTACACAAACCCCCTGCTTAAACTAATTGCTGCCCCGCAGCTCATGAGGTCAAGTATTTGTATTCATTGCCTCCGAGAGGAGCCACTTATGGGTCTGTCCAGGTAAAGTCTGCACTTCATTAGATCAAGACAATAAAAGGGGCTTTGGGTAGGTGCCCGGGATGAAATCTCCCGGCTCTTGCTCTGGGCGCAAGCACGGGGCTTATGTCCACCGCAGCAGCGTTTTGGGTCGTTTCTGTTGCTTTCGAATGCAAGAGCCCCCAGCTGAGCAATGTGCTTCCAAGCGAAGCTGCTCGGTGCAGGATGGCGGCTGGGCCCGTGGCTCTGCTGGGATCTGGGTCGAGTTGCTCCCCGGTCACTTGCAGCCCGGGGGGGACGCAGCACCCACGTCCCGCTCGCGCCGTCCKGTGGCGTGGGTCCACCCAGCGTCATGGGGGTTTCGGCTCGAGAAGCGAGTCGGCGTGCAAGGGAAGGGCTGGGGCGTGGGAAGGGTGGGCATCACTTGAGCAGTGGGTGCTTGAAATTCAGCGTGCTCACCGAGCAGTTCTCCACCGTGATGTTTTTGTTCGCCAGGGTTGGGTGGGTTCCCTTCACCGGCGGGATGGGGATCCCATCAYATGCTAATACAACATGTGTTTCTCCTGCCTATCCAGAGGAGAACCCACCTTTGTCATCACTGCCTCACCCCCTAAGTAAAAAAGGAGATTTAAGAAAAATCAGCAGCTGATTTTCTGAAAGTGTCAGCTCGCACCTTGGCGGAGGCTCTCGTGCCATGTCACCAAGAGCCGAGAAGAAACTTTGCCTCTTTATTGTAGGTGCTTTGGTGAGCTTATTTGGGAGCTCTTCCCCTGATAACAGGCAGTGGGGTCTCAGGGACATCTAAGCTCAAACCCCCTTTRCAGTGTCTTTTGTAATCATCGGTATCAGCCCGTGGACCCCGACTTTGGGGCTGCTGCTGCCGGGCTCAGGCAGGGGCTGGGGGGGTCTCACCTGGCGGGACCCCGCGGTGCTGCCCGGGAAGCGGCACTACCGGGGACCACCGGCCGGCCGGGGTGGTGGGGCTCCGACCGCTCGCCCCCGTGCACTGTGATCCGGGCACAGGAGGTGCTGCGGGGTCAGGAATTGTTCAGAAATGCCCCCCGAAAACTCCCGCAGAGGCTCAGGGACAGGKGTCATGCTGTATCTTTCTGCACAATACCTCTGGAAATAAAGTTATAAAAAGATGATGCGGAGCTGTGCCGATGTCTGCTGTGGGCTGGGGCAGGCTGGGGAGGGGACATAGTCCCACATGGCTGCTTTTATGACTTTTTCCCTTCTTTCTGTCTACCTCAGATTGCTAAAAATCCAGAAACCTGGAAGGTGATGTTTTCCCCCAGGACAGCAGGTGSTGGGAGAATGGGTTTGAAAACTCAGGTGCGTGCCTGACGTCCACCCGCTCCCCAGCATGTCACTGGCACTTCCTCGGGGAAGTGTTTCCAAGTGAGGTCCCGAGAGCATTCGGGCAGTGGCGTGGCCTCGCCTGCTTGCTCAGAGGATGATGGAAAGATCCCCCGCGCTGCCAGAGCTGCAGCAATGCCTTTGGGGCACCAGGTTAAATGGGGGAAGTGCCAGAGCAAGAGGGTGATGGAGATCCAGCTTTGCTGCCAAGTGTGAAATGAAGTTTTCATCCTCATCTCAGTCAATGAAAGTTCCCATTTCTAACTCCCTTTTTGTTTTGAAAATCCAGCTATCCAAAGTGTTGTGGTTCCTGTGCCCTGGGCCCCTCTCTCTGTCCCGACCGCTGCATAAGCCAGAAAGAGCAGGGTTGCAAGAGCTTTCCAAAATTTKTATTTATTCCTTTTTCTTTCATACCAACTTTAGGAGGACAGAAGGGAAAGAACAAAAATAGGAGGAAGAAAACCGTCCCAAAAGGAAGAAATTAAAACTTTCCTGCCTTTGCGTCRGTCTGGAGATGCAGGAGAGCAGCAGGGCTGATTTGCAGTTACACATTGCATCTTGATGTGCCCCGGGAATGTTGTGTAATCTGTAACAGGGAAAGCCACGCTTTTCCCTGAAAACGCCCCATCCGTCCCCATTCCCTGCCTGCTGCGGTGGTGCAGCTGCATCCATCCCACGCCGCAGTCCCCAGGTGGGGCTYGTGCTGCCGGGGCCGTGGGGCACCTGCGGGCTATAAATGCGGGGAGGGTGGAAGGGCTGGGTCCTCCCCGCAGGACCTGCCCCAGCTGTGGAGGAGGGTGCAGGGGGCTGTCC
Source organism: Oceanodroma leucorhoa (assembly GCA_030449065.1). Classification (NCBI taxonomy): domain Eukaryota; kingdom Metazoa; phylum Chordata; class Aves; order Procellariiformes; genus Oceanodroma; species Oceanodroma leucorhoa. The sequence goes on along the minus strand of JASVER010000008.1, from coordinate 17,081,961 downwards.
CGGCTCGGGGAGCAGGATCTGGCCGGTAAGGGGGAGGCTGCTGCAGGGAGGTCGGGCATCCTTCGTGCTCCTTGGGGGGGGGCTGCAGGGGCAGCGCGGTCGCATGCAGCGGTGCTCAGGGAGCGCCTGTGGGTGCTGGTGCATCTCAGGATTTCCAGTGTTTGTGCTTGGGGTCCTCCAAGAGGAGCTTTGTCTGTCCTGTGGGGCAGTCCTGCATCTCCCTGGGTGTTTGAGTGCTCACCCTGGGGCCACTGGTGCTTCTCTGGTGCATGATGATGGCCCAGCAGCTCCGTGGGGGGGGGGTGAAAGCAGGGCTGGGGCTGTCCCCGCAGGACATGGCCGTGCTTCCCAGTGAAATGAGCTGCCGTGCGGACAGCATCGCCTGCAAACCTCTGCCTCGTCCCGTGCTCAAGGATGTCTGGGGCCAYGATGCTTCTTGCCGGAGGGTGCACTGTGGTCGCCTCCCCTCCCGGCCAGCACAGAGGAGAGCTCTTGGGAGGGACGTGCGTGTCCCCTCGCAGTGTCCTGCCTTCCTGCAAAGCCCCCTGGCACCGCACATGGCCCTTGCGCAGCATCTGGGGCTGCCAGCTCCGCTGGCTTCTGCTCTGGTTTCGATCTCGACATGATCTCAATACGCAGAATAAACTCATGCCATATTCCCCAATAGACAAGAAAATGCCCACGCCGAGGGAGAGGCYGCTGTAATTGCAACCAGGTGCCCGCCAGTGGCTTCCAAGTCATGTAGAGCACAGGCTGGATCCCACATGTGGGCACAAATAAGCACCATCAGGTGTAGGCAGCTCYGGGGTGCACGAACGTAACGAAGAAAACGGAGTACACTTGCTTGCGTCTAATCCAGGAGCGGGTTGGGCTGCCTTGGTTCATCTGTGCCCTGATGTTGGGTGAGGTTATTCACTGGTTTAACTGGAGTTGGGGTGAGATGAGCACAGCCCGTGTGCTCAGCCCTCCTGGAAGCCTGTGAGCAGRCAGCGAGATTTTTTTAGGAAAATAGTAGTGGCTTACTGAAACGATTAACTAAATGATTTATCTGTGAGCAACCTGCTGGAATTAGTGCCTGTCCGAACCGGGACAGGGCACGCTGCTGGCATGTCCCCACTGTGAGGGTGTCTCCGGGGGTCCTGCTGCAGGTGAGGGCTGGATCCCCCAGCCCGGGTCCCCCCCCACTGCCTCCAAACCCTGTGGCTCCCGAGAGCAAATGTGAAAGACATGCAAGTGGTGTGGCTGCTGGGAGGAAACCAGCTCCACTAAGTTTATTTGCATTTCTTGGTGMAAAAAAAATTATTCTTTGAGCCATTTTGAAAATGCAAGCTGCTTCTCCGTTTGGATTTTCARTCTTGCCTGTGCATTCAAAGGGCCACGGTTTCCGAAGGAGGAGCGGTGCCAGTCTCAGCCTCCTCCTGTGCAGGTTTATCTCAATTGCAGGGGCATTTTRAAATGCTCTGGTCACCCTCTTCATTCTGGGTGCTCGGTGTCATCTCCATCCTGCTGGTGCTGCCGGTGGGGCTGCAGCGGCTGCGTGGGCTCGCAGAAGTGCTGCTGCACATGGGATTTGTGACAAACGTGGTCAGGAGGAAGACTRTCGTCTTTGCTTGCTTTTTCCCCACTCCAAGACCATAAGGTCGTGCGAGGGGGCTGGATCCTGGCCGGAGGCAGCGCGGCCCCGCAGGGCTGTGCACCCTCGCACAGGCTGAGCGCTTCCCTCGGCTAATGCGAGAGCGCTGATTTTTTTTTTTTTTTTTCTTTCATTAGAAACAGCAACACGTTGCCTCACATAATTAATCAATTTATATCAACAGAAAGAATAAATTGGTGCCTTTCTGGCAAGCTTTCCCCTGGCAGGAGGCGAGCCCCAGGCCTTAATCGTGTACCCCCCATCGCTTCCCATGGGTGTGGGATAGAGGGAGACACGTGGGATGGGGCACAGCCACCGCCGCTCCTTTCCCAGGGCCCACGGACACACAAAGCGGGCAGGAGGAGGAGGAGGAGGAGGAGGAGGATGACGGCCGGAGCCTTTGGGGCTGGCTCGTGGTGGGGCACCAAGTGATGGGTGCCACAGCTCCTTATGTGAGGGCCAAGGTTAGAGGTGAGCAATGGTGCTGGAGGGTCTGATTCAGCCCCATTTCTCCCCATTTGCTGCGGCTGGCGAGGGGTGGTGCAGAGCATGGCCAGACGATGAAGCTGATGCTCCCACTGCCCGGGCAGGAGCAGGTTGGTGTGGCCATGCCAGCTTTGTCCCGGCACTGGTATCCACGCAGGCAGCTGCTGCCTCCAGCCACGACTGAAAGCCAGCAGGGAGACAATTTTTCACTTTTTTTTTTTTTTTTTTTTTTTCCTTTTGCTATGAGTGCAAATTTCCATCTGACGGCAGGGGCTGATTGCTGGAGAGACACCCCGCCGCAGCCGCGGCACGCTGCCGGCAGATGCCAGCGGGAAAGAAAGTGCGAGGGATGGAGGGCAGCAGGGGAGAGGCCRGGAAACTGGGAAACGCTTCTGGTGGGGATGGGAAAGGGGCTTGTGCAACAGCCAGCCTTTAATTAAGGGTCTTTAAAGCGTTTTCCCAGCTGGCTAACATTGCCTTGCCATATTGGAGTGGTTTAGAAGCAATGCTCCTCAGGAATGACTCCCTTCCTGTCGGCCCYGTGCGTGGGTGACGGGTCCCCACCCCACTGCCCCCGCTCCCCCGCGCCTTCCRCAAAACGGGGCAGAGAAAAACGGGACCGTGCCTGGGTGGAGAGGACAGGGAGCCCTCCGCACTCCCAGAGGGGCGAAGCAGGGAAGCAGCTTGCTTCTCTGACCCAGCTGCAGCACCCAAGTGTCTTTAACGCRGATTCCGCAGCACGCGGGGCGGTTCGTGGGGGAATTGGGCTGGTGGGATCACCGGGCGCTGGGAGGGGACAGCGTGGTCTCGCACCCCGCACACAAACACTGGATTGGGAGTGCCAGATCCAGCTCTGGGGTGGATATTGGTGCCAGGAAGCAGCTCTGGGGCTGTGGCCGGGTTGTGGGGAGGTCTGGGGACAAGTACAGGAGGTCAAAGCTACACCTGAAGCGCASGAGCTGCTGTCCGGCAAGGTGGGCACAGGGAAGGTATGTGAATGCTGTCTCAGTCGAAGTGGGCAAACCCCGCTGCTCCGTGCTGTACCTGTGGCTGCACTGATGCTTTTTGTATTGCCTCTAGAAAAAAAAAAAAAAATCAAAACACATAAAACCATCYGAGTCGGAGAAGGGTCAGTCTGGAGCAACCTTCGTGTGTGCGGCTGAGCCGGTGCTGCGGGGCTGCTTCACACCCGGCTAAGGGTGGGAGCACCCTCTGAAGCCGCTTGCTCCCCCTCGGGTGCTTGTTTGTGCCTGGCTGCTTTTGGTTTGGTGCTGCGGAGCTGCGCTTGCGGTGGGACACATCTGCTTCCTCTGCTGACGGTGCTCAGATTCGCTCTGCGCGTCTCCTGCCCCTCGCGCCTCGGTGCTGGGCTGCACTGCCTTGAGGTCTATGTTCAGGTCTGGCTTCACGGCAGGTTTTACGTGTGGCAACACAGCCCTGCGTTAYAGTCCACCCTGAAAGGTTTCTGCTCTGATCTTACTCTAGTTGCAGTGGGAAGAAGGTATYGTGGGGGCCCTTTCTGCTGCAATTCTCATGCTGTTCCCCCCCGTGGGGTGCTGCATCCCCTGCTGCAGGCAGCCGTGCTGTCCAGCCCCTCCTGCCCACAGCCACAGGACCCCGGGGCAGGGGTACCCCGGGGCAGGGGTACCCCAGGGCAGGGGTACCCCAGGGCAGGGGTACCCCAGGGCAGGGGTGAGCAGGGTGCCACGGGGCACCCGGGCATCCACTGGAGCTAATGGCTCTGCCCTGTTTCTCCTACTGCAATAAACTCGTGGAAGTGAGCTTCAGGGTGAAAGCATTTGCCCACCTGCCAGCTGGGGATAGACTTTGTAAACCTGCACAGAGGTGTTTATGCTGAAACTACTCAGGGACTTGTTCTGCCTTTTTAAGCTTCATCTGCTCGACCAAAATCTCCTGGAGCCTTTCTCCCCTCCATCCCGTGCACCACCACCAAAATTGCCTTGTATAAAATCCTGTTGAAGGTGAGAGCAGAGATGCACGCTGGCCGTGAGGGTGGGATGGGTGCGTGCCGTGATGCACCATCCCCCCTTCGCTGGCAGATTTATTAGTGTAATGAAAGGGAGGAAAGTGCCCCATGAATCCCCCTCGCACCAGGACATGGYGAAGCACCGTAAATAACGCAGGGAGCTGGTATTAGCGGGGTGGTCTGCTCCGGTGGGCGCTGATGGCTGCAGCCGTGCCCCCAGCCTCTCCTCTTGCGTTGGGTTTAAGCTTCTGGGAGCAGAGGATGGGGGTGCRGGCAGGGGGTGCTGCAAGGCCAGAGCTGCCTGCGAGGCAGGCAGCGTGTGTGCAGATGGAGGGTATTCCCTCGGCTCCCGCTCCCCCGTGGGCCGGGCTTTCCCAGCATTTCCAGGCTCAGCGGAAATCTGTGGGTGCCAAACCCTGCTGCGGAGCGTGCTGTGTGCGGAGCTGTCTGTGTTTAAAAGCCAGTTTTGTGCGTTTCTCTGTAACCCTAAACCTTTCTCTAGAAATGAGTGTAAACTGACAGTCATCCCCTGTCTGGGGTTTTTCTCCTCCTCCGGCCGAGTTTTTAGCCACCAGCTGCATTTGCAGAGGAGGAGGTGATGCAAACCCAGCTGTGAGCGGGCTGAGGGCATTTTGCTCAGAAAGGGGAAAAAATCCCCTTTTTCCAGCAAAACATCCCCTGGCTGGAGCAGGCAGCGTCGCTGCAGTCTGCCCTCCTGGTCCCTTCCTCAAAGTTGGGGCTGAGTTGGGCACGGCTGAGCACCATCCTCYTCCTCCTCTTCCTCCGCACACCCCGGCCTCGCCRCAGCGCTCCCAGCTTGAGGCTTCCCTACTCTGTCAACTCCAATGACATGGTTAGTGCTGGGGCTCCCTCTGCTTCCACAGAGCTATTTTCTCTTTGGGAAAAATCACAATAAAAGCTAAAAGGCAACTTCAGTAGTGTAATGTTAAGAGATGGCTGGAAGAGAAGTGCTGGGAGGAAAGGGCTCATGTCTGGGGCCAGGGCCACGGCAGAGCCAGGGCTCCCACGCATGAATCCACGGCTGCCACTCGGGGATGCAAAAGTGGGGAAAAAAAMMCCCATAAAATCAACGTTTTCTGGGCTTGGCTGATGTGTGCCGATGCGCCRTGCTCCGGCAGGGGAAGGACGGGCTTACCCCAAGGCTGGCACAGCAGAGACTCCTCGTGCCTTTGGGACAGGTATTGGGGTTATTTAGACCTGCCCAAGCTAACGGCCAGTCGTGTACCTGCTTGCAGAGGCTGCGATCCCAGTGCAGCCTGCCCGGGGACTGGTGCCTGTTGGCGAGCGGGACGGTGCACAACCACACAGCCAGGCAGCAAAACGTCSCACAGGCTGAACCGCTGGCCGGAGCAAGCGCCTGTAACCGGCAGAAAACGTTCCAAGTCCGGAGAGACTTCGCAATAATTTCCACATTCCGTAATTTTTCTCAAGAGGGGAAGAGAGGCAAGCCTGAAATAATTACCCACACAAGCAGTCATTGAAATGTTCTTTACTGCGAGCACTGATCACTTACTGTATTTAACAAGACAATTTTGGCTCTCGGCGCATGAAAGCAAGCAATGATTAAAGGTCTTGTTTTCAGGATCMATGAGCCAAAGCACAGAAGTCTATCGCTAGATCCAAGTCCAAGCTTGGCAACCAGCTCCTGCCCAGGGAGCGGGCCAAGGTGAAGTGACTCCGCTCAGTATCCGTGGGGTTTGGGGTGCTGGGGAGCACAGCGGGTGCCGGTCCCCCCACCCCACTGATGCTGGGTGCATGGGGGCATCTCTGGCAGTGAGGACTTGTGCCTTCAGCCCTGGAAGTGAGTTGGGGTATTTTGCAGGAGGTAGAACACGTTGCACCTCCTCGGGGCTGTGAAAGRTTCCTTGGTGGTGGAAGGGGGCAGGTGCTGAGCTCAGGGGCAGCTCGGGAAACGGGGCCAGTGGGTGTCTGCTCCATCTGGGCCTGTGGAGCAAGAGAGGATATTTGGAGGGAGCCTGGGAAGGCAAAAGGCCCCGGTGTGCGCGGGCAGCGGTGCRAAGCGGGGGGCTTGGCCAGAGGCAGAGCCGTCCGATGGCTTATGCTGCCTGCAGTCGGGGATCTCACTTTGGTCTCCAGGGTGTCTCAGACTGTGCTCACCCCCTTTGGGGCAGGGACCAGCTAAATTGGAAGGAGCCGGTCCCCGGTGAGATGCTGTCAGGGTATCACGGTTACCCCCACGCCTGATCCGCAGGTTTGCACAACTCCACTGCTCCCCTGTAACCTGCTCCAGTCCCTGATCAGGGACCTTCTCTGAGACTGGCTTCATGGCTGAGACATGAGTYTGATGCAAGATTATCTCCTTTGGGAATGAGGTTTTTGCAGCAAAGCCAAGAGGAGTTGCCTGKGGGTGCCCATTGGGAGAGTCCCACATGTACCATGTGGTGTTGAGGGTCTCTCCTAAAACCAGGCTGTGTTTCAGATGCACAGCATCCTGCGAAATCCAGAGGAGGGTCTGCTGCAGCACATCCCCTTCTGAGGGTCTTTATTTTACCCTGAGACTCTTAAGGCTGCCGATGAGGCAGGATGCTGASCTCAGGGGTACAATGTCTTGGTGTGAGTGTCCCACGGAGTCTGAGTGTTGGTGTCACRTCAGGGCTCTGCATTGGGCTGCTGGCAGTCCCTGAGCCGCGGGGAGAGCTGGCATTAGCGGCCTAAGCTCTGCCCGGCGTGGACAGGCAGCTCCAGCAATGCTGGTGGCAGTAGGAGCTGGACATGAATTCAAGCYTAAGAGACTGGCTTCTTGCTGGCATAAATCAACCTTGTTGGGTTCAGTACAGCCGCATGATTGAGACCAGGTCAAGATCTGGTTCAGATCTTCCTACTTTGCTTGTTAAGCTCCTGTCCTTGAGGATGGTGTCAGTTCACCTTTGAGCTAAGATAAATGAGTCCCAGTGTAGCAACACTAAATCTATCCAGCCTAGTGCTTGGCTTTCCCGGGTCTCTCTTCTTGCTGCAGGACAGGGAGGGCTTCCAGGGAAATACTTGGGACAGCTGAGAGAGATGGTTCTGCATGGACAGCATTATGCAGAGTCCCCTGTTGCCTTTCCCCTGGAAAAAGTGCAAGAATTCAGACACTGAATAAATTCCACAGACATTAACTATGCTAATCAAGCAACTGCTTATATACAGGGCTGTTATGTACTGCCTTCCTCTTTTCCCCGTGCGTGGTCAAATCAAACTAAAAAAAGATCCCTGTGGAGAGCTTTTATTTCTAGTAGTGGCCTCTTGGCTCTCCTGGAGCGCGTGGTGCTGCGGGTGCTGTGGGGATCCAGCTCCCGGTGCGGCCGCGTGTCCCTTGGGTGCCTCCGCTCCAGCTCGAGCAGTTGCTTTTTGCCTGTCRCTGTCCTTCTGGCACTAACCAGGAGCATCCCATGGTGGGCACAGGGCTGCATCCCGTGTCCCCAGGGATGTCCCCACAGCACTGGCCATCCTGCCTGGGAGCCCTGTGCCAGCCCATGGCACAGCTGCCACGGGGACCCRCCTGGGAGCTGCACCGGCTTTTTTTGGCTTCATTTTGGATGAAAAAATTGCATTTCAGGGGYGGCTCTGTCAGCCCTGTGCTGCTGGTGCAATCCTGCCAGCCCTGGAAGGGATGTGCGTTAGGCCCTGGCAGATGGGCAGCCTTCGGCCGTCTCCTCTGCTCACTTGGATGAGTTGTGCTTGTTGGAATTATTTACTGCGCTGATCAATAAATACTATAGGCAGCGGGCTGTATTTCATGAATGCAACGCTATACATGTGCCTACTGCTATATTTCAAGAGCATAAATAACACTGGGGCATCAGCAGAAATTAAAACCAAACAGATATAACTTAGAACAATTTACACCCAGAATTTTTCAACACAGAGGGGAAGGAAGGAAKGAAACAATGGCTTCAGACAGTGCTCCTGGGCTGTGCCCCTCGCTTAATCGAGCCTTTCTCATGCCTTTCCTGGGGTGCTAGGTCGGCTGCCCATGGCTCTGGCTTTGCTCCTGCCTCCAGCTGAGGTGATATTGGCTGTTTTCCACCAGCACGGGTAAGCCACCTGCTTTCCCCACGTCCCCTCACGTGTGGGGACACAGTCCCGGGCCGGCTGCTGCCACGTGTAATTCAAGAGCTGCCTTTGGCACGTCCCGCCTGCCATCGGCTGGTCCCGGCGGTGGCACACCGGTGTTTATTTTGCTAGCGAGCGTATAATCCAGCAGCATGTGCTGCAGTCGCTAGGTTGTTTGTTTTCCTTCAAAATGCAATATAGATCTAATTATATGAAAACAAACTATAATAAATAGAGGGGTTATTCAGTGCAACCCCCTAAGTGCAGGCAGCGAGCACTCGATTCCCCTTCCCTCTGGTAGCGTTTAAGTGTTTCCCCTGCATCGGTGACGCAGACGTTCTTCATAAATCAGCGGAGGTAGGAGCACATTTGCTCCCCCGTCTTTGAAGAGGCGTCAGATCTCTGAACAGAGGCTTCTTGCTGGGTGATCCTCCGGGGCTGGTTCTCATTTCCTTGTAGGAGGTGGGTCTGGAGCCCATTTTGTGCATTTGGGAAGGCTTTGGGGGGGAAGGGGGAGGAAAACGAATGACTTTGCTTCGTTGACAAAAAAAAAAAGGCCTTGACACCACGAGCACTGCGCACCATTAACATCCCACTGACACAATTATTTACCAGGAAGACGCACATATTGATTTGGCAGTAACCGCACACGCCACGGCAGGGCTGAGGCTGCGGGGATGCTGAAAGGCTCCMCAAGCCTAACCTGGGCTCACCGCTAGCCTTGGTTTGGGACTGATCCTAGCTGGGTTAAGCCCACAGTACATTAGGTACTGCTGTAGTTTTTGCTGCTCTGGTGTCACCCCGGCATTGCCGTATGCCCAGACCCTACAAGGAGGGCGATGGCACCGAGGGCTGTGCCGGTGGGGAGCAGCTGCTGGTGGTGAGGGGTGTGAGATGGCCRAGCTCCCCATCGACTGCTGCCCGTCCTTGCTGGTAGCTGCATCTCTTAAGTGCTGTGCTCGGCACCCTCAGAGACCTTTGCGAAATGTCAGCCCCTGTTACGGATCTTTGCTAGGAATTGCGTGCGTGGCCCCTCGGAAGAGGGGATGGTGAAGGATGGGAACGGCACGGGATGCGTGCGGGCAGTTGCCGCTCTCTGCTGCGGGGTCCCTGTGGTGCTGGGGGGGCTCGGGCAGGGTCCCCGCAGTGCCTGGAGGGTCCTCATGGCTGGTGCGGCTGGCATGGGGGCTGGCGAGGGCCCTGCTGTGGTTGCTGCTGGCAAGGGGCTTCCTGCTGTGGTTGCTGCTGGCAGCCCTCGGGAAAAGCCTCTGGGTGCACCCAGCCCTTGGCTGCAGTGACTCCCAGGTCGTGGGGATGAATGGCAGCACTGGGGAAGGGCAGCACCCGTGGCTGAAGGGGATTGCATCTTCCCTTGTGCATGTTAACAGAAGAAAAACTACCAAGGTGAGGCGTTGGGAGGCCCCAGCTTCTGGGGGCAAGCTGCAAGGGAGGGCAATGAGGAGGGAGGTCTCCTATTCAGCTCTGCCCAATTTTGACTGTCTCGGAGCAAGGGTGTTAATGCACGACAGCTGCATGGTGGCACAAGGCATCCATCTCTGTGCCCAGCCACTCTCGTACCCCTCCTAAATCTCTCCTGTGCCTGCATTAACTGGGAAGGGCTATCAGAGATGTGTCCCTGCACAAGCTTAAGCTCCATGTTAGGGTCAGGTTGWCTGAAGAGGAGCATAAGAGGCTTTTCCAGCTAGCCCATCATCTCTGTGGCTGCCTCGGGATATGCCAGGCCTCTGAGGAGCTGGGCACTAAGGACGGACACTCTTTGGACATGCCCTGGGAGAAACCTTCACCTGGGAATGGCTTGGGTGCTGCCCCGGGAGAGCAGCTGCCCCGGGAGAGGGAGAGCATCGCCGGCTGCAGCCAGGACCGCCACAGTCATACAGGCGGCCACAGCAGGAAGAAACTCCCTGGAAGAATTTTAAGGAATTTATCTGGCAGTTTTTTAAAGGTAATTGTAACACGAAGGTTGAGCTGGAAGATTTCTGCCTCGCTGGGTCGTTTCCACCGAGGAGCTGGCAGCAGGCAAGCTGCTGAGTGAGGAGTCGGTGTTGCCATATGGAGCTCTGCTCTGGCTGCTTGCTAAAGAAAAAAATCATACAGGGCCAGGACTTGGCAGCCCTTCCCCACAGAGACCACTTGTGTGAATAAATGTTACTCATCGGCATTACTCAGTGCTACAGGATCTGGCCCGCATTCATAAAGAAGAACTGGATTTTGGCCTGGGTTCAGCAAAGCACTCACATACGTGCTCAGTGCGAAGCACACGAGCGGTGCCGGTGACTCCCTGGGAGAAATTTTGTGCTTAAACACACTCTTTGCTGGATCTGCACTTTCATCTAACTTGACTTTTGTGCCTTGAATCTCCCTTGGCTTTCCCGGTGGAGGCAGCCTCCGTATCGGCAAAGCCTGTGCTCCTTCCGCGTCTCCCCTGAGTTTGGCTGAGACAGGAGCCTTGTACAAGGGGAGCCGGGGATTTGCTGAARAAGGTTGCAATGGGGAGGCTGAAGCAGGCTGGCAGGGTTACATCTTATTTCTATTGTTAAGAGCAGGGAAGAGGGAGGAAGAAATTCACTGAAATTGGAAGGCTGGGCATTTAAGAACAGTAAAGAAAAAAAAAAMCCCAACCAAACCCATTTTTGTGTGTGTTATGCGTAAATRGTCTGTGGGACTTTGTAGCCACAAGGTCCTCCAGAATCTGAGCGCAGAAGATGAGATGAAGAAAGCRTGGGGCGCAGGTAATGAAGTCATCCCCGTTGCTATTAGATGGGAGATGCTTTGGAAAGGAATCTGACTTGAAGGCTGGAAGTCACAAACCCATCGTTCGCATCCCAACCCGGTTCTCCGCAGGCTCCCTGCTGCCTCTTTGAAACCATGGATTTATCCATGAGACACAAGATCCCGAGTTAGACGGGCTTTCATCTGCGCGGCGATGGCTGCTCCTCTGTTTCTGCACTCATCTTTAATCTAACTCAACCGGCTGCAGCGGAGTTACATCAGGGACACATTTGGCCTCCAGTATTTACAGACGCAAGTGCCAATTTCCCCTTTCGTTTCATAAACGGGTAGTTAAGTACATTAGCGAGCCACGTGAATCGGGACAGCGATCATACGGGCGAGCTCCAGAAAAGGAAATAGTAATGTACAGCAAGACAAGAACAAATTCGAAAGAATAGAAGAAACTCTTGTTAGATACGAAGTGTGTTGCCAAGCCAGTGAATCTGGATGTAGTTAGAGAGGTGTACAGTACACAGAAGAAGTCTGTAATATTTTATTCCAGGGATATATATTTCCGGGACAAGTTGTTAGATTGACCTCTAGCGTTCATTTTCTTAAGGGAAAATTTCTTGATAAAGTCCTGTTTTGATCAGGTCTCGTACCTTTGCACTCTGAACAGGCTTTGGGGGGAGGTTTTGTTTTTCTAGTGGATAAAAACTTAAAATGTCAGTGTCAGTCGGCAGGAATTTTCTAACGAGCTGGCTGACAGGCAGCCAGGCGTACCGTGGAAATGTTGACACATGATTACCTAGGAAGGGGCTGGATGCGGTCCTGGCAATCGGAGGCAATGGGAGGCTTGCCACCGCCGCGCTGGGGCCAAGCGCTCAGCCAGGAGATCAAAGGTATATTTTTTGCTGGAAAGTTTAGTTTGGACAGGTCGTTTGGATTTCACTGGTGTTCTGTTCCCTGAATTCTGTGGTGGGGGAAAAAATTTTATTTACTCTAAGATCCCAGTTTTCTCTTACAGCCATCCCCATCTGTCTTTGAGAATTATGTCCCAAGTTTTCCTCCTTACGAGCTACTTATGGAGGGATCAAGTTTTAGACTTGGTTAGAAACTGGAGCAACTGAAGGTTGGAAGGGTTTTCCCCCAGTTTTGTTGCTGGAAGACGCTCATCCCGTGTATCCTAATCAGTGTTGTTCAGTATCATGTGTCTCAAACTGAAATCCAGATATAATTTATTTGGYTTTGGTTCATTGATTTGAATAGCTGAAAATGTTTGAATGGCAGCCAACCGACGCTAAATATCTTCCTTTTTTTCTCCCAAAGCATTCTTCCCCAGTGTCAGGGAGCTGTCACTAAAACTATTTTTAATTGTTGCAATTTTTAATTCATGATGTTTTGTTGGAAAATATTCATTGGTTGTTTGCTCATAGAGGGAGGAGAAATTCTGGTCTTGGGGAAAGTGATGAAAGTACTTTCACTGACCTCACTTAAATTATTTTGGAATTATGTGCAGGAGAAGTTATCCTCTATAGCCTGAATGCTCTCATGCCGCTTGGAGGCTCCAAAAAGAAGCACTTTCTATCTCTGTAGTTTCAGGCAAGCTAAACAGCAGGCTGAGGGCTTTAAAACCTTGGGGAATCAAAGCCTAATCTTCAAAAAAGCAAGGTAGAATATCACCGTGYAGACAAAGAGAAGTGAAAAAAAAAGACTAGTGTCAGTGTTTTCAAGCAGTGAATTCCTATAAGGACATCTGATTCTGACTTTTTGCTATAAAAAAGACAGAGAAGGATTAGTTCTGGGATATGTTTATTTGCTAACTATTTGCTGAAAATATACCAACTACTTAGCAACTATCCAGAAGGTCTTAGATTTCAATCGTGGTGTTTATTTTTTGCTAAAACTCTGTGATGGCCACCTGACACGAGCTGATCTCCGTGGACGGGCTGGTGCCGACAGCTTGCTTCTCTSTCTGGGTTGTGCCGGCTTGCCTGTGTTGCGTGACGTTTCTGCTCCACCCTTGTGCAAATGCTGCAGAAGGGATTAATTAGCATTGAAATAGTTATGAATTGAGCTTGCTGATGAACGGGCATCCAGGCCCTGCCTTGGAGAGCGAGGACGCTGCCTTCCCCTAGCATGGACCGCTGCAGAARTGCCGTGCTTGCGGCATTCGGGCCCTGCAGATGCCGTTCCCTCCCTGCCCTTGGGGAAGGCTGGGTCTGGTTTTAAGCAGTTTCATGTAAATTCATCAGAGAGAACAGGGAGACTTTGTTGTCTTGAGAGCAGCTGTTGTTTCAAAACACTGTCCTTCCTGGGCAGCTGGAAAGAGCATAGAATAGAATSATTAAGGTTGGAAAARACCTTTAAGATCATGGAGTCCAACCGTCAACCCAGCACCCATGCCCACTAAATCATGTCCCGAAGTGCCACATCCACACGTTTTTTGAACGCCTCTAGTGATGGTGACTCCACCACTTCCCTGGGCAGCCTGTTCCAATGCTTGACTACCCTTTCGGTGAAGAAATTTTTCCTAATATCCAATCTAAACCTCCCCTGGCGCAACTTGAGGCCATTTCCTCTCGTCTCGTCATGTAAGCAGCACTTACATGGCCCACGTAGCTTTTACACCTGAAAAAAGGCTTTTTCCTCCTTGGCCAGCAATAGGGCTTTCCTCGTGCAGAAGAGAGCTGTTGGTGTCCCCACCTGAGCCCTCAACGCGTGGTCCCGTTTGCGCACGCACMCGTTCGGCATCTGAGCTGCCTGCAGGCACACAGGCACCGCTCACGCCGCTGCCGCGCGGATGCACCAACCTCAGGTCTTGGTGTCTTCCCTGGACCAAAGAAACCAGAATTAGCACAGATTAGGTGGGAACCAGCCATGGTTCATGTTCATCCTAATTTTAAAATAAAACTCTGAGTTGCTGCATTTTCCTGTGCTGCAGGAGGTCACGGTGCTGCTCAGAGCAAGGAAATCCCACTGAAATAGCACCGGGATGACTCCGGTGCTGGGGACCAGGAGGGGGGACGTGGGGCAAAGCGAGAAATGAACAATGACTCACTGCGGTGATGGGGAGAAATTTAGATTAAATATCCCTCAACACGCTGAGCACCTGTTGGCTGCATCAGCACCTGCATTGCTTCCGCTAAAGATGTCCATCATTACTCCATCAGCACTCCTGATTCGCAGCCAGTTCAGGTATCAGCCAAGCCGCTGAACAGTGAATACCTTTAATAATTTGCTGCTTTTAATGCATTCAGTCAGGCCAATTACATAAAATTACAGGTCTGCCCTTTTCATTTTACAGATTCTTTTTGTCCTAAGAATGTATAAATATTCGATGAGCCCACTCACTAAACGCTGTGGGCAGCATAAAACTCAGAGAGCAAATATTTTTATATTGCTCTAGTTTTGAAGATCCTGTTGAATATGATTTCTGAAATGTCCCTGCTAGTGCTGCACGGGGACTAGCTTCCCCTGCATGCAAACAGTACTGATCATCACGTAACAAATTGCTAAGTGAATTACGAAATAGCATTTGCATTTCTTGACCATGCCAATGAGTGTAATTTAAATAAATCCATTCATGAGGGCCTAATTAGCAGGAACCATGCAATTTGCAGCCATGTATGGGAAGTGTCTGCTAATCACAGATTGAATCCGGSAGAGTGCTAAGTGCCACTGAAGTGCTGCAGAGTTAAAATCACTCAGACCTTTCAGGGATCAAGCACTAGATCAGAAAAATACTGAATTAATATTGTCGCCCTCCCGCAGGGGCTGGTGCTAGTACTGGAGAGGGGAGCAGGTCCTTGTGTGGTACATGGCCCTCTGGAAACTGCTTCTGGTCCTTCTCTTGCCTCTGTTTTTCCAGCTGTCAAAGGGAGATAATGATGCTGATTTCTTTTAGAGACCACTTTGAGGTCAACTGAGGAGGAAAGCTGAATACAAGTTGAGTAACTTGTTTTTGCAGGCTCTCTTTAGTGTTTATATTAAAAATTCCTAACTTGGACAATCAGCTGACATTGTAAATTAGCGGGAGACATTCAGGTTAGACATTTATTTATTATAAGCACCAATAAAGATGTTATTTGTTTACAGTAACCTACAGGAGTCCAAACTGCTGACTGTCCYCCATTGTGCCATGTGCCGAATGAATGGCAGAAGTCACAGCATCRCTGTGAGACAGGTACGTCAATCAAATGAATCCTCGTCTCAGTATCTGCAAGCTAGAAATTCAGCATCTAATCACATCTTCCAGGGAAATAACTCTGGTCTCACGTCTGCTGCCTTTGTGCCTGTGGCCAGATCGGTGCATCCCTTCATGATGGTCCCGATAACATCTTCCTAGCAGGAGCTATCATGGGAAAGTAAAAAGCAGCTTTTTTTTCAAAATGTAGGTAGATTGATAATGGGAGTGGGRCTAAACCACAAAGCAAAACCACCCGATCATTAGACGTCTGCTGAGGCTGTGGGGACGCCAAGGAGCGGTAGACAACAGCAGCCTTGTTCTGGTGGCTTTCAAACAAAACAATGCCTGCGGCCCTGGGCTGGGGACGCTGCCAGCGTCGGGTTTCACCTGCCCTTTGTGCCTGTGGGAGAAAAGCAGCTCAACCTGGACAAAACCTAATGAAAGTGGCGACCGTGCTGGGCAGCAGCGCAAGATCCCAGCTCGGTTCAGCAAGGCTCCATTTATGTCCCACCAAGACCTTGCTGAGATACTAGACAAGCTCCAYGCCCGCAAGCCCATGGTCTGTGATCCTGCTTTTGTCACCCTCTGCAGGGGTGGAGAACCCGCAGATCTCATTTCAGGGCTTTTTTTTCCCTGGTTTACCTTGCAGTCATGGTGGTAAGGATGAGACCTGTATCTTTGCCAGGATTTTCCAGCTAGTGTAAAAGTTCTCCTTCCCATTCGATTAGGATCCCATCGCCACGTTTCTTATCTTCTGCTTGTTCATCAGCTTGAGATAATTAAAACAACAGAACTAACAAAAAAATTACCTCATGCTGTTTACTGGAGACTTCAAAACTATGGAACAAAGTTAGATCCATGGATCATCCTGTAGAAAAGGTGACCTAAAAAAAAAAACCACCCAGGCTGTCAGTTCTCTGGCATGCCGTTTGTCATCAGCACGGTGTAATTATCATGGACTTTAGTGACACAATAAATATGAGAGCACAGGTGGTATTAATTTTCAGCTGTTTAATTGAAGAAATGAAAGATCCTGTAATACGGAGTCAACACAGAGAATTTGTCAGACTACACTAAAAACTTCAATAGCCATGACCTTGAGGTCATAAAATTACTCATCAGGAGTAAAATTTTTTATGATACAGAATTGAAGAGTATCGATTTTATAAAATATAATTTTATAGGCAATATAAATGGACAAAATGGCTCACTCCTGTCTTCTGCAGGGCCTGAAAACCCGGGAGTGCTGTGTGCAAATCAATACAAATAATATCTTAAAACATAAATTTTAATTCATTTATAAAATACAGGTTGCAATATTTTTTTCCTTAGAGCTACCACAAAAAAAAAAAAAGAACTRGGGAATGGTTCCTCCAAAGCGATCTGAAATTTGCTTTGTTTTGCTGGTGTGTTGTGCTTTTATAATTGTAGCAGAATAAGCCTGATGTCAGACTCCTGGGCTGGTGCTTCATCAGCTTCGTTAAGTCCAGGGACCTGGGACCCGCCAGTGATCCTGCTGAGTGCATTTGTTTAGGGAAAAAAATCTTCCAGGGCCTGCTGTGGAGTAGCACTGCAAGGAAATACAGAAAGTTTGTTAGAACAACAAGCAAGAGATGCAATCAGGTGGTTCAAATTAACATCCTACTGGGAAACCTCGTGTATATTGGGATGAAGCGGCTGCCCCAGAGGGAGCGACAGGGCAGTAATGGCGGGGGACGCGGGTAAAGCCCCACAAAAACTGAAACCCAAGCTCTGAACCCTCAGCTCTGGACCTGACGCAGAGCTCGCTGCCTGAAGGCGAAGCCGACGGTGCCGTGCTCTGAGCTGATCCCTCCGGGCTGAGCGCCCTTCCTCAGGTACGTGAAAGCCTCAGGACTCTGAATTTCTGGTGTTTTTTTGTTTTGGCAGCCATCCTCTGAGCCGCAGGGCCAKGGCCACTGCCCGCTGTGAGGAGCCCTGGCCGCCCTCACGCCACTGCCCCTCACGCCCGTGCTGGCCCTTGAAGGAAGGTCGCACGCAGCGAGAGGGCGCGAAGTCCTTTTCCCGCCCACGGCGCTCGCCGCCATTGTGTCTCCCTGTCCTGAGCGCCTCGCGCCTTCCTTTCAGGGTGCTGCCTGTCCATCCCAGCTGGTCTGTGTCTCCCCTGAGACCCCTTGGTGGTAGGTGGAGCTGTGGTAGGGGCTCCTGCCTGCCCAGCCTCCAAGCTGATGCTGTCCCTGCCCGTGTGGGACGGCCGCCATGTGTTGCTCGGGCTTGGGCAGGGAAAGGAATGAGGATGATGATGGGTCCATGCAAGAAAAATCTCTTTGCAGTGTAAAGCCCGGCCTGGCTTTGGGAGTGCGAGCTCATCTGGTGCCAGACACCAGTTGGGGATGGTGTGGTGGTGCCAAAGGCTTCATACTTTTATTTATTGTGATTTCCATCTTGTTCTCTCTCTCAGAAGAAGGTCTGATCCTGGGCGGTGGTGAGGGAAAGTTCCCTCAGCTGGCCTTGGGAGCTCAGCCCCTGCCTCTGAGGGGGGAGCGAGGGGTGCAGTCGCAAGCTGCAGCTTCCCCTGTCAGGGCCTGTACCATTTTAAATCCTAAATTGCCTCTCTAATCTTCCCTTGATACATGTGTTCCCAGTGCTGTTTTCTTTAACCTGATTTAGCTGTGGTGTGAGGTATGTCATTTAACAATATTTAACTTCTTTTGAGGCAAGAATATTAACATGCCTTGGAGGGACAGTTGAGGTGACTTTCCTACATAAGTGAACATGAATCCTTTCATATAATGGGATGGGAATAGGCTTGAGGGCCCCGTTGTTCAATAGTTTTTGTAAGGCAAATTTGGGATATCTTTCTGTCAGAGTTTAGTTTGAAATGCTCTTTTAGAGAAATCACTTTGTTCTCAGATAACTGCTTACTTTTTTTTAAAGTGTAGACTGTCTATTTCTTTTCTAGTGTGTTCAACAGATCATTATACTAATGCCCAATGAAATGGTTGACAATTCTCACACAAGGTTCCAGGTATAAAGATTGTGAAAGCCATTCAAGACTTTTGTTATAAAGTTTGAACCAGCATCTTCTGAAAAATGTCAGCAGTTCTCTCATATTAAAGGTTATTAAGATTTGGACAAGTTGATGGTTTCTTCTACAAAAGGAAGAGAATCTGACAACTATTTGCTAAATATCAATAATGTCTCTGAGGATAGGCATGAAATAATAAGAGGTATTCAGACCGGCTAACAAAGAGGCCATGGCCAGACTTTGGCATCAATAGAGGGGACTTGGGTGCGCAGTAGCTCACAGGAATGGGCAGTAATGCTACATTGGCAGCCTGAAAATAGCTGATTTTTAAAAATTTTTATTTTAATAAATTCAGAACTTTTCCACTTTTGAGGAAGGAATGAATTCACATTTCCAAGTAGTTTAATATTAAGTCCAAAACCTCATTTAAGGTGGTTTTCAACCCAGCACTTTTCTTTCCTCCCATGTAAATCACCTTTTATATATGAACTGCCTCATTAAATTCAGTTGGACTTCCCAGACAGGAGAAGGAGAGTAAATATTTTTCAGAGGCTGGTGCTAATGGAGTCATTTAATGCGGAATAAATAAATAAATAAAAATTACAGACATTTATTTGAGAAGCACAGGTAGAGTAGTTATAGTAAAATTCATAACTTACATGGCCAAACACAAACAATAAAGAATTGTCTACTTCAGATGGCTTGAAATGCTTTTTATTGAAGACAGATGCTATTTAGGTCAAAACATTTGTGTTAAAAAATAACTTGTTATTCTCACTATGAATAGTTTTAGGTGATTTGTTTAGTTTTTTAAAAAATCTAAATTAGTTTTCTCAAGTTACAGATAAAGAATGGCTTATTCTAGTTCAACACGGGACTTTGTTGCACTTTCAGATCTGCATCCAAACCTTGCTCGCCCTGTAAGTCTCATAGACATAGTACTTTTGTTCTCAAATGACATTTTATATGACTGTATTATATTACTGCAAAATTATGTAATTGATGTGTTTAGATACTAATAGCATTAGTATAATTGTTAGATATAAAGTACCTTACCTTCTTTGTGTATAAACCAGCAAAATGAAAATTGATGCTGTTGTTGTCCATAGTATCTGGATACCACAACTATAGATATTGACTGGACAATTCAAGGTCTGAAAGTATCAGAGGCTTCTTTGTAATGTTTTAAATGGATGCTGAATTAGTAAAGACATGTACAGAGTCAGCATTATGTAGTCACAATACATCTGTAACCGACAACAGTCTTTCACTACAAGCTATGAACGTAAGGCCCAATCCTGCAGTCTTTACTTCTGTGCTCAATCCCTCTGAGCTAAATAACATAGTCCTGAAGTATTCAAACAAAAATCTTGTTGAATGGTATGGTGTTTTAACTGAATAAAAATCTCACAATTACATGTCAGATAGGATTGATTCTGTTTCTTTAGAACAAAAAGCAGGTTTTGCGGTTGTCAGTTTATGAGGAGCTAAGAATTTTGCTTGTGGGAGTACAGGAGAGTAGGATGAACCAAAAAGTAAACTTAATGAACAGCAAAGCTTTGTAGTTGGTAGATTCATACAGATGTTTGAGTATGGTTTTTTTGTTGTTGTTGCTGTCCTGATATGAGTGAGGACCAACATCACTGGAATAAGAGCTGAACAGGGGAGTGTGCTGTAAAACTCTGTATTTTTCTCCTTTGAGTTTTCGATGGTTGAATAAAAAATAGAAAGTCTTGTGAGGGAAGCAGTTTTTCATTCTTTGCTCTCCAAGATTATGTTTTAATATGGGAGGGAGTAGGCTACGTTATTGTCTGTTGCAGTATTTCCCACCCTTCACTGTGTAGCCCCCCAGCGTTAACGTGTCTTCTAAGTGTTCAGTGCTGCTGGGAGTTGGAGCCTGGAGAGCAAACCGGAGAGGCAGCGTTTCCACAGGGATGCACTGCGAGCTGTGGTGCAGTGTTACAGCCGTATCTCTCCACGCAGCTTAAAGCAGATGCACGTCTACAGAGCCGTATGCCCTGCGGAAGTCCTGATGCTTGTGAAGAGAGTGAAAACAAGGGGTTTTCCCGTTCCCACAGCTTTTTATTTGGGAGAGGCACAATTTAGCCCTTTTTTTCTCATTTATTTTAAACAAATGAAAGAGAAATCACAGAAAAGGGGTAAACTAGGAGAAGGGAGTTTCATATGCCCTCACAGCAGTATTGTATATTCTTTCCAACTTTTTATAAACCCCTGGTCTCCAGCAAAGCTAATTTAATCTGTCATTCACAGTTACCCCCAAATACAGTGATCCACTAACTCAGTTAAAAGCTTTTATTTTACAAGTAAAACTAATCTTGAATATTGCAATTAGCAACAAGAAAGTATTTTTATAAAAAAGTAATTCACTAGTATCTCATGATAGAATGATCAGTATTGTGTTTAGGATATTAAAACAGTTGAGCACACATCATTCAAAGTCGTATTTTTTTACTTCGCAGTTTATTTTTTAAAAGTCAAATAGATCAAAGTCTAAGAAACTTGCAGTGTGTTAATGCTGTAGTCTCATGATTTGGCTGAGCGGCCTTAAGCAATGCTCTGCCAAAAAAGGCGGTATGGCCCGCTT
This sequence comes from Oceanodroma leucorhoa, assembly GCA_030449065.1. Lineage (NCBI taxonomy): Eukaryota > Metazoa > Chordata > Aves > Procellariiformes > Oceanodroma > Oceanodroma leucorhoa. The sequence goes on along the minus strand of JASVER010000008.1, from coordinate 17,061,247 downwards.
CCTCATTGCAGGCGTGTTCCGCTCCTCCTCTTTTGGTGAAACTAGTGCTCGTGTAGTTGCACAACAAGCTGATGAAGGAAATGATCTCTGGAAGTTTTTCTACCCTCTTTCTCCCCACGCCCCCCAAAATAGTTTCCAGCCAGATCACTTCCTTCTGCCAGCTTGCTGTGCAGGCTTAGTGCTAATACGAGAAAGGTGAACACATTTGCAGCAGGGATGGGGGAGAACTCTTTTGGAAACTGCAGATTTACATCAGCTTAATTGATGTGAAGAGCCATCCTAAATGTCAGTTCTTTTGACTGGTGGTGAGATACAGAGTATGTTGCACTCTGATTTAATTTAAATGTTTTTTGTCTTTTTTTTTTTTTTTAAGAAACAAAACCAAAAATAGAAAAATAAAATCCTAATCTAAATCACTACATGTTGTGGACAGATAGAAAGTATACTGCTAGAAAGATTGGAAGAACTAGGATATTACACCGTTGTACACATACGTCCTCTTAATGAGTTCATTTCCATCACTGTAGGATAAGACAGTTACCTTGCTCCATCTAGTGATTCAAAGTAAACTGGGAACATGAGTTCTAATTTTTGAGCACGTCAGTATTGTCACAGTGAAGTCAGTCAGGTTGCATTGCTTTGTGAATAGCTGCAAAATTCATCCTGTGTGGATTATTAAATTGTTACACTGCTCCTTGCTAGCTGACTGCTGGGACGGGAAAGTCAGGCAGTGCTGCAAGTAAGTGCACACGTGAGGTGGAAGAGATGTGGCACGCTTCGTGTTTTGAAGGACCCTTGCAGTATTGCAATGTCAGTCTCTCCTTCCAGCCCTTGTTACCATACCAACTTCCATTGCTTACCTCTTAAATCCCAAACTAGCTCTGCAATATTCTTCTCTCACACCGAGGAGGACCTTTTTTTTTTTAAAAAAAAAAACAACTACACAGCTGTATATTATTAATATATATATTTTATATAGATATCTTTCTTCCTGTGTGTGTTTGCTCCTAGTAGTTTTGTTTGACAATTGAGACTGGGGTGCTTTTCCGTAATAAATACAGGTTTAGCAAAGCAGAATAAGATTGATTTTGTTTTGAATCATCAAAAAAGTTCACTGCCTAAGCTCCCTTTGTAGTCGGTTGAGAGACAGACAGCAAGAAAGAGGCACCTGTACAAATTTATGTTGCTTAGATGAGGATAGGATAAATGGCCCTCCCTGTGGATGTACACGTGTGTATCTCGGTGTTGACAGCAGGGGAAACCTTGGGCGCTGTAAAATAAATCCTGTCCAGACTTTTCATGGTGCATTTAAGGAGATCTGAGACCTGTGCAGAGAGCGTGAAACAACACTATTGCTGCCTACCTGAGGAGAGATTTCTGTAGAACAGCCAAAATTGTGAATGCTTTGGGTGAACTTTTGTCCTCCCATTGTCTTTACAAACAGAAACAGATGTATTTCTTTTAATATTTTTATTAGTCACTCTTTTTCTTAAAGTAAAATTGTATGTTTATGTTTTAGTCTTTAGTTCATATGGGACTGTGGAATAAGTAGATTAAAATGATTACCAGTCAGAAATATGTTTATTATCATCAGTAGAGTACAAGTCCATGAAATCTAATTCATCATATACATCTGTGTTTAATACTTGTATTCTATAATCTTTTTATTTTTTAGAATGTAATCGGTGTGGTTATTGGGAAAACAGATGTCAGAGGCTTTCCAGACAGAAAAAGTACAGTCCCTTTTAACTGTTTTTACTTCATTTTCTTATACGGTATAATTTGGCATATATGACTGAAATCAATATTTAAATGATAAACAGACTTCTTAGTGTAAAATGTATAGAATAAAAATGCGCAAAAAAAAATTGTGTGTGTTTGAGAAGCAAGATGAAAGAGCAGTGTTAGTTTGGCTAAACCTTATCAATTGGAATTTGTTTGGAAAAACTCCATCATGGAAGTGTTTCAGGGTCTGAAGAAGATGGTACCGATATGAACCCACTATTATATAAATTCTGCTGGGATTGATCTGGTCCCTTCATATTCATTCTCTCTTAAAACAGGAATGTTAAGGAGATCTCTTGAGGAGTGAAACAAGTAATTTCTGGTCTGAGTAGACCAGCTTCATCTTATCGTATACTCCTAAAGAAAAAATAGGAATAATATGTTGTTAATACAGCATTAGTTGGAAATTGAAATAACATATCTACAGCTTAGGGTTGATACAGACGCTGTTAGGAAGCATCTCCAGTCCTAGAGAGCCATTCCAGCTGTGCGTGAAGTGCTCAGATATTCTGTTGGCATTGTCATCAAGCTGAGATGCTGTAGTGGTGAATTTTTAGAAGGAAGTCATCGTCGTCACCAGAAACAATTCTACACAGTCTGAAAATGTGGTGTTCGTGTTTATGCCTCCATGGAACTACAGTCACATTATGCTTACTCTATGCAGATCACTATACAGTTTTCATTGATAATTTAAAAATAACATAATGCTGGATGATCCATGGAAAGCTCTGTTAATTAGCTGTAAAAGAAAAGGGAGTGCAGTGTTTTGGAGCCTGATACCCTCTTTACCATGAACCTTCCATAGAGCTGGAAACACTTTGCTTTATTCAGTTAAACCCCTTGGTACTATGTGGACAGTGATACTGCCGGTGATCTGCAGCCTTGTATGTCATCGCGGTGATCTCGTCCATGGGCACAGCCATCTAAAGACAGCCTACCTGCTACAGAATTTGGGCTAGTATGTACACTCCTTCACAGCGTTGCTTCATGCGTTAGCCCTGTTTATGCGTTTGTCCATGCCTTGAATGTAGCATCATACAGTTCTTTTATTTCTCTTGCATTAGGTCTGTAAGTTTATACGGTGCTGCCTAAAGTTAAGTGATATGGGTGGTACAGGTACAATTACGGCATGAGTTGCCACCCCCACTCACCAACACCAGTGTGTTTACTGAACAGCCTGCTGACCTCTAGTGGTACTCACCAGATTGCGGGTAGTAAATTCATGACAAAATTTCGGAAAGCCTCGAAATAATAGTTTTTATACATATATTCTAGATTGAAATCAAGCTGTGCTAATGAATTGTAATAGTGCTGTTTATTTTTGCAGACATTGGGTCCGAGAGATACACCTTCAGTTTTACTATTCGTGATTCACCGACTTATTTTATAAATGTAAATTCTTGGGGCAGAGAAGAGTATATTAGATCACTTTCAGAAAGCTTTGGGGTTGGTGACTGTGGTAAGTTGGAGTTTATTCTTAACATGTTTCTGTTTGAATGTGTTTTTTTTCCAGTAAATCAGTGTTATGTGTTTGTGGTTTTGCTTTATTTTTCTCTGAGGACTCAGAAAACAGTCTAATTGGAAACAAATTGTTCAGTTATGTTAAGTATAAAGAGGAAAGGAATAAGATTTCAAGGATTTAAATTCAAAACCAGTAAATATGTCAACAAAAAGACTAGATACAAATCCACTGAATGGAGCCACCCAGAACTTGTCTATAGTTAATAGATCTAAATTCTTACATTATATTCAGTTCTCATAAATTACAAAAAATAAACTCTGTAAAGTAGTTTGGTGGTTTTCTTTGTCTTCATCTAGTTATAGATATGACTATGATTGTTCATAAAAACACAACAAAAATCTTGTATTTATTTACAGGCTGTGCTTTTATCTCGTTAAGTTAATAGAAAGGCTTTGCTGCCCATGGTTGCTAGATCAGAGTGTTTGGATAAAACTTGTGACTATGAAGAGTATACACTCAAGAACTCAGCGTCATTTTGTTTCCATTAAATGTCTTGAGGGCTCCTGTGGGACTTTGGCTATAATGTGAGCTGTCCGGACAGATACGGTTTTCAGCATGAAAACCTTTAGCAGTAGTTACTGCACGTATCTTTTCCTTTCCATATCAACCTTGAAAGCAACCATTTTTAAAAGCAACTTCTCTTTATATGTATCTATATTCAGTTTTCTAACATTACTTATCAATTTTTTATTTTAGTTACAATTGAAAATCCTTTAGTTCAGTCAAAGGAAGCAGAAAGGGAAGAAAAATTCAACCCTGTAACTCCTAGGTAAATGTAAAGCATAGACTGGTAGTTCTTTCCAGAAAGATCAAAGTTAACACTTGCTCTAGTTGCCAGCCAAGTGCAGCAGCATGTGATTGGTAGAATTATTTGGGGTTAGTCTTCTTATGTAGCTGTACCTTCCTCCCTGTGTTCAACCATCTATGGTCAAATAATCTCAAAAGACAATATATTTCTCAGTATATGGTCTTGGGAGTTTTGTCATGAAATAATAATGCTCTTTGTACTAAACAGAGTAAATGTCATTCTTTGAGTAAAGTCTACTAAAATTATTTGAAATTGATTTTATTTTGCCAAAGTGTTTTATCAGACATAACTGTTTTATAGACAGTATATCCTTATCAAAATCCATTCACATGACATGTTTATCTAGAAGGTATTTCAATACACTGTGTTGCCATTTGTTACTTATTTGGTAAGGCATTGTCATTCCTTTTGTATCATGCGATGTATATATGTTGTCTTTCAGTGTATTCTCTAAAACCTGAACAATATGAATCGGTGTATGAAACTAACATTGCAAGTCGTAATTTAGATATGTTTTAACTTAGCTTTGATATCTAAGATGTAGATGTTAGATAGACTAATACACCTGTCCTTTAATTAGGGTTTCTTTCCTAATTGGTCGTATTAGGAAATGATTATCTCTAAGCTGTAGTAGTTACACTCACTTTCTGGCTAAGCAGAAAGAAGTAAAAGAACAAATGTCAGGTAGAAACTTCACTGAGGAAAACAGCTCCTCTCTAAATCTATAGATTTCATAAGCATTTGTAAAATATATTTATCCAGAATATATTGAATATATCTTATTTCCACTGGCTAGCAGTGCATTATAAATATTACTGAGATCATTGGGCTATTACTTTTGAAAGCACCTTACCAAATCCAATCTGACTATAGTAGTGTCTTATTAAGTCATGATGCCAAAACCTCTCAGTTACCTGGATTACAGACATTTCAGAATTTATTTTATTTTTAGTGATTGATAAGGGCTGAAAGACTTACACATACGTATTGTACATTGCTAGCAATTCATGCTGGCTTTTCAATTCTAAATAAGTATAAAGTACACAATAATAAGTATTCCATAAGAGAAAAGTATATAATTTTTTAAAAATCATTTTAGAACAAATTAATTCCGATTTTTCCATATCTTTAGGGAAAACGGTAAAGGAATAAATCAGCAGTTATTTTCTCATGTGAATTGAATTAACATTTTACACTGTTAATATATTGGTGAGTGAAATGTTGATCGATGTGATTTGTTTTGTGCATACAATCTAGCTGCTACAAATTATTGCTCAGTGAAAATCATTCAGTGGTCAAAACGTCTTCATGTTGCGAAATGGACACCAAACTACTTTCTCTGTTGCATCTGCCTGTCAAGGACCCTCAGGACTATTATTCACTGGGCGATATCATTGCAAACGGACAAAGTCTCGATGGAAAAATCCTTAATGTGCTTGCAGCTGTAATGTCAGTAAGTTCAGGAGCCACAAGAGAGTAGTGTTTTTCTACTGTACCATGGGTAACCTAATGGACTTAAGTGTGAATATGGATTTTGGGACTCATAGTGGACAGGAATCACTGGTTTTGTTTGTTTGTTTAGGTTGGCAGTCACTTCAGCTGAGTTACAGTAACCATACAACCTACTTGATGAGATTTTTATCAACAACATGAGAGGGGAAATTAAGGGAATGGAAATGTCCTACATCAGTTGTCTTTTTGAAATCATGCATGCGCAAGAAGTAGATAACTTCAAATTTGTAAAATGCAAATTTTTATAAAATAAAATGTGTTCCTTTATCTTCAAGTAAAATTACTGTTGTTAAACTTTTAGTGGTGTACATGGGTGTTTTTGTTTTTTTTATTGGTCTACAGGTNCTTTTTAACTCTTCTGTTTTCTACGTTATCACTTCTATTCTCCTAAACACTTAGTAGAGGAAAAGTGATTGCTTCTCTTTCTTCTTAAAGGTTGGGGAGCCAAAATATTTTATGACTTCAGACAAAAGAAAAGGTCAGAGGTGTGAGGTGAAGCTGTATGATGAAACAGAGATGTCTTTTCCAATAGTATGGTAAAATGTTTTTTAATTCACTAAAATACACAAATTAATGCAAGAGTAGGTAAAGGAATTAACTATAATACATACTGTTGTAACACTGTCTTTTAATTTAAATGTATTGTTATTTGGGTGGCAACTGTGTTGAGGCAGCAATGTACACTGAACAGAAGCTTAAAAAAGAGATTCATTGGAGTGACCGTATATATTGTCCAATTTTATGACTTCCTGACAGACTGCTAGCTCATGAATGGCAAAATGAAGCTTAGCTCCAAATAGTTACATTTTTTCATGTGGAAATTTGAACTAATTCAGGAAACGGCATTTAAAAACAGCTGCAAAGGCAGTACATTTCTTCCACAAACTGGGGGGGGGGAAAGAGGAGCATGCTTCATTTTTAAAGCCAAGCAGAATTAACAAGTGGAATGGAAATAGGTTGAAATAGTTTTTAAATGTTTAAAATAGTGCAGAAACATTTTGATACTACTTTGGCTGTATTTTCAAACTGTATCCCATTTACAAACATGACTATTTCCATACCATTTATGCATGTCAATAGTGATTTCTTTACACAGGAGCTCTTGCATTTTGCCCACAGTTTGCTGAATAAACTCGTGGCTTATCTACGTGCAAGGGTATGTGGGTATTTGTTTGCCCTGGGTTTGCTGTCCGTCGGTTGAAATGACCTTTGTTCCCTAGACAGAAGTAGCAAGGTAGCATTGCAGTCTGTCTGAGTTAGAAACTGAATTATCATTCAGTGTAATGTTTAACACGGTTCATGTATACACACGAACACTAATAAGCATCTATGGTGTGAAGTTTTCTAGCCCTTGAGCTGCCACCAATATTAATTCGCAGCAGCAGCTCCGATACTCTTGTTTCGGCGCTGGTACGTGGTGATCCTGAGCTGTGTACTKCAGGAGTCCTCAGAAGCAGAGACTAGGTGGTGTGGCTGTGTGTTTACCCTAAAGAGCGCCTTTTGTGCTTTCGTGGAGCCGTAGGTAGAGGCAAAGATTCAGGAAATCCTTGAGCAACAGCATTGTAGTGAAGATATTTCAGAGGCCATCAGTGAAGAGGTGGCTGAGCAATGCTAGATGAAAAGCATGTCTTAAATCGTTTTCCAAGGATTAAGAAAAAAAAACACCAGACAAAACCGTGCTTTGGCAGCATTCTTGCCATTCAAACTTACAAGGAACTGAATGAGATTTTATCAAGGGACCTAACCATCAAATTATCATTTTTGAGGGATACCACTGACCTCACTCTAGTCTCATCATCCACAGTTACAAGGATTCCAGCGTTGCAAAGCCAGCTGAACGTCTGGCCTAGTGATGTGAGCAATCAACTTGTTCCCACACAAAAGGCTCAGCTGCTAAGCAGTTATTTTAACTGTGATTTGCTTTAGTTAGAAATTATTTTTGTCAAAGCTCTGAAATACACACAGTATTTTTCCAGGTATATTCTGCATTGAATCATTTTGAACAATCTAGTAGCCCTTTATTTTATCCTGTTTGACATGGGATAAAATAGAGACCGTATTAGACTGTAGATAAAGCATCCTGTCTGGTTGCAAACTAGATGCCTGTGGATATACATGGCATTTCATTTGCATGTGCATGTAACAAAGGAGTTGTGTCCCCTTGGACCAATTTAATTATAACTATATTATTTACTAGTTTAGTACTAAACAGTTTGAGTGCTGTTTCAAAAATGTTTTGATACATTAACTTTTTTTTTTTTAATTTAGTTGGGATAATGAATCTATCCGGCTTGCACAGAGTTGGATCCCACGAGAAACAGGTATAATAGTCTGGTTTTTATGTTTTTACTGCAGTTCTTAACGTGATACTTATTCTGCAGTTAACAGGGTTTTTTTTTTGTGCACAGTAATATTTGCATCAGATGTGAGAATAAATTTTGACAAATTTAGGAACTGTATGACTGCAACTGTGATATCAAAAACCATCATTACAACTAATCCAGGTAAGAGCTGTTGAAGTATTGCTTTGGTATTAGTAATCATTATACGTTACAATGCATGAATGAATCTATTGGAGGTCTGATTTCTTCCACCTGCTTGCCTCAGAAAGAAAGCTCCCTGCTTCTTGTCTGTTACACAGTGACCAAAGCTTTTGGCTTCTACCTTTTTCCCTTTTTTTTTAATTTTAATTTTATCTAAGCAGCCTTCATATATTCCATGTAGGACTAACAGTTAATGTAAAAACGAGAAAAGCATCTCTTGGCTAATTCCAAGAGACAACGTGTTGGTGCTACCAGAATAAAAAGTTGTAAAATATAATTATGCTGTTATTTTTACATGCTACGTGTATTAATAACTTTTAAAAATACATTTTCAAGAAACAGCAGAAGCAAATGTTCTCTTCAGCTTCATAAAAGAAAGTGCACAATCAGGACCTTTGCATGACAAAATGGAGGAGCAGTCAAAAGCATCCATTAACTGTAAGCATGGATCCAAACACTTTGATTTTATTTAACTATATAGTGTAGTTTCATAGTGCAGTTGAAATATCAAGTTCTTGTCTGTGTGTTCATAGAAACAAAACTAAGGTATAGCCTGGCTGAATACTTAAAGTTTGGACTGTTGTTACTGGGGCTATCCCTTATCACATCAGTTATGTATCTTCAGGGTTGGTGGCTATGCCCACTTGCAGCCCGTCTGGTATGTTCTTTCTGTCTTGAATAAGTACAAAAAATGGAGAGGGAAAGTTTTTTGTCAAAAACTCGTTTTGGGGGATACGTTTTTTTCCTGATTTGACTCCCCTTTTGTTTTATTTTTTGTCCCCAAATGATAAGCCTGCTTCAAAAGGAAGGTGTGTGGCGCTTTTCTGATGCTTTAGACCAAATCCTCTCCTTTTTATTACCTTAAGATCCTTTTTTGTTATTGCTCTTCTGTGTTGTTTATTTCTCAGACACACTGAACATGTCTTTTAAACTTTCAGTGGAGACTATAGTTGATGTTTATACTGTGGAACAGCTGAAAGAAAAAGCTTTACAGAGTGATGGGAAACTTGAACCAGTCTATGGCATTATTTATGGCTACATTTCTACACTGGACATTGATGATAATGCATCTAAAGTTATTCGCAACAGATGGTAAGCAACGGCTTGTTTTAAATTTGTATTAAAAAGTGCTTATCCTTCTTCCCCTGACCCAAATTAGATGGAACAATATTTTAGTCCCGTTCTGGACAAAAAATAAAACTCCTCTGGAGGATGCCATGTGAATTTCTGTTGTGTAGACTTCCAGAAGTAGCAAGGAAGAGGAGCTGGCTCTATGAAGGACTTGCTCTTTCTGGTCCTAGAGGAGCAAAGATGAAAGAGGCCATTTTGTCTCAGACAGATTTAAGAGTTTAGAAGATGAAGATTTTTTTTAAAGAGGAGAGAAGTCTCTTGGGGAATCTCAGTCTAGAAAACAGTTTCAAACAAGGAGGAATTGCATATATGCATTAATTTCTTCTTATGTTTCAGTTCAATATGCCGTTTTCTGGTGAATGAAATGTCGAACACATGCACTTTCTGCAGTGACATCTCTTCAGATTCAAAGTCAACTTTTGCAAGCTTTGACATACTTGTTGATCTGACAGATCACACAGGCACTCTTTATTCTTGTTACCTGTCTGACTGTGTAGCTGAGGAAACATTAGGCTGCACAGTAAGTAGAAATGAATTAGGTTGTTCATATTTGATCTGAGCTGTGAAGCCTGATGAAAATTACAAATATATGTAAATGTTCTTCATATATGTGTATGTACACTGGTTAAAAAATTGCATATGGATGTGGATACACACACACACACTTGGCTTTTTAACAAGTCAAAAGTTAAAAGTCAGTAGCTGCTGATAATAAGAAACGTGTTAAATGTGAGAGTTAATACTCTCTTCAGAATACTGCTTTATTTTAATTAATTTACACTTTTCTGAGAACATGGTTGGAATTCCCTAATTTTGATTCTCAAACACCCTGCAATTTATTCTGATTAATCTGTCTTGGTACATACATTACAACAAACACTATGTTAAAAGAGGGAAAATACAGCTTAGAAATGCATTAAAAAATGCATAAGATGCTCTTTTCATCATCATTTTGTTGTGGAGATGTTGTTATAACTATATGCTGAAGAAGTGTTTTGTGATGTCCTGTTATTAACAGGTCCATGAGTTCCTCACTCTAACAGAAGACAAGAAGACTGCATTGAAATGGCAACTTCTTTTGGAACGAAGCAAGATTTATTTTAAAGTTAGTATTTAATGTTAATTTAAAACAGTGGCTGTTTCCCATTCGGCAGTATATTTAGTAATGAAAAATTCCATGACAGTTCTGCTGAACTTTTTAAAATAAGAATTAGTTTTTGTACAGATTCTGAATATTCCAAGTAAATAGTCTTTGTCATAATTTCAACATTAGGGGATGTACCTGCAGGATCAGATATACAGGCCTCTTTCAGGCAAACTATGAAAGACACAAACTGCTCTTAGCCAATACCCATTAAGGAGCTGATATTTCAAAAGCATGTATACATGATTTAGTCACTGACTTAATGATTCCTTAATGATTCCTGAACCTTAATGATTCTATGACTACTATGGCTGTAGGTTTATAATGAATAAAGTTAACACTATCAGTTTGCAAGAATAAGGCCCAGTCTATATATGTAATAGATTGGATGGTATATGGGGTTACCTAAGTATATTTCTTAGTTACCTGTATTTTTGGAAATCATTTGATTAGGCATGTCTAAAATCTGCAATTCTCCTTAAAGCAACAACAATATTAGATTCACACACCTGGAGCAGTTGTTAAAACATCTGCTATTACTTGCAATATTCTTTACTTTTTTAGTTGCATGCTGTATACTGGACTGAATTCTTTTTTCATAGAACTGCCTGTTCTAGGACAACTCTAAACTGACTCCCTTTTTTCAGCTTGCCCTTCTTGTAAAACTGTTCCTACTCTCCCATCTCCCCTACCCTCTGTCTCTATTACCAGGAAAAAATGGAAGTGTTCACTTCAGTAGTGACAGGTATATAGCATAAAATGTGTGTACTCATGTATAAAATAATGTAAACTATATATAACCAAATCTGTCAATTAAATATGCTGTGTGATATTTGAAAATAATATATTTCAAAGTGCTATACAGCAGTAAAAAACAAAGACCCTTAATTATTTTTACAGGTTACTTTGTCACCCAGTTGGAGAACCGGACTGAAAGTGAATGTTCTTTCATGCAAACTGGCAGACCCTAGAGAGGCCAGTCAGAGCTTGTTGGGAAAAGAGATTGGAAATAAGAGATTACACTATGTGGCTTGATAACAGCTAGAAAAAAGACTATTTCTTCACTGTATTATTAGAGGTAGAATGCTGTTGTCATTGCATTTTGCTAAGTATGTTCTGATGGTAAAGAAGGAATATACATTACTAATCCCTGTAAGTGGGCTTCTGTGTTGATCTTTTTTAGGTGATTGTACTTTAAAAAGTGTACTAGGGCCTCAGCTTAAGAAAAGTTAGTTCTACTCCCCTTACAAGGGGGATGGGAGCTTTCTTTACTTAGTTGAAAATATATTTTAAAAGATCAGAAATAACAAACAGTACAAGACAGATCTGTTGAGCTTCTGTGTTTTTAACTGCCTTGCTACTTTCATGCTACTTTTGTGTTAGTTCAAAAAATAAAGACCCACTTTGAAATACTGGCTGGGTTTGTGGTGTACGTTGGTGAGTCCAAACACGGAACTTCTGGCAACTGCAGAGGCTTGGAAATAGCCATGAGGTTTGCAAGGCTGCTTTTCTTTAGGGCAGACTAAGTCTTACTAGAACTGAGTAATCAGTTACCAGGGACTTCTAACAACCAAACAAGCTAAGACTGTAAGCGGCAGAGAAGAAAGGACCCTTCTTCACAAAGATAGTTGTTAGCTGAACAGAAAGAACCTAGGTATGTACATTTTGCCCTTCTCCATGTATTTTTTCCTATATTTTAACCTATTTCTGTCCTTAGCTTCCCCTGCAGCTGGTGTATTTGCTACATTCACCAGCCCTCAACTTCTGAGCATATTGGGAGTTGGCCTATTTCAAATGGTGGGAAGATACTGCGGCCCTTCTCTTGTAAAGTCTTTGTTAGGCTAGAACACCTTGAGGAACTCTGATCACCCCTGGTTCACTACCTGCCCTTTAAAGCAGCATGGCAGAGAGAAAACAACTACAGAAACTGAATTTTGACACGCAATACTCCAGGATTGCACCCCCTACTCACGTGAGTGGGAACAAGGGACTAAACGCACAAAAAAATGTTGCTGGTGTTGGGTCACTACGTCTCTCCTGTTGCAGCAATAAACAACTTCAGAGTATTCACTGTTATGGCTGGAAAAATGTTGAAGTGAATGTTTCCATTAATTTTAATCACAACTCAGCTCAGCAATCAATACACAGTGCTTAAGACCTGTAGTGGTTTAACCCGGCAGGCAGCCAGGTGCCACACAGCCGCTCGCTGACTCCCCCCCAGTGGGATGGGGAGAGAATCGGGAAAAGAAAAATTTGTGGATTGAGATAAAGACAGTTTAATAGAACAGAAAAGGAAGGAATAATAATAATAACAATGCTAATTATGTAATAATGATACAATATAGAAAATGAGTGATGCACAATGCAATTGCTCACCACCCGCCGAGAAAATGGCCAAAACCCGACAACCGCTTCCTGGACCCCCCCATTCATACACTGGGCATGACGTCCCATGGCATGGAATACCCCGTGGACCAGCTGGGCTGGCTGTCCCGGCTACGCTCCCTCCCAGCCTCTTGTGCGCCTGGCAGAGCATGGGAAGCTGGAAAGTCCTTGAGTAGTAAATTACCTAGCAACAACTAAAAACATTAGTGTGTTATCAACATTCTTCTTATACTAAATCCAAAACATAGCACTAGGAAGAAATTTAACTCTATCCCAGCCAAAACCAGGACAAGACCAAACTACACATGATGGATGCATTGTTGCTGTTGCCATAGACCGTAATGTGGATTTTATCCTTCCTTTTCAGAATTATTCACCCCAACTTCCCTGCTCAGCCCAGCTCTGTTGGCCTGACGTCTCTGCTTGGCCCAGCTCATCGAGTTGCAACAAATTCAGAGCACAGCTTCCCTGCTGACGGAGACAGGCTTAAGTGAAGGAGCATTTTGACTGCTATGAGCCAGGGGCTGGGTCTGTTCAGGTATAATGCCTTAATGTTTGTTTCAGTGGGCCTCCGTTCCTTAGGCTTCCTTTAGATGAAATCTGAATTATGTCCACAGCATTTAGGCCTCATCATACAAAGAACTTTTACACGTGCTTTAAGCCATTGGCTTAAGTCAAAATACAGTGAACTGAAATGTGTGCGTGTTTGCAGGATCAGTCCCCAGCGCAGGTGGCATATGGGTACGCAGTGGTGCGCTACAGATGCACGCAGCTGGAGAAGCAAGTGGATAGAAAAATTTCTATTTTTCTTCCACAACATCTTCTGCTTTCTGTTTGCCATGTGATTTGCAGCACCCTGGACCACGCTGCTCTTTCGCAGAGGTGCATGTCTTTGGGCTACGGTAACTTTCTCTGCAAGACTCTCCAAATGCACTTTTAAAAACAAAGTGGTTATTAAGATCTGGCTCCAATAAATGGAAGCAGTCAACTTCGGTGCTTGCACGTATGTAAAAAAATAATCCATCTGTTTTTGTTAGAAATTAGTCAGTTCTGTGCAACCTTTGAAAATGGTAAGTTTTGATGTTTGCGGGGGGAGGGTTTTTTTAATTATATTTTACAACTTTGTCACTCCATTGAATTGAAAGAGAACTTGCTGTCATGCAAAGTGGTAGAGAGTCTTGGATCAGTTGGAGTTTGGAAACGGGAAAAGTTACACAGCATGGCTTTTTAACAGCTGGAAATATTTAGAAACGCCAACTGTTGCACTGCGTTGTATAAGTAATGGTAATTGTTGCAGTTAGATTTTCATTAAAAATATATTTAAATCAGTAAAAGTAAAGACAAGTTTACTGGTGATCTTTACCAATAAGCTTCTTTATTCTTGATCTTTTGTATTATTTTACTTTTAGAAGCATATTTAAAGCTCAGTTTAGGAAAAAAATCTGCTAAGCATCTGGCACACTTCCTGCCATATTACGCCTCTTGGAGTGGGAGGAAAAGCAATCCTCATTTAATTTGTACGTTTGAAAAATGCACGGAGGAATTGTGAAACTAATCTAAAAAGCAAACATCTTTTTATTGTACAATACCCCAAGGAAAGAAATTCTTTCTGAAGCTGTAATTCTTGATTTACTGTTACACATATATCTTTGATTTTACATAGCATGGGTGAGCTTTAGCTCCTACATCACCATTTTAATGGTTTAATTTATAATTTTTATTTTAAGGCAATACATTGGCAAAGCTCAAAGCATCAGTAGAGGAGAAGAGCACGCACAGTGACAGCCAGCCCAGCTGCCCTCCCCGGCTGTCCTGCACACCATCGACAGTTCCAAGGTACGGTTTGGGTATCAACCATCTGCCCCAAGCTGGGTTGGACTCCAGGTTCATAGCCTCAGAGGAGGCTGAAGCCTCCATGGAAATGGGGCTGTTTTAGTCAAATGCCTTTCGAGCTCATGAGTTACGTGTCTTTGGTGCGTGACAGTCCATTAGACGCTTGGGCCGTGTAAGTGTTTAACGTACAGGACAGCTTGTGTGTCTTTTCATTCACCAGATGTTCCCAAAAGAGCCTCCTCCTACGCAGACAGGGTCCCAGCCCGGCTCCCGGTTAGGATGCACGTGTTTGCTGTGCCACCTTAAACCGCATGGAGAGGACATCGCTTATCCCAGCCTCTATCTCATCGTTGGCCTGCACTGAGCCAACTCCTTTGGGAGACCCCGTCAGAATCAAGTCCCCTTCCTCCAGGGTGAATATTTCACTGATGTAGCTGATCAGGTAAGGGATGGAGAAGATCATTGAGGAGGTCTCCCCCTCCTGCCTCAGCTTCCCGTTCACCTTGAGCCAGATCTTCAGCTTGTGAGGGTCTGGGATCTTCTCCTTGGGCACGAAGTCACTGACCGGGCATGAGGAACCGAAGCCCTTGGCCAAGGTCCAGGGCAGACCCTTCTTTTTGCACTCCTCCTGGGTGTCCCTGGCCGTCATGTCCAAGCACAGGGCATAGCCCGCCACGTGCTCCATGGCGGCCTCCTGGGACACGGCCTGGGCTCTCTTCCCGATCACCACCCCCAGCTCCACTTCGTGGTGCAGGTTGTTGCAGTAGTAGGGCCGGAGGATAGGCGAACCTTCGCGCACGTAGGCCGAGGAGGGCTTGAGGAAGAAGAGGGGCTCCCGGGGCACCGCGCTCCCCATCTCCTTGGCGTGCTCGGAGTAGTTGCGCCCCACGCAGACGATGTTCCTGCCCCACTCCCAGAAGCGGGACAGGGGTTTGGAGGAGGCCATGGCCGCGGCGGGTCTCCTTCACCGCGGACCGCGGGCGCCCTTGGGCCGTCCTTGCCGGGCCCGGAGCCGCGCTGCCGCCGCCGCTACCGCCTCTCCTCCGCCCCGCTCTCCTTCCCTCCCGCCTGCCTGCTCCCTGCCCGCCGCCGATTGCCCAGGGCTGCCGCCTGCCCCCCGCCTCCTTACCCGGGTTAGCAAATCGCCCGGCCCGGGCGTGCCGGCAGGAGCGGGGAAGGAAGGAGGGGGCCGGGCGGGCGCAGCGCCGCCCCCGCCGCACGCCGGGCCGGGGCCGGGGCCGGGCCGTGCGGGCCGCCGCTGCCCGCCTCCCCGGGGCCGGCCGCGGGGCGGGGAGCAAAGGTAACCGGGCCGGGCCTGGGCACCGGGCGGGGCGCGCCGTACCATGCTCGGCGGGGGCTGGCGGGGCCTCGGCACCGCCCTGGTGGCCCTGGGAGCTGGGGCCCTGCTCCGAGCCGGTACGTGGGGCGGGCGGCGCCGGGGATGCACCCCGGTAGGACCCGCGGGGCCGGGCAGCGCCTCCTCCGCGGCCGGGCCGGGGCGCGGGGGGCCGGGCCCTGTCCCCGGGTAGTGGGGCGGGGGCCGCGGCGGGATGTCCCCTTGCAGCGGGGCTGGGGTCTGTGCAGCGACCTCCTTGCAGCCGGGACCGGGGAGGAGGGGGCGTGCGATGCCCCCCTTGCAGCCGGGACCGGGGAGGGCGGGGCGTGCGATGCCTCCCTTGCAGCTGGGACCGCGGGGCGGGGGCGTGCGATGCCCCCCTTGCAGCTGGGACCGGGAAGGGGGGGGCGTGCGATGCCCCCCTTGCAGCTGGGACCGGGGAGGAGGGGGCGTGCGATGCCCCCCTTGCAGCTGGGACCGGGGAGGGGGCGTACCGTGTGCCCGCCCCTACGCCGGGACCCGCAGGGAGCTGGGCGGCTGCAGGCACCCGGCCGTGGGTGGCCGGCCCTGGGGCTGGCGGTGGGGTTCAGCCCGSCTGGCAGCGGGTCCCCCCGGCAAGCTCGGAAGTTTGACGGTGGTTTTTCTCTCTTCGTTTCCCGGCTCAGGGGTGCACCGAGGTTTTTAAGCTGACTCACAGCCCCAAGTAGGTCAGTATCTGCTCAGCTGGAGCCTGTCTCTGTCGGTGGCGTTTCCTATCGATAACCCATCTGGGAGGCTCCCGAGGAGTTTTTGGGCTACCAAAGCGCTGGTTATTGCTCTGGGAGGAGGGTGTGGGGGACGGGGGCTGGCATTTAAACTGGATTTGGTGGATGGCAGACTGCATTGGCAATGTAAACAAAAAACAGAACCCAAACTGTCTAAGCTCTGCATTTAAATTTAGGGCCTAAATTCTCAAAGCGTCTCCTTGAACTAGAGCTTGGGTTTTAGCTTCACAGCGTCTCTGGGAAGTCTTGCCAGAGGCCTTTTGCATCACTCAGTTTTAAGACCTGGCCTTAATGAGCGAGAATCCATGGGAGTTAACTGCCAGACTTGGAAGCCCTGATGCTATCTTGGGAATAAGTATGTCAAACCGAGTAACCAGCAGCTCCTGAGTTCCCCAGGTTGCAGGGCGGGTGCTGCACCTTCCACRCGGGCTTTGCTCCACCGGTGGGTGGGCGCGTGCCCAGCCCACGCTGGCTGGAGCCGGCTGTGCCGCCGGCAGCGTGKGCCAGGCGGGCAAGTCAAGGGGGAGCAGGAGTTACCTGGGGTTTGCGGAGCCAACTCACTTGGTATCGTGTGGAGTCACAAACTCGCTGGGTATCCAAAAAATACCTGTGTGCAGGGTATGTAAAAAGTGAATGTAGTGTTTCTTCTTATGAGGCAACACAGGGATCCTCATCTGAGTATTTGTGTGCAGTCATTTTTGAGTGACAGCCATGTTTGAAATAGGAATTTTCCACTCTTTTCTGTAATAAAAAGAGTAAAACAAAATGCTGTGGAGAAAATGTATGAAGCACCCCTTTTCTGAGGGAACCTACTGTTAAACTGTGCTGATGCCTGCGTGCCTTCAGTCTCCAGCATGTATGCATTTTTGTGATAACATTAACCCTTTTCTCGTGGCGACTCAAGCTGCACTAACRAACCATTCCAGAAAGCCGGAGCGTGTGATTCCAAGGCTGCCGGTGTTCTGCTCTCTCTCTCCTGTCCTCTCTGCTTCAGGCATGAAGTCAGGAGGGACGCGTTACAAAACTGAGCGAAAATGAAGTCATTGGTCATTAATTTTGGAGCAGACCTGTATGCATTACAGTGATCCTGAAATGATCTGTGTTAGTGCTGGGCGAGGGCAGGGATTAGGTATTGCTCGGGGAGCTTCCTTGAGCAGAACGGGGTCTGGGAGCACACCCTCCTCGTAAGAGCAGCGCTGGGCGTGCAGGAGAGCGCTTCTGGTCTGCTCGCTGGYTGGGAGGCTGGAAAGGTGCAGCTTAGCTGCAGATGGGAATTCAGAATGAGTTTCATACTTTGTGGATGTTTTCTCATTCCTTCGTTTAAATTACATTTTAGAAAACATTTCCTTATGCGGTGTAGCTTGTTTGTTTGTTTTGTAAGAATTGTGAATTAAGCATGCAAAGAGACTTTGGATCATGGCCAAGGTTAGAAATGGTTCATAGGAAGAAAGCATTTTAAGTACGTGAATAATTCCTTTGACTTGGAGTTGAGGTTGTGTTTTCTTTTATTTTTTTATGGTGKTTTTTTTTTTTCCCAGTTAGTGTCTAGCATGCAAACAAAGATGCAGTATATATATAGCTCTTGTGACTGRTAGCATAAAGAAGAAAAGTGCTTCATGTTAGGGACCAGTTAAAGAGCGATTGGTTTTGGTGKTTTTTTTTCCTGTCAAGGAATAGTAAGGGGTTTTGTTTGTTTGTTTTGTTCTTTTTTTGAAAGGACTCTTCTGTTCCAGAGGAACACTCGGCAGGTATGGCTGCTTTTCTCAATATTACATCAAGTACCCAGTGCATGCCTACACTGTTGTGCCTTGGGGTTTTCTCTGCAGCACTGTGTTTGATTTTACTACCACCTCCCCTCCTTACCTCCCTTCCCTCATAAGCAAGCGAGATGTGGAGGTAGAAGGGTAAAAAGTTCTGGGCAGGRCAGTTGTACCAGAGGGGCCTTACAGCTCCGCTGCCGTGGGTCTGGGTTTGCAGCAGCCGCTGCGTGCCCCAGTGAGAACTGGGATCGGTTTTGCAGACTTGTTGGTCCCGCCGGTCTGTGGAGGTGCAGGGGGGCTGTCCGTGTTGGCTGCAGCCAGTCTGTGGGGCCTCTTCTCTCTAAAGCAGGCTCTTATCAGGGGTGGGCAGGACTGACCTGTTTTGGGAGAGTGGGGCAGGTTGATTACGAGGGTGGTGACCTCTCCTTTTGGCACTGGTGGAGGTGACCAAGCACCAAGCGTCGGGAGCCTTAGGGCTAGAGTCAGTGGCGCAAAATGAAACGGGCTGAGCCAGCGTGGTTCAGACCAACAGTCACCTTCAGTGGTGCGCAAGGGCCTTGGGCGTTRAGACAACTGATTTCTGACTTGCAGAGACTGACGTCTCCTTCCCTGCATGTGTATGGACCCATGCCTGAGTTGCGGGGCCCCAGCGATGGAAGACCTTGTCCTCTTTGTTTCCCTTATTTTTTTATGGCAGAGCCTCTTAGGCCTTGGTTGTTTCTTTAAGAACTGTGTATCTGTGAGTTGAACAGTGGAGCCCAGGTTATTTACGTCTGGAATTAGATTTGCTTCTTGGATCTGATTAAACATTTAACCAAAAGCAAATAGGGAAGCACTGCTGTTGCATCAAGGTAGCCTGTGAGCAAGAAACTTGCCCGCAGTGCCTGCCTGGTACCCAGCCAGGCGGGGAGCTTTGCCTTCCACCCAGAGAACCTGTCTTCTCTCCACGCACTGTGCAGGATGTGATTTCCCCAAGTGATGAACCAGACACTTCTGTAGTAGCAGTGTGTGTATTTCTGTACTTCTCCTTTTTTTTTTTTCCTCCTTTTTTTGTCTGTTGGCTGTAGCATGGCCTTTTGTGCTTTTTTTSCAAAGTCACTGTCCCAGGCTGACCTTTGTCCAGCTGCTCCCTCTCCGTTCTGCTTTCCTGCCCCTTGAAATCTTCTCTCCAATCGAGGTACAGCGCTTTGCCTGCATGAGCACATCTCTGGGAGCAAAGTGTCCCGTCCCTCTTCGGTGCAGCTGTAGGGCACCAAGAGCCTCCCGCGCTGTGGGGCACAAGGTGACACAGCCAGGCGCTAACACTCTGCCCCATGGTGGCCTCCCTCCTCTTCCTCTGAAGGAGGCAGGCTGGGCTGTCCATACCCGTCCTTCTCTGGGGCCGTGGGCTGGGGGACCTGCTGTGCTCTGGGCCGGTTGTTCCCCTCCCTGGGCTAACCTGAAATTTGACTGTCTTGGGGTCCCCAGGTCCAGCGCAGCTGCGAGCTGTATTCCTGCACACGGAGCACGAGCAGAGGAAGTCAAAGACGGTCACGCAAGCCGACATGAAGGTGGAATTACTCCCAGCCCTCACAGACAACTACATGTACCTCCTCATTGATGAGGAAACTAAGGAGGCTGCAATAGTTGATCCTGTGCAGCCCCAGAAGGTAATGCTGTCTGCTGCCCTTGTGTGTGCCCTTGTGAGATCCTTCCGGGGCCACATCCACGAAAGAATTAGTCACTCGCTGACTCAGGCTTGGGGGAAAGGCAGGAAATACTGGCCATGCGTAGGTATGGACAAGGCTTCACAGGCAGTCGTCTTATGGGCTCAGGCAGCTTGTCCCTGACTTCAAGCGTTGTTGACCCGATTTTGTTTTTTGTCCTCAGTTTGATGTAGTGCAGAAAAGAGAAAGTGGGGCTGAGGGCTTAGTCGTGGCTAGCTGGATCAGAGACGTYGCGTCCTGATCTGTAACTACGACTCGGAGAGAGATGAGCTCTCTGCAGAGTTGCTGGTGTGGCTCTCTGAAACCTTGGAGCAGTTATGTCCAGGTTACACCAGGCACCAGGTGTGCTGGTAAGTCCTTTCATGTGAGTTGTAACGCTCTTGCTGTGCCCTGTGCCTGCAGGTTTTGGATGCAGTCAAAAAGCACGGCGTGAAGCTGACCACCGTCCTGACCACACATCATCACTGGTAACTATCTGCTCTAGTGAGATCTCTCTCTTTCCTCTGCATAAACACAAGCGGTCAAGAATTGTTGCTTTTCTGGATCAAGTTGGTCTTCTCTAAGCAGGAGCTTAGGTGTGAGGAGAAGGATCAGAGCTTGGGAGGTGTTCCCTTGGGCTTTCTATGACCAGAAGCATTGTCTAGACTACAAGCTCTGTGTGTCAGTGCCTTTAACCTTTAAAATGCTGACTTCTTCCAGGTGGCCAGTGAAATAAATGTGTGTGAAGGTAGCTGCGGAGTGCAGGAGGGAGCACACTCGTACTGAGGTGCTAGGACATGCCTGTGAGGCGTGCTACTCAGAGTCAGCAGTTGTGGGAGGATTACCTGGGTTGCAGATTAACTCTGCCAGGGACGTAAGGATGAATGTTTTGCTTTAGCAGTTCTGCAGTGCTGAGCCCGAGTAACCTCTCTGTGGGTCATAGTGGAGCCACCTCTGTGGCTGGAGAGCCAGCCCTGATCTGGAAGGACCAGCACTGCGAGCAAATGCTGAGCTGTTTGGACATGTGTGTCTGCTCCACAGTGTCTTGTGGGACGCTGAATTACATACCTCCCAGTTATCCCAATCTCTCCCTGTCCTAGTTACTGGAGAGTTGACTGTGAGCCCCTAAGGTTGGTGTTTCCCAGCTGGGTATGAACTTGTGGGGGGTTGTGCCCTGCTCTCACTGCCCTAGTTACTGGAGAAATTATCTCCACTTGTGTTGATGTGGCATATCCTTTGATATGCGGACAGTGTTAGATACTGGAAGAATAGCTGATCAGAAGTGATCACCTGGAGGTTGCCATTGCAATATGAGTTACAATAAATTTGTCTTCATCCCTGCCCAAATCCATTTTTCYGACCTTCCAGGGACCATGCTGGAGGAAATGAGAAGCTGGTAAAGATGGAGACGGGGTTACGCGTGTATGGGGGAGACAGCAGAGTCGGAGCACTGACACAGAAAGTGTCTCACCTTACATCGCTCAAGGTAAAGGGAAGGAGCAGCAGGACTAGGCTGGGGGCATCTCCCGTCTGCGTCACAGCTTTAGAGCTGGACCGGTCCAACTTGAGTTAATATTGTGGTCACAGCTCTTTTACCTTTTAAGATCTCTCAGATGTAGTTGATAGTTTAATTACAGCTTTCGCCCTTTTCCAGCCCTATGAAGCATAACCCCTCTTGTTTTGGCCGGTGATACTTCGTTGATGAGAACGTTGGCATGGCTCAGACACCTGCATTGCCCGGGGCATGCTGGCTGTCCTTGACAGCCACCTCAACTGGGGTGGTGGACGTGTGAAAGGACAGGGCTTGTGCTCTGCTTAGAGCGTAGTTAGCACCGAACAAATGCAAGTGGTCCTCTCTGAATGACGGCTGAAATACAGGGTGAAGAGAAAGTGGGCCAGCAGCCCTAGCTGCCTGCATTGCTTTTCCAGAGCTAAAGCAGCAAACCTTGTTGGAACCTAGCTGTTTGTTTACAGACGAGCTGGCAGATGACATAAACTGCTGTGAAAYGTGCAGGCTGGCATGAAAGTCACTGCTAGTCTTGCGGCGCACCTTTGCTGGGGGGCAACAGCAAAGAAGGGAGCACAGAAGTACATGGGAAGGTGTGCAAATTAGGGCTGTGGGGGAAACATCCCCTTGGCCTCACGAATGTGTTTAATCCTTCCCTTTTTGTGAGTGTCATCCACTTCTTCCCTTCAGCTTCACTTTTGTTTGGAGCTTTTTACACTTGATTAACTTTGTTTAGGATTTTGTGTTGCTCTGGATCTGTTTGCTCTTGCTGCCAACCAGACGCTGAGTCACTCTGCATGTAAATGAAAGAATCTGGCAGTTCTCTTTGTCGCAACACCTGCTAGGAGGAAAGAGCTCCCTTCCAAGTCCCTGACATAAAACTCTCTTGCTGGACTCYCCCAGGAGCAGTGCTGATGTTTACTGGTCAGCTATGTGAGAATTTGCCTGTAGGACCATTGTAATAGTTGCAATTCTTTTCTAACCATACAAATGCTAGCAAACAGTAGCTAAAGCTCTAGTCTTCTGCCTTCTTCTCAGGTGGGATCTCTTAATGTGAAATGCCTCTGTACGCCGTGTCACACTTCTGGACACATCTGTTATTATGTGACTAAGCCAAATAGCTCCGAGCCACCTGCTGTTTTTACAGGTGAGGAGTTGGGAGGTTACATTGCCGGCAGTCTGTGTTGCAAAGAAATAAGCTCCCCCTCTGCCTGTGTGCTCCTGACTCTGGGTGTGCATTCATCCCTTGCTGCCAGTGCGGCTGGTTAACACCCACATCTTGCCCCCTTACCAAAAACTACCAAGTAATAGTTGTAGATGAAACTGGTGAAACCCCTCTGGGTTTGTAAACCATTGCTGGACRCTCTGCAAGCAACATCAAGAGCCAGCCCTGGATGAGTCCTACATCTAGCATTTTCTTCCTTGAAACAAGAGCCGTTGTTTTACTGTCTCAGGCCAAACCGTGGTTTGATTCCAAAACCTGTTGCTTTTCCGTGTATCTGTACTCATATCTATAAAAAAAMCTGAGAGAAGAGAAAGTAGGGGAGTAAGAGAGGGCTGGTGCTCCATCTCTGGTAGCCAGGTTCTGGATCCTGTTTTGGAGAGTAGGGTTTCCCCTTCCCTGAGACTGCGCCCAGTCTCCCCAGACCGCCATGCCATCCCTCTCCTGACGGGCGTTCTCCAGAGCTTGCACCAGCTGCTGCATGAAGAAGTAAACGCTTAAGCAAGATTTTAGGGAGCACTGGGGAAAAAATGCAGAGACGACTCATCTTTGTTCAACTTCGTAGGAAAGAGGACAAGCGTTCCTTGTCCGCTCTAGAAAACGAGAGGGGACAGCGGGCTGCCCACAGGTAGGGAAGCGCTGGCGTGGTTTGCCTGGCGAGGCTGAGGGGTTCCCTGCATTAGAAGTTGCGTTTGCCGCGTGGGTTTACGTAGCGCTGAGCCCGTGAGGGGCAGCAGCGTAGCCTGGCTCTCCCCGTGCCTTCCGCTGAGCTGCAGCGAGGACAGCAACGGCAGGACTGAGCCCTCGCGGACCGTGCGCTCACGCTTTGGTGTGGGGAGCCTTGTCTGGTCCTGATGCCGTGTCACGCCTCCCTTGCAGGTGACACGCTGTTTGTGGCYGGTTGTGGGAAATTCTTCGAGGGAACCCCGGAGGAAATGTACAGAGCGCTGATTGAGATTTTGGGCAGCTTGGACCCCAAAACGGTATGAACCTCTTCTTTTGTGCTAKCAAGTTAACCGGCCAGAAACTACTGCAGACATCAAAGAAACTGTCTTCCTAATAATACTGTTGTTCAAAGAGAGAATTTCTCAYGTGTTGAAGGAATGAATGCTTACATCAGGAATTGTCTTTGATGCTGAATAGCTGGAATCCTCTGGGAAGGAAATACCGGCCCCAAATATGTTTGTGCTTTGTGGGGAAGGAGTAGGGGCTGCTTATTAAAACAAAGGCTAGAGAGCTGGGACGCCTGGGCTCTTTCATCAGGCTTGCTGTTAAATTGGCAGATAGTGCTGGCTGATAACTCCTGGCACTTCTCCGGTGCGTATCTCCGGTGAAGAGTGTCGTGTGTCCTGGAGGGTTGACTCTGTTGTTCCTGCTGTGCCGTAACATTGATGATGGTRCCTGGCACTCCACCTTTGTATCTTCAGAGTTACCCAGTGTCACCCTTTCTCTTCCTAGAGGGTGTACTGCGGTCACGAATACACGATCAACAATCTCAAGTTTGCTCGACAYGTTGAACCCAATAATGTCACTATCCAGGAAAAGCTTGCTTGGGCCAAGGTAAGCCGGTTCGTCCTTTCCCTAGGCTTGCTGGATGCTGTCATGGAGGCAGAGCCTCTCTGAGGAGGTAGAGGAGAGAGAGGACAATGTTGGGGAGAAAGAGAGAAAAGAGAAAGGAAGGGAGTTCMGAGCCAGGAGCCGCAGTATGTCTTGCGCCCACGGGAGCAATGTGTTTGTGTGTGGCCCAGAGAAGATGGTTTGCCGTCTGGTGGAGATCTGACCCTCCCTGGAAACTTCTTGRTATAATTACAGGCTGATGTCCACGTCTGTCTGGCAGGGTCAGCTCTGTCCCCGCTCTCTCCCTGTGCACCTCAGAGCTTGTCTGTCTGTCTGTGTGCGTGGCCCTGGGAGCAGCTCGGGCAGTTAGGTGCAGCACTAACCCTGCGTGGTTAATAYACAGGACGTTTCTTGTTCACCAAAACACTCCTCATCCAGCAGAAATCTCTCCCTTGTTACAGGCAAAGTATGACAGTGGTGAGCCAACCATACCCTCCACCATTGCAGAAGAGTTTATGTACAACCCCTTCATGCGAGTGAGGTATGGAGGAGGTGTGGGTGGGGGAATGGTCCTTGTGTTTGGAGGGGGAATGTAGGAAGGAGGAGGACTCCAAAAAAAGAGCCGTAAGCGGGAATTACTCTCCTGCCTCGCACATTCCTGTTGCGATGCCTTCAAGGCCCTCCTTAAAACAGCTGCCTTCCAAGAATAAGTACAATAAAATGTACTTGCTGTCCTGGCAGAAGCTTGCTGCAGTGAAATTTGAAGGATGTTGGTGAGCATCTCTGCCAGTGCTGAAGTCCCTGACTCAGGAGACGGAACAAGCTTTCTTGTGTAATTATGTTCCTTCATCGAGCCGAGTTTGGCAGACGGGCGCAGCAAAAGATGCTGTTCAAGGCACGAGAAYGTTTGCAATTTCCTCTTGCCAATGAGCATTTAAACGAAGGGAGCTGATAAGCCTGTGCCAAAGCCCTGGGTCTTTCATCTTTAAGTGCATTTCCCCTTGATGCAGGYGAAACATGATAGTAATGACTTCATATATGAGATTTTATCTTGCAGTCTTTGCATTTGCTGTCCCTGGTGTTCCCTCCTGGCAGGGAGAAGACAGTTCAGCAGCACGCTGGGGAGACCGACCCCATCCGAACAATGGGGGCCATCAGAAAAGAGAAGGATAACTTCCGAGTCCCGAAGGACTGAGCACTCTGCCTGGATCACTTTAATGTCAGTTTAAGTGTAATTTAGACTATTCAGATGTTTTAGGAGTTGAACCTTCTGTTGTGGTTGAGACAGTCATATTTAGGTTTTTATTTTGTTTTAATTAAGGAAAAAAAAGCACTTTGTCCTTCTTGAGATGTTCTACAGCATATTTATATTATGATGAAGAATATTTATCCTTCTATTGCTGGCTCTCAAACTGTCACATGTGTCATGCAGATCATTTTACAGGTTGTTGGTACGTGGCTCAGAGTCTGGGGTGGGGAAGGGTCAAATCTCGAGGTCTAGGAAAAAGCTCCTGTTATTTTTGTAGGAGCCAGATGCGAATGCAGACAGTGGGACTGGRGCCCAAGATGTCTTCATTTAAAACAGAGACAAAATGCAGCAACTACATKGCSAGCTGAAGATTTGAACTTTTCTTCSATGCTGCTGCCTAAACGCTTCTGAGTCTGTCGCTTCTGGCTCCACTAAAACCAGTTCTCAGTGACGGACCTGCTCTGCCACCGCCAGTTCAGGGCTTAGTTTGTGAAATACGCAGGGTGGCCTGGCTCTGGGAATGGCACGTGGGGCTGTCCAGCTTTTCTCTTCTCTCTGACGTTCCCTGTCGTGGGCTGCAGTAACTTCCCAGGCAGCATGCTGGCTTAGAGATTGCACTGTTGCTTATACCCTTTCACTCTTAACTGAAGCCTGTTTGCGTGTACCTGCTTACTGCTCTTAAGTGTGATCTGTACGTTACTTGTGTTAGTACCACACAAATGAAGAAGGGATTTGCCTGCTGGTTCAAAAATCCCGAGAAGAAACCACTTACCTAGACTAACTGCGTGTCTAACAGCCGAGCAGCGATGAGACTCCTCCAAGAGACGCCTTGCTGCCGATAGCCAGAGCAGCTGCTTTGTACCTTGCTGTGAGTAACGTGGCAAACGAGCGTYTGTTAGCTGGGCRCTGTTCCCCAGCGAGAGAGCAGCTCTGCTGRGCGCTGGCTGCGCTGGGCCTGGGGRACTCCAGCTTACGGCAGATGCCGTGTCCTGCTGGGGTTGATCGCCCACCCTCCAGCCTCTGCCTGCTCCAGCCGTTCTGCTAGAAAGGCCGCAGAGGTGATGTTATAARTGGAGAGGGTGCCCACGTGTTGCCAGATTAAACAGGGCTCGGATTTCAGACCCCCTAAGAAACCCCGTTAGCCTGGCACGTTTCTTATTCTTGGTTGGTCCACGGGGCTTAAAAGCCGTCTCTGTTCTCGGAGTAGTGCTGTGTTACCCCGGGCTGCAGCCAGCTTGAAAACGGCAGAGAGGGAACTTCCCCGCGGGCAGTTTTTCTGATGGGGAATAGTGTGTCGAAGTGGATGAATGGGATAAACTGGGGGAAAATAAATCCAGGTTTTCAGAGAGGGGGTCACCCCRCTCCTGCGCTTCCCATCCTCCAGCTCGGTGTCTTTAAACGAGAGATGTGAGTGAAGGGTGGTAGGACCCAGCCCTGTAGGCTTGGCATCTGCATCTTTAAYGCATCTTCTTCCTAATTATATTTTCTTCCTTATTTCTTGGTCTCGGCTGCACAGTGCAGATCTGCTCAAGTACAAGAGACTTTCAGACAAATGTTTTGCAGCTGAAACTAAGAAAAGATTCAAACGATTTTGGTTTCCGTTTCTCCCCCTCTCCCCAGTGCGTGTTGGTAAGTAATGCCCCGACGGAGTCCGTGACCACCTGGGTGTCACYGGTGTGACTTCGGTCTGCTGTTCCAACCAACACGCTGAATGGCGGTTATGAGCGGGATTTGGTGTAGCACCATTTCTTTATTTGCTTTAAAAAGGTAAATTTTATGTAGTTCAGAAAGAAAAGCGGTACCTAAAACTTTACTGCCTCTTTAACTTGAATGCTGTGCTGCTACAACAGAGCATGACTGTACCGATGGCTGTTTGACAAATGAGCAAATAAATAACAGCTGTAAATGGAGCATCGCTGGGGCGGTCTGGAAGAAGGGAGTTTCTTTATCTCACAATTTTATTTATTTTTTTTTTGCACTAGCAATTGAAGTCAACCAACTGGAAGCATCTTTCTACCTCATCCTGCGRGGGAGCGGGTGGCATTTTGGGATCCTCTGGGGCTTTATTCAAGGTCTTGTTACAGCTGTATTTTCTTTCTGAAAGAAGAACRGAGCACGTTCAGCGCTTGTTTCCTGCTCGCAAGCGCCGTTCCCTCCTTCGCAAGTGGCATTTGGGGGACCACGGTCAACCCTGAACCGGGGCTTGTGCCAGGCTGGGAAGGGAGCCGGGGCCGTCGGTGCTTTCTGGGCTCGAGGGGTTCGGAGGCTGTTCCTGGGGCTCTGGCTTGGCCGGGCCGCGACCCTCCCAGGACCTCCCTCCTGCTGACCGGCCGCGCGGGTGGCCGGGACTCGCCCCTACCCTCCTGCGTCACCCCACCCCTCCCAGGGACGGGAGACCCTCGTCCCCCTCCTTTTGGCACGGTGGTGGCGGGAGAAGCGGCCGCGTTTGCCGGCCGGGCCGTGACTCGCTGCTTCGGGCGGCCGCGCCTGGGTGGGCTGCGGCGAGGGGCCAGGCTGCAGTTTGGGGTCTGGGGGGGGGGGACCAGCGTGTGCCCTTCAGCCTCGCAAGCCCGGTGGGAGCCAGTGAGTGGCAGGATGAGCCGTGGAGCCCCACGCGTGGGCATGTGGCTGTGGGGGTCCACGGTGAAATACGGAGCGGGTGGTTCATCCCTCTGCCTCCCACGGGGGGTTTCACACACCCCCCCCCGCCCGCCTTGCAGCCGCATCGCCCCGGGGGGGGGGAGGCAGGAGGGAAGCCCCCACGCAGCGCACCGCCGGCCGTGCGGGATCTCACCCCGCCCCACGCAGCGTGATCCGCCCCGCACTGCACCGGCGGGGGCGGGACGCGCCTGCCCGCTGCGGGGAGGGGCCGCGCCGGGGTCCGGGCGGTGCCGCCCGCAGGTAGCGGCCGCGTCACGCGTGGGCTCAGCCGGGGGTCGCCTTGGGGGCGACGCGGCGGGGCTGGGAGGGGGGACCGCACACCCCCGCGTGTCCTCGCCCCGCGGCTGCGTGGGGCCGGGCCCCCCCGTGTCCCACGGCCGGCACTGCGGAGGGACCATGAAGGTGAAGGTGATTTCTGTCCTGGAGGACAACTACATGTACCTGGTCATCGAGGAGAGCACCCGGGATGCCGTCGCGGTGGACGCCGCCGTCCCCAAAAGGGTGAGAGGCGCTTCGCCCCCCCCCCCGAGCGGCCGCAAGCCCCGCCGCGTCCCRGGTGGGCTGCGGGGTCCCACTCGGGGGACATGCCCGTGGTGGTGGCCCCACGTGGGGTTGGCATGGGGGTCTTGGTGTGCAGCGGGATGCGTCCGTGTGCGCGTGAAGCATCCCACTGGTGGGGTTGACCCCCTGTTCAGCCCCCCCGGAGTGGGTGTGCATGTGCAAGATCCCACTCCCACCCACCCCGGGGCTGCGGGGGGGTTTCCACGTTGCCTTAACCAATACCTCCCAGCCCTCCCCGTGCYGGAGCTGGACCCCGGAGCAAGTGAGAATAACCCGAAATAGAGCTTTGGAGCGTGTCTCCCAYCTGAAGTCCAGTTCTCCGGGAGCCRGCCTGCGGCCGTGCCGCTGGAGGCAGGCAGGGAGGGCAGCGGCCGGGGTCGCCCCTCGCCGCCGTGACCCCCGTAGCCCCCCTGCCTGGTGACCCCCTCGTGCCACCCTCAGCTGCTGCACATCGTGCAAACGCTGTCGCGGTTTTTAAGCGTTTGTTGTTGACTCGGACGTTTCCTTCCTCTTTGAGGAGCGTAATCGGGAGCAGCCAGAGGGTTTGTTAGTAGCGATGAATTTTAAGTTGGCATTAAAAGCCTCCTGGCAGCTGAGCCGCGGGGTTGGCAGCCCCACACAGCCCCTCGCCGTAGCCGGGATGAGTTGCACGGCCACCATCGCCCCGCCGCAGCGACGACACCGTGCGTGGCCCGTGCCGCACCTCCGTGCTTACGCTGCGAAAGCACCGGCCATAAAATGCCGCCGTCCCCGTGGGAGCAGCGTGTTCCCGTCTGCCTGCTCTGCTCTGCGTGACGGGGTCGGGCGTGGGGAGCCGAGCCTTCGTCCCACCCTCAGCCCTTCCCTGCTCAGCCGGGGTTTTTGAGAGCGTTTCTCTGCCCCAGTCTGCTGGGCCTCTCGCCCGCAGAGCGGTGCCGTACGGAACAGATCCCGCGCTGGGTCAGGTATGGTGGCTGTGGCAGCCACGGCGCGTGTGTCACCTCTCCGGGCGCTCACTTCCTTCTGCTCTGGGTCCGTTTCAGTTGCTGGAAATCGTCAGGAAGGAGGACGTGGTGCTCAGAGCGATCCTCACCACCCACCACCACTGGTAAGTGCCGCCGGCCCGAGGCGGGGGCCGGGGGCGGCCGTGCCCGGCGTGGGGCTGGGTGCCCATTCCCTCCTCTGCCGGCGCAGGGACCACGCGAGGGGCAACGAGGAGCTGGCGAGGCTCTGCCCCGGCCTGCGGGTGTACGGTGCTGACGAGCGGATCGGGGCCCTGACGCACAAGGTGACCCATGACCAGGAGCTGACGGTGCGTGGCCGTAGGACTGCGGGAGCACCCCGGGGCTGTGCCCCCCTCGCACGGATCCTGCCCCACCGTGGCTGGCATGGTGCCGGGCTGGTGGGGAGCGGAGCGGAGCTGGGCAATGGCGCAGTCCCCAGCGGTGCGGCACCGTGCCGGGAGCTAACGGGGTTGGTGCCTGGCCGGGGCCGTGCTCGGGCTCCCCTGGGGCGGTTGCAGATGTGGCATCGCGGATTCGGGGCTGGGGTGGAGCACCGGACTGGAGGAGAAACCTCGTCCCATTCCCAGCCTCTTTGGGATTGCACTGGGGGGACCCAACCCTCTCCTGGGCCCCCACTGCTAAACGCCGTCAGAGCAGACACGTGCARCCCGGGGCTCACCCAAACCGCCGTCCCCCGGCACGTCTGTGACCCGCTGAGCCCCAGGCAGGCGACGCAGTGGGGCTTGGGGAGGTCCGGGGGGGGTCTGGCTGCCCGTCAGGGCTGGGGCGACCCCAGCGGGGTCCTGACCCTCTCTCCCCGCAGTTYGGGGCCATCCGGGTGAGGTGCCTCTTCACCCCCTGCCACACCTCGGGCCACATGTGCTACTTCATGTGGGAGGACGGCTCCCCGGACGCTCCGGCTCTCTTCTCAGGTATCCCACCCTGCCGACGTGCACCCCGTGGGTTCTGGGGACACGGGGCACGGTGCCTGCGTGCTGCCTGTCCCTGCCACGCTCGGCACTCACGGGGTGAATCCAGCGTGTGGGGGCTCCCACCCGGCACCCTGGCCCTGGGAGCGGGGCCAGGGTCCCGCGTGCCCAGACCCCTTTCCCCACAGGTGACACCCTGTTTGTGGGAGGCTGCGGGAAGTTCTTCGAGGGGACGGCGGAGCAGATGTACACCAACCTCACCCAAATCCTGGGGGCTTTGCCGAAGGAGACGGTGAGTGCCCCGCGTCTCAGCCCCAGCATGGGGAGGGACCCCAAAATCAGGAAGGGGCTCGAGGCTGGCACCGCTCGGGAGGCAGTCCCCGGGGCTGGGGCTGCAGCGGGACCAGGATGGGTCGTGTGACGCTGGGTGCTTCCCGCTGGCGTTGCAGAAGGTGTTCTGCGGCCACGAATGCACCGTCCGAAACCTGAAGTTCGCCTTGAAAGTGGAACCGGAGAATGAAATAGTGAAGAAGAAACTCGCGTGGGCCAAAGTAAGCGGCTGTGCCCCTGCCAGGGCGGGGGCGGAGGGGGGTGTTGGATGCCGGCGGGTTTTCGGATCTCTCTGGTTCCTCGGCAGCAGCGGGATGACGAGGACTTGCCCACGGTGCCCTCCACGCTGCAGGAGGAGTTCCTCTACAACCCTTTYCTGCGGGTCACGTAAGCAGTGCCGGTGCCTTGGGGGTGGGCAGGGCCCTGCTGCGGGTCAACCCCGAACCGAACCGGGGGTGGGCAGGCCCCGGCTGGCTGGTCCTGCCCCCAAACCCTGCTCCCCTTTTCCCTCCAGCGTCATCCCTTCTCCCACGGCTTCACTAGCTGGTGGGAAATCCAAGCCCCAAGGGAGGGGAGGGTGCCCGGACGYGGGGTCCTGCACTGCCCAGCACGGGGTACCCGCAGACAAGCCCYGTGTGCCCCAGCAGCCACCCGGCACGAGGACGTGACTCCCCCGTTGTCCGTCCCCGTGGGGACATGGGTCCCCCTCCCGCCCCCCGCGGTCACAGCGGAGCTGGTCTCCTTGCAGGGAGGAGCCCTTGCAGAAGTTCACGGGCAAGACGGACCCGGTGGAGGTGCTGAGGACCCTCCGCACCGAGAAGGATAACTTCAAGAAGCCCAAGGAGCGGCCCAATCCCCAGGCCATGCTCGCGTTTGACTGGGGACTTTTCAGCCCCTTCCTCGAGAAGAAGTGAGCGGCCGCGATGGTGGCTCCGAAACGCAGCATCCCCGTCGCGGCGGGGGGCTTCCTCCCGTCTGCCTCCATCCGGCTCTGACTTACCTCCCCYAAGACTCGGAAGTTGGGAAGCGCTTTCTGTCCTTAACCTGCTCGTTTTGAGGCCGCTCTGCTCCGCTCCTCCAGCGCCGTGCCCGGCTCCCCTGGCCCGCGGGAGCTTTGCGGAGTGCCGGGTCCCTGGGAGAAGGGAGCGCGGGTGCCTTCGGAGAGCTCAGGCAGCAGGTACGCCCGCAGGCTGCGGGGCTGCGGCTGCTGCTGGCGGAGGGTCGGGAGGTGGTTCGGAGGGAGAGGACACCCACGCCGGCGAGGTTCGGGTCAGTGGGTGCGGGAGCTGCCGCCTGTCCCGCAGCCCTTCGCCTGCGGGAGCCAGGGGAAGGGTACGGAAGAGGTGGGGACGCTCGGGGGGACCGCGGTGCTGTACCCCACAGAGCAGCCGGCACCCGCGGGGCTGCGAGGCTCCTGCCAGACCTGGGTGCTGCATCCCGCTTCCCGGGGGGGTCGGCTGGAGCGGAGCTTTGCAGCAATGCGGCCCCGAAGCTGCTGACCTCCTGCACGGCCGGGCTGGCGGGGGGAACCCCCCCGGCCCTGCCCACTCCGCTGCAGCCATCCCTGCGCCCTTCCCGGAGCGAGGGCAGGCGGGGAGGTGCCCGGCTCCGCGGGCAGGGATGAGGCGCGGAGACTTGGATGCAGGAGAGGAAGCCGGGAAGGGGGCTGGTGGTTTTGCTGGCGTTCAGCAGTACCTACATGACTCGCAGAACTGGGCTAACAGAAACCCTCGTTGCAGTGGGGTTTGGGTATTTTTTTCCCTTTTTTTGCCCTTATTTTTATAGTAGGCCAACATAGAAAAACTGCGTAGGGGTTTATAACACAATTGCTGACTTACAGGAGCCATCCAAACCACTTCAGCCGTGCCGAGTACGTTCGGGTGGAGCTCAGGCCTGGAGGAAAGCACGCTCTAACCCACTGGCTTTGTAAAATACTTTTCAAGGTGTGACCTTTTTTAGGCAGCAAAAAACGTGCTGCTACGCATCCTTTGCTGCCTTTTTTTTTTCCCCAAGATAAAAAATTGGGAAACGAAAACACTTGGCTGAAACCTACATTTATGTTGCCTTGTCTTTAGAACAAGAGCTAGGGAGCAGCTGGGTCTCTTAAGCCTCTTCAGCCTGCAGCCTTCAGTTTGTGCGAAATCGGTCCCGTGTTTTATTTTTTTTAAGTCTGAGGAAYGTGCAGAGCTTTTATTTGCAGGTGGTGGGGAGGTGCATTACAAACCAGTGAAGCCGTTTTCTTTTTTGGGGAAAAAACCAGGGCTTGATGGTAGCTCTGTAAATAGCTGTGAAAATCGGAAGGGCCGGGGCTTGGGCAGGTCCCTCCGTGTGGGACAGTCGCACRTCTCTGGTTTCTTCTTCASTGGCTGTGACTGTCTCGGTGTTGCYGAGTTTACACCCRTTCTGTGTAGTTCAGATGAAAACACAGAGGAGCAGAGGAATTGGTCCCGTAATCCTTTACCATATATTGTCTTTTTAAACAGTGTTGATTATAAATCTTAYAGCTCTTAACACTGGAATAGAGTTGACTTCAGGATCTTTCATGTGTGGACTGTGAACTGCATCAGTTACCGCTGAAGCCTGGTTTGTGGCCGCTCCTTCCCTTGCTAGAAACTAGACCAAGTTTCTTGTTYCCTTTTATTAAGTTATAGTGTTAGAATTTACTCTCCCCTCCCAGAGGGGAAGAATTAATCCTGCCGCACAAATTGCCTCGGTACTATTGCCTCAGYGTTACTCAGTTTAAGTGCAATGGTAGTTTGTAGGGGTTGCCTGGGTGTTCCCCTGGGGTTTATTTATACCGGGAGCAGAGATGCAGGCGCGCGCGTTCGGGGAGGGTTCCCGAACTAGCACCGCGTCTGCTCCCGTCGATAGCAGCAGCGTGCAGCCCGAAGGCTGGGGGAAGCGCAAGCTGTTCCCGATAACCAGGGCGAGAACAGGCACCCAGGAGGTCCCRGCGTGGTCTGAGGGGAGCAGTGTGCATGTTGGTAACCTGGTAACCGGAGAAGAGGCAGAACGTAGGGCCCCAATTGTTTAATCTACAGCTAATTTAGCTTTATTTATTTGTGCGCTTCTGGCCTGACGTGCATGTTCTCAACAGAAACAGGATGTGTTTCTTTTGCACTGATGTACGGAGTTCATGATCTCAGCCTTCAGCATATTGGACTGACGTTGCATTAGCAGTGGTATCTCCTGCTGTAGATAAAAAATTTTATGGTTTAGGATAACACTGTGTGTTATAAATCTATGCATGGAAAAGGGCATTCACTGAAACTACCAACTTGCTTGTAAAATGAATCGGGGGGGGGAGGGGAAGCAGTGGGAGATTCTTGCCTTATGAACACTGTGAATTCACTAATTGATCAGCAACACCTGAAAAATGTAAAGCTTTTAATTAAAAACGTTAAAAAATGTCTTTTACAGTGTTGGCTTACTTTTAATAAAGAGTGGAGGCGGCTTTGAGAAGGACACAGGCAAGTACTGCCAGCGAAGCTGTTACAAGAGGCAGGTCAAGGTCTGAGGGCTTCGCTTTGCGCCAGCCCTAAGCTCAAGGGCTGCAGCGACTGGGTGAGGTTCTCTCTGAAGAGGGTCCGGGCAAGGTTTTGCTCTGGGCTAGGTGCCGTAACCAGCTCCATCTGTTTGTRTTTACTCTGAAGGAACAAAGCAACGTGGCAGCTTTGTTTTCAGTTTTCGTCCACTTAACTCTACTCTCTGCACAGTCCTTCTTCCTCACATAGCAGTAACTGGAAAAAGGAGAAATATTTGAGTGATTCAATAATGTGATTCTTAAGCTCGTATTCACYTGCAGCTACAGCAGTCACAAGGAGAGATTCCGCATCTGCCAGTGTCCCTTCCCCTTGGGTTCAGGTACAGCTGCAAATCCTCCCACTCCTACCTTCCCCTTCCCGTGTGCATTTTAACGCCAGAAAAACTGATATTCAGATTAAATAGTCCAAAACAGAGTTATTCATTCAGCAGTTTTTCTGTAAATAGTTCTGAAAATACCCGTATGTAAAAATACAGCAAGCAAGACAGGCACACGCCATCTCCAGTAACAAAAGACCGAATCTGTTTCACATCCATCTGTCTTCTGACACGGCACCGTAATACGCTGCATTAAACCAGATGTGTTTTTACTAACCTCTTGGATTGTTCTGGTAAACTACTTGTTGTAATGATTACATCTCACAGCCGCCTTCTATTAACTTTTGTAAAGCAACACCTTTCAGAGACACCAAGGACTTTGTCTTTCGTTGGAAAGAAAGTTGGCAATAAATTCTTACTTGAAACACTGTAAAAAAATTGTTTTCTCTGAATTTAAGGATATTATCCATCAGTAACTGGCTGTTGAGGATGGGGTAGATGTGACAACTCTGTGACTCTCTCTACTATATATTTAGGGAGAAAAAGAGAGAGATGTAATTGCCCATAGTTACAGACAATTGTTGTAATTAAAGGAAAAAAAAAAAAATCACTGTAGCTTTTTCTTCTTAAACATTCATCCCAGTCACATTTCAGCAGGCAGTACAACAGCCCCAGAGATGCTGCTTCCCAGGTGATCCCAGGCTGCTGGCACCCACCCCCTCTGACAGGGCAACGATACCGCAGCTGGACCTCAAGGGCATCCAGTCAGGGAGAGCGAAATGGAAGAACAGAATCCAAGGTCTAATTAGACAATTTGTAACTAAATGAGGACGTCCCGACAGAGACAGCCRTAAAACTTAGCGCTGCGAAAATACAGCAAGGCCTGGACGAGTAAAACTGTCACGTAGCGTAAAGCTCACCTCGGTGAGGCTACAGTGTACTGCAAGCCGAATCCTTCAGTACCTTAAATTCATCAGCTCTGGTAGGAGCAGGGTTGTAACRGGAGTGCAGATTTAGTCCTTAAAGACTGTGTAGAGGCTAGCATGCATTACTGCTTCTTTTGACATGTGTTTTAAGTCAGCGTTTGGTTTTTATTTACATCACTTCAATAATTATAAAGCTGTAGGAATTAACACTGCCTACCTATATGCGCATTACCTTCTCATCCCTAACGAGAGTCAGAAATGGCAAACTCCCAGTGATGGCACAGAACTTTAGCTGTCTTTTGAGAATCTTAAATATAACTGAATTAAAAAGGCACTGAGTATCTGTATCTGGGCTTCCCAGCGTCAGCCTTCACCATTTGATGTTAAATGCAGCGCTTGTTTTCTCCACTGCGTGGTACTCCGTATGCAAAGCTTCCGCGGCCTTTTCTGACTCCACGCCACCCAGCCACTGCTCATACAGTTCATTTACAGTCTGGTTCTTCTCTGGAATTTCAGTCTTAAGAGACTCATACAACCTCTCAACTTGCTGAAGCTGGTCCTTGCTGGATTCACCATCTGGTTTGATCTGACCACCTCCATTTAAACAGCCTACGTGCAACAAAGTGAGAAAATGTCACTGAGTTTAGAAAGCACTTCAGCTTTATCAGAAAAAAAAMCAAACAACTACCCTTAATTTACTCTGCACCTGCAAACCGTTACAGAAATGAAAACATCATTATAATTGTGGTTTACTCCCCAGTTATCTAACACCAGCAGCCCTGGAAGGGAGATGGTTGGCCCGGAGCACCCCAGTGCTAATTCAGCCAGCTGTGGGAGGGGGCTGCCAAGGCAGGCCGGGACCTGCCAGGGAGGCGGAGGTAAGCAGCAGCAGGGAGCCCTGGCTCTCCTCTCCYGCCTCCGGAAAAGGGCCGGAACACAATCCAGGTGAGAACAGCCTTGGAGTCTCAACTGAAGGCAAGATAAACATCCCTGGGATACGTTCTGGGTTTGCTGTTGGGGCGGAGGTGCGCTGCGAGCCGAGCTACGCGGCGTGTGGTTGCCCTAAGCGGTGTCCGGGTGCTGGGCAGCCTCCCGGGCTGGGAGCTGCGCGGACCCTCGGGGAGTTACCGGGACTGGCAGCGCAGCATCACTTCGGGCCGGGTTCAAGCTGCCCCTGCTCTCCGATAGCAGATTCAAAGAGAACCAGGAGGGAGGAAAACGGGGGCTTGCACAAAGTGGAAAAGGGAATAAAATAGGTAGAATGAGACTTTCTTCACGGGCCATAGCAAGTGTTCTCTAAAAGTGTTAACCGTCAATTTTGTGCAATTTTAGAGGAAGAACCTCCTCGTGTACCAAAGAGCTTAGAAAACTAGGAGGACCTCCTCAAAAGCACTAGTTGTGCAAATTTTGTGCAATGGAATTCAACTGTAATTACTTAAATCCTGAAGAATTACTAGCTTCCAGGTTGGAAAATATACACACAACTTTGAAATTCTGATGCTGTGACTATCACATCTCAAGAGTTTGAAGGCTTTGCCACAATATTCAGGATGTGAGAAATTGCCTGTTCTTATATTTTAGTTACATATAGCTTCATATAGCTTCTTACAGCTATGGATTGTAACGGTGAAATCCCTCTGCAGTCTTACCTGATGGGCAGGCCATGACTTCAACATAGTGATAGGGCGATTTCCCTCGTTTCAGCTTTTGCACTAAGTTCTGTATGTTTCGAAACCCATAAGCCGAAGCAAACTGGAGCAGGACTACTCCATCCTTCTCCAGTGTCACCTCCTGGAAGTCCTTGTTTCTGAGGAACAAGAGCAGAGAAAATGGCTTGTCCAAATTAACTTCTATTTTAAACTTCAAAGAGCCCCGTGCTAAAACCAAGTTCTTTGTGAAATCTTATTCAAGAAAACTGTCCTAGTTCTTTGCCACCCAAACAAAACAGATGAAGGAACTAGCTTCCAGGTACTTTTCCAGTCTTGTCTGAGGACCYGCCACCTGAACTGAGTTTGCGGAAGAACACCTGTGTTGAATAAATCMTTAAAAGCTAAGCAAATGGAGCCTWAACAAAAGTTTCATTGTGACAGGCCTTCTGAGTTGGCTTCAGCCAACTTATACATTAGTGAGGCTACTGAGGAAACTTTTAAATTGGAGTGGGTCATAAAACCAGGGAGCAAACCATTATTGAAGGCTTCCAAGCTCCTAAAGTTAGTGGAAATACCTGTTCCTGATAATAAGTAATTTGCACAAGTCTTATGAGGAGCGGCTGAGGGAGCTGGGGGTGTTTAGCCTGGAGAAGAGGAGGCTGAGGGGAGACCTTATCGCTCTCTACAACTACCTGAAAGGAGGCTGCAGAGAGGCGGGTGTTGGTCTCTTCTCCCATATAACTAGCGATAGGATGAGAGGAAATGGCCTCAAGTTGCGCCAGGGGAGGTTTAGATTGGATATTAGGAAAAATTTGTCCACCGAAAGGGTTGTCAAGCATTGGAAGAGGCTGCCCAGGGAAGTGGTGGAGTCACCATCACTGGAGGTATTTAAAAGATGTGTAGATGTGGTGCTTTGGGACATGGTTTAGTGGGCATGGTGGTGTTGGGTCGGTGGTTGGACTTGATGATCTTGGAGGTCTTTTCCAACCTTAGTGATTCTATGATTTTATGATTTTTATCAAGTATTTCATATTGAGACTCAAGGGGACTGTTTCTTCTGCTTCCTAGACCAGAGAATCCTAAACATAAATACTGCTAATCAGGGGTGTAATTCAATACAAGTGGTACATTAATACTGTAACTGGGAAGCTAGAAAGAATCTCAGCTGAATGCGCCTCCATGCCCAAACTCAAGTGACTTGTTTTCTGTCTTACCACAACATAGTTAAAACAGAGCCCCAAAGCCCTAACACAAGATTTTTCTGTTCTGTGATAGCTAGATTAGTAACAAATCTACTTTATTGGTCTGACTGCAGGTGAGGAAGCCCAGATCTATGCGAGCTGTCTTCTGAATTACTCTAAAAATTGCCTGCAACTTGATACTGGGAAAATCCACCAGGCCAGAATAAAGTGTGTGGGTGGTGAAGGGGCTAGAAGTCTCCAAGGGAGAGGCTGCACGGAGCGCTGGCTGATTTATCGCTCAGCAACTGTGGGAGTGAGAAGCCAATTCCCATGCCTCGAAGTAAAACGTTTAACATTGCAAACAAAGTTTCAGCCCATCAACAAGATAACAGCATGAACAGAATTGCAGTAAAAATAGTGCTTTCTGTTGGACTTTAAACTTCTTACTTTAAAGGTTTGTACTGAATTGTATCCACTTGAATTCCAAAGAGTTCCTTGGCTGCATACTTGTATATGTGCTCCAAATAGCCACCAGAGCCACCTCCAGAGTGGCCGGTGAGCTCCTCTTCTGCAGCACTACTAAACCTGGGGGAAAGGAAGAAAGAAGCAGTTTTAGGGGAATCTTTGATAAAACAGAACAGGCAGCACAAATGCAAAGGTCCAGGGGACTCAAAAGCAACAGAACAAGCCACAGCCCAGCTCCCTTWGAGCTCCTAGCTTTTCCCTTTCTCCTGGGAACCAACTATTTATAGCTTCAGAGCGCGGCAGATTTAACCCTGTGCTGCCTAGCGTCTTTGGGGTCAAGGTCAGTGGAAATACTGTCACGTGCCACAGCAAGGCCTGACCCGTGCGCCGCCAACTGAATCTTCACGGATCAAAAATAYGTTTGGGAATGTTTGAGTTACAAGGGCAATTACCTGACATGCRTGTTTTGTTAGCTTCCTGTTTAATACCTCTACAAACATCCCGGGTGACACTTAGAAATGGGAGGAGGGAAATAATGAAGCAATGGTGGCATGGGTCTGTGCAACCGACGCTTCTCTTGGAGAACACAACCCAGCAGAAGTCCTGTCTCAGTCAAGAGACGTCTCATCAGTGCCAAAGCTTTTCCGCAACACCAACAAAAGCAGAGTTCATTACTGAAACCCTAGTTCTGTGTTACAACGCATTTTTTGAAACCAGCTACTTTAGATGTGGTTGCTGGGAGGTGMGAGGACACTTCTGAGAGGTATGAGTGCTATGATCACAAGCACAGGAGATGAAATCCGTGTTGCTGTGGTTTCACGTGCTTAAAGTTAGGTAACAAAGGTGAACAAACCTAACGATGCCAGGACATTTGCTCCACACACGGCTGTCCTCAGCGGTTCCTGGTTCAAGTTCAACGCATTTTTGGTGTTGAACAACTATGTTAACATAAGTTCTGTAATTCTAGTTCTGCACAAATAATTCCATCACACTGACATGCCAAAACACAACCAATTATTCAGAGGTCAAGATAATGTTTCTGGAGAATAGCTCACCAGATGGAAGCCACAACAATAGCTTTTGTTATGAGAGAATAACAAGATGAGGGATCTGCTTATAAGCACTCATCAGGCAGTGACACTTGYGTTCTCCTACTAACAGCTGCAGAAGGGAAAACACTTGACTTCAGGCCAAACAGTTTCAAGTCAAATCGAAGATGTTGCCTCTCGCAGATAAAATCTTAGCTTTGGAAGAACTGCAGAAGGCAACACTTTAGCCTGCAATCACCCTCAGATACTATTTTTAATTTGATCTTGTTTACAGGAACTGAGCTTCATTAACAAAATGTTTCAGTGTGTCTGGCCTCACGTACGGCTACTCTTTTAAAATGAGGCTGCCAGTAAGCTCCAGTGCTGGCCTGGAGCAAATGGTTATACCAGCAAAAGTCCTGGGATTTCTGGCACTTCATCTCATTCTTGCTGCCAAATGTAATAACCTCTTAATGGGCTTTTCCACGTGCTGGAGGATAAAGCAGAACAACAGCCATTGGACTGCTTATGTGAACGCTCCAAGTTCTGAGGAATACGTGCTGTTTGTAACCAGTCAATTTACTGAGTATGTTAAAGCTAGCAAAAGGTTATAGAGGCACTTTATCACCACAAGCATGAGGCCTAGTGCTCAGAATGTACTCCTGAGAAGCTGGCCAGAGATTTTTATCAAGTAATTAGACATTCAGTTCTATGTTATAACTGACACTTCCATAATGTCATTTCCTAAGGGAATCCAAACACTTCAGAAACTTTTTTTCTCCTCAATTTTCTGTTAGTGGTGCAAAGCAGGTGGAACAGAAGTACTTGTTTACATGGGCAACTTCTGAAGTTGTACTTTTGGGACTCAACCATGCAGACATTTATTATAGCTGAGGATACTTTTCTTTTTTGACGTGAAAGCATTTTGATGTGCACACGCTATGTCAGAAAAAGACACTTAATCCTCAAAAAGTGTGCATAAATAGATCTGTGAATGTGTTATGTGAAATCTACACCTACCTACTGATGCGCTGAAATGTAGAAGGAGGAAACCGAGGCTCTGGGCATGCACATTATTTTAAACCTCTTTTTTAAATTAAGTATCCCTTGCATAAAAGGGGTTGGATGGCAATAGACCATCTCTATCTCTCTCACATTCTCCTCCTTTTCAGAAGCACAAGAGTGACCAACATTTATAACAATTAAAACTAATCTAGGAAATAGGCTGCATGTAAGACACTTCTCGTCATAGTTCTGTCAACGTGTCATGTGCTGATCAATCAGTTCTTGAGCAAAGGCTGCCAATGGCACTTGGTTGTACTACAAAGACTTGAAGCCTATTTAGAAATAAAGCAAATTTCAAAACAAAAGTGTCACATCTGCAAGGGGTACAGCTGAAAACAGACTAGTGTCACATTCTAATCATGTGCTAGATGCTGCATATTTGGGGTATCACAATCTCTCCTAAAAACTTAGGGAGCCTGAGCAGTAAATTTTTGAATCATATACTTAATCATCTTATCAAATTAATTCTTAAAGGTTGCCGCACATGTAGCCTTTCTGTTCA
This sequence comes from Oceanodroma leucorhoa, assembly GCA_030449065.1. Classification (NCBI taxonomy): domain Eukaryota; kingdom Metazoa; phylum Chordata; class Aves; order Procellariiformes; genus Oceanodroma; species Oceanodroma leucorhoa. Next base: position 17,019,363 of record JASVER010000008.1, on the reverse strand, counting down.
TTAATGTGCAAAGTGCTACAAAGACATTTTTTTTAAACTGAAGAAGAGAATGCTTTGGTTTAGCGTTCAGTGCGGAACCACCACTGCATGTCAATTTAGACGAGTAAAATGTGATTTTAATGTTTCCATAGTCACTTAGATCTCTGTGCAGTTGTCACTTAACCAGATGTTACTTTTCAGTTGAAGCAACTAAAGTCTCATCTGGTTTGCACATGTTTTAGATCTCTTTTTTTTTTTTTTACAGATAAAGACTCCTAGAGATTAGCTAAGTGACCTAAATATTTCATATTTATGCTTTAACTCTGGAATCCTTACAGTAGCTCTGATAACTCGGAACAGATACAAGCAAACTGAGTACAGTGCAATAACAGGCTTTGTTTTAGCAAACTCCTTTATCACTGATCTAGAGTCTTTCACTTTTCAAAGTCTGCAGGTAGATTTTTGTGGGATTCCACCAGCTATACTGTGAGTAACAGTAATGGAAGTAAATGACTGTCATGCAATTTGTACTCCTCTGCACAATTATTTTGCTATTGTACTCTTACTGAGCTAAYTCTAGCAATCCTGCTGATGTACAGTGAGAGCTGCTAATCCTGGGACTACTGAAATCTAGAACAAATAGTTACAGATTCTCCAAAAGTGGAAATTCATCATAGTCTGTAGATTAAGTATGTTAATGCACAATTGTACTGATTCAAGTGACACAAGAAAACAAATCAAATGCAAACACATGCAGCCTTGTGTAGAACAATGGTGGAAAGGCATATTCTGTTGAAGAACTCTATAAATACTGGAAGAAAAAGAACATGACTGAAGATGCAAATGAGATTTTGTTCTTACATGGTATCCAAAGGAGCAGGATCTACATCTGATAGAGATACTCCTTCTTGTTCCAACAACTTCAGCACTTCTCCTAAAACAGAGCCACAGATATAAAAAGTTCTTATTTTGGGGATAAAGGAAAACAAAATCCACAGATAAGTACGTAAGACTGCATCTGCAATCTTTACCAGCATGATTTGCATTATTAGAGTGTAACTATACAGCAATATGCACACACCACATCGTYTATCACAGACAAAGGGTTATTAAAACTAGCAAACGCCTTGCTCTGAGGCTTACAGAAATTAGCTGGACTACCTCTGGCTCTGCTTACCTGTGGTGATTACACAGTCCACATCACGAGTTTGGTACTCTTGGTTGAAAAAGWCTGGCCTTGAAGCCTCTAGCTTTTTGTCATAACAGGGCATTACTGTTACGTGGTATATCTGGTCAGGTGTTAAGTGCTGGAAGAAAGACAAAGCGATGCAGTTGGACTGGCCAATATCAAACCTATCTTGGGAGAGATGTTTTCCAGGTAAAAGTGAGAATGATGAAATTAATGTCACCATGCCTCTGGAAATACTCTCCACAGTTACTGAACTTTTATTTTTTTTATATATATATATATACACACACACACACTTATATATACATTAAATTATTTCTCTTATAGAACCCGATTTTAGTTTGTAGCAAGTGTCAGCAGTATGATCTTTTACAGGTTTCCTCTCCCTCCTTTTGCTAGTGCAGATGATCCAAACAAAGTCAATCAGTGAAGTGAATTCCTAATTATGCAGTTAGAGAATATGCTTCCTCCACGTTACTAAAACCCAGCCCCTGCATCAGCAACTAAGAAATGATCTGGCGTTGGACAAAAACCTCACGACCATCCAAGAAGTAAGTATAGGCCAAGGAAACAAGTCATTGACTCAAGGCCATTGTTTCAGTATCTTGTGCCAAATATTCTTAGTAGCTGCCAATTTTTGCAACAAGAATGCAGATGTCAGCATTTACTTAATGCAAGTGTTAAACCACTGCTCGTTAATGGACAATAAATCATACAATCAGAAGTGGTGCTTAAGTTTCTTACTGGACAAATCTAGGCTATTAGTATAACTGTAGTCTTTAAATATCAAATTTACATTTGGAAAGATTCCAAAGGTTAAAGACTGAGAACAGAACTAAGTCAAACTGAAACAGAACATTAAGTTGGGAACAAGCAAGTAATTTTTAGACAAGACATGATCTGCACGTATGCACTGACTGAAGTTTTGTCTTAGGATAATTATTTTAAGTTATTCACCATCTTTAAACAACATGAAAATACCACACACACAGACAAGATCGTAGCACAAGGACACTGAAAAATAAGTTTCTCTAGCCTTCCCCAATAACAGGCAGAGGTTTTAAGTAGTCCGTGCAGCATGAGGTTAGTGTTACTGCCCTAGTTGCTAACTTCTCATTAGATAAAATAGAAGTGGGAATGGTGCCTTTGCTGGCTTCTGCAAGATAATTTTAACTTTTAAAATCTAATGTATAACATGTAGCAAAATAAAAAATATCAGCTTAAAGCGTTCAATTTTAGCAGTTTGCCATTAAGCACAGCATACTTCAGACCCTTACCTGCTGCTCTGCAAAATGGCCCTTGATCAAGGAGCCCATGACCTGCTGTGGAGACTTGGTGGTACTGATATAAGGAATGATGAAACTGCCATGGGTTTTCTCTGCATAGCAGATCCAACCTGGTAAGAGTGTAATTAGCAAATTAAATTAAAAATAACAAGCACCCCTTCACCCTGCTCGCCCTGCCCCCAACCCCAGGCTTAGTACCCATTAATAACCATTTTCAGTCTCACTTCAGCACAAAAAGCAAAGGAAGTGTAACACAAAATTCATTTTAGAGAGCTCATTAGGTAACTGTACAGATCATTACAGCTATTAACACCAAGATCTCTTTGTATTGTGAAAAGAGTAATCCTCTAAGTAAAAATTTATCCATTTAAACTTTTCTGACTAGCTTTCTGAATTTTTGTTCTAGTATGCTATTTTATTATTTCCGTAACTAATCTAATACCATACCTGGACAGGCAGAAGCTAGCATTGGCAAAGCCTTTTTGTCTTCAGATTGCTTTCGAAAGCGTTTTACAAACTCTTGTTGGCTCTCCAATAGGCTGAAGTTTCTTGAGAAAGTTGTATCAAATACATAGTGCACACCTAGGCAGTACAGCATCTGTGTTAAAATTCACAAGAAAGATACAGCAAACTACAACAAAAAGCTTCCAGTCAAACCGGATTCAATCTTATTTATGTCTTATTCACAGGTATCAATCTCTGCAGCTGAGAATTGAACCTTTTTCCCTAGCACATCAGCAGAGTAAGATGAGCAAAAGTGACAGGAGGACTGTAAATCATTTAAAGGTCCTTCCTTCCATCACTCCCAGTTTATTATGCGACTGAAGTTGCAGACAGTTTGCATTTTAGCTAATGCCAATTATGAAACATTATGAGTCCATGGGGAGGTTAAATCACATCAACCTCGTGTGCTCATAACAGTTATGCTTAACATATACCCCAGCATCCCCTCTGTGATTAACAGAACACAATACCACACTTGCCTAAACTCTTTAAGAATGCGGTCAACTTTTTCGCTGTTTCCAGAACACCCATTTTACATCTTGCAGCTAGTGAAGCTCTGGATTGTGGTGAAACAGAAACCACCACCAATTTCTGTTCATTGGGAGCTGCAGTCTTTGAAAAAAACAAACAAAAACCAACACTGTTCAGACAACACTAATATGGCACATGCAGAACTTCCAGCACACTAGAACATCAGAAAGTATCTCCCAGCTTAACTCTGAAGTCAGTAACTTACTACATTAAAGGTCCTTTTCAAACCCATCATTGCTTTTTAAAAATCGGAAAAAACAGAACAGTGCACGGAGAATGTCCTCAGATCCTTCAGATCTCTGAAACTAATTAAGCGTGCTGTTTCCACGCATGCTTCTGCAGATGCACCATACCCATCTATTAAGACTTCCAAACTCTGCAGCCTACCTAGCCACGACTTGTCACCCACCTTGTTAAAAGTCAGCATTTTGCATAGCTCTTCATGGCTCTGTTGAGTGATTAAAACACTCTCTGCTGAGGTAATGCAGCCACTACAAGCTAAACAGTCGTTCAGAGTAATTTTAGCCTTTTCCAGCTTTTGTGCTCCTCCATCCTGGAAAGAAACAGATTAGACTCAGTTCTGATCACAGTGTGAAATTAGGAAGCAGTTTTCCCACCTTTACTATACTTAGTAACAAAGATGTTGCCCCCTCTCCGTTTATCATTTAAAAAAAGTATATTTTAGTAAGATGAGGAGGAAGACAAGTTGAAGTCTGCTGCTTTTAATAGGATTATTTGGCAACACAGATGCAAATATGCTGAGGAGCTTCAGGAAAATTTTAGCAAGACCAAGAACACAACTTTCATCAAATACAGAACAGTTGTTGAGGCCACAATTATTTGTGCTATCTGGCAGGCTGATATTGCTCCAAAACAATGAAATTATACTTTCCCAGAAGCAAACAGGGTCTACCTTGCTCGGTTTTTCAACTTGTGGGTGGCTGAGGATTGGGTTAGCATGGCTAACATGCTACAGATTGCTATTTTAACCACAAAACTGTAGACCACAGAGATCCTAAGCCTTTAAGCACCGGTCTCCAGTGAGCATTGCATACTACGCTGGAGAAAGCACGCCGCCTTTGTCACCTCTATCAGATGCTGCTCATGTTATTGAATAGTACTGGAGCTGTTTCTTCACAGGAACTTGAATTTCACTCCTTCTAAACAGATTGTGTAACCAGACTACAAGCTCACTAACATTTTTAATTGATACTGAGTGTTCTGCCATCTTTCCGTGTGCAAAACTGATGGGAGAACTGTATGGCAGCGTATCAAAGACAGTGTGTGGCTTGCCACTGGAAGGAAATAGTTTTCATAATATTTGACCTGAATAAGTCAGTTTTCCCATGAGACTCTCCTCTTAAACTTCACTTCTCAATAAAGTCAGAAACAGACCGAGCAATTAGGTACTACTAAATTAAAATTTTAAAATAAGAAACCAGACTTCTTTGGAAGTGCTGTATCCCCCTTTTTTAAGTTAAAAGGTCATCATCTGCTTCAAGTTAAAGTACTGTTTCTAGATTAATTCCCAGCTTGGTTAACTAACAAATGCTAACCTTTTCCATGTAAACAGGAAAATAATTCTCCAAAACTCGGCATCAATTTTGTAAGCAGGAGGCTTATGAATTCTGCAGGCTATTTAACAAATAATTTGAAATGTTATTAAAAAAAACAGAGCAAAATTTAAGAGCATCTATTTGAATTGCTTCGTGAGTGAGCACTCCACTGTATGACATAATGCAGTAAGAAAAGACTGTCTCAAATAATCTAGGAATTGCTAATACTTAAGTATTGATGGCAAAATAGACTTCTCAGCTTATCTGCTCTTATACTGAAAATCACTGCTAATTAATGTCAGTATTTCAGAGCATAACAGATTGACACAAAATCGGAATTACTGCTTATAAAACAGGGTAATTAAAAAGTTGGACTTTGGAAAAAAGATACGAGAATGCTGATAGCAATAGCGACACTTTTCCAACATCTTGGTCCTCTTTGAGGCATTAAATAGCTGCAGACTATTCAAATACTTAACAGTACACTCACGTTTTCTGGATATTTTACACAATAATGAAGAAAAATCACACATACCTGATTGATCTGAAAATAGCTTCCATCTGCTTCAATTCTGATCTTTGCTGCTGCTTTTCCAGGCTTCTTTTCCACTTTTACAGGTTTGATACATTCCTGAAAGAGAAATAAAGCCCGAAAGTGAGGAGATGAGCAACGACGTGTGGAAGAGGTAGATTTAATAGAAACTAGAATGATAAAACCCAAACACTAGTTTTAGAGCAAATGCCGCTTACTGTCCCTTAACCTATGCTGAATTTACGTACAGCATCTATAAACACCGCGGGAAAACATAAAAGCAAAAACTGCTTACCCCTTTTTTACAGAAAGAACACTTTTCCAGCATCATACCAAAAACAGGACAACTTTGCTGTTCTTTCTGAAGAACACAGCTGTGTTTTACAAAGCCTTGAAGGGAACAGAGGCTTGCCTGCACAGTCCTCCTCTCTCAAATCTTACAGATGATCGTGCATTCTTCATTGCAAATTTTAACCGATGGAGGCGTGGTCACTACAGTCAACATGTGCCAATGAAGTTTCATTTAATGTCGAGAGGACTCTGACGACCTCAGATGGACTGCTTCCAGTTTTCTGTATTGTTCTGTGATGAAGTCTCAAGAGTGTTTCTGCATTTTGTGCGATTTTTATTGTTTAGGCACCTTATGAGTCCTTGTCCTACTTCTACAGCTATGATTCTCTTTGCCTTTTACCATCCTTGCTCTGCCAACATTTTCTGTTCTCCCCCCAAATTAATCCAGGTTTACTACATTTTGCAAGATTCAGAGACTAGCAGGAACAAGTCATTATGATTCCTCAGTTATGCTCACTGAATAAAACAAACAATGATCTCCACTTGAAACAGAAAAGCAGGTCGCATTATTTATGTGAAAGACTTCACTAGGAAACCCAAGTACTGCAAGGAGAGTTAATGGGGTTTGCTCTGCCCCGTTCCATTGATCTCATCTCAGAATAGTTTTTCTGCTGTACTTGTCAGCAAATACGTCCAGGATTACTATTTTGTACTTTTGCTAGTGCTTGAAGATTCCGAAAGGAATGGTCTCGACCCGTCCTTGCTGCTCACTCCCACCTCCCGCTCCTGCCCGCTGGTGTGAGCATCTGTGCAGTTGAGTAGTGTGCAAGGAAACTTGTTCAGGCTTAAGAGTTTTTTTTGGGGAGTGTCTAGATTAACGTTTAATAGGGCAGTTTCCAGATTGGGGTGGGAATGACCGACTGGCTGCTGGGCCGAGATTTCTCTCTGTAGCTGCTCACAGAGGCTTGCACCGATCAGCGTCGCTGCCCTCGCTGCTCCCTGCGCACTGCCCGGAGGAGGCAGCGAGGGATCTCTGCGGTTTTTTTCCTTTCACCGATTTATTTAACAGCACCCGAAGGACGTCTGAAAGGCAGCCGGCCTCGGCCCCTTGGCCCCCGCGCCGCCTCCCCCACGCTGCCAGGCCGAGGGGCCCTGCCCAGGCCGAGAGTTGCTGCCCCGGCCGGCGGCACGGCCCGGGCTGTCACCCACCTCCCCTCAGCGCCATCTTCTCACCCTCCCCAGGCGGCGCTGGCGGGGCCGACCCCGCGGCTGCCGGGGTGGGGGCAGGGCCGGGCCGCCCCCTCTCCCCCCGCGGCCGGCCCTCGCCGCCCCCGGCCCCGGCAGACGCCGGCCCGCACCCACCTGGGAGGGCCCGATGTAATCGTCCAGGTCCGTCAGCTGCAGCACCCCGCTGAAGRGAGACGCCATCCCGGCCGCGCCGCCGCCGAGCGCGGCAGCCAGCGGGGGGAGGGGCTGCCACACTGTCGTAAAAGGGGACACGCCACACTGCCGGGAAACACCACACTGCCGGAAAGGAAGGTGGGGGCGGAGATGAGTGTGCGGGTAGAGTGTGCGGAGATGAGTGTGCGCATGCGCAAGGCGCTATGTGAGGCGGGGAGGCCGTGATGGCGGGCCGGGTGGCTGAGGCAGGGGGATTGCACTGCTGAAAGGGCAGGGCACGCCGCAGGCAGGCTGCCTGCAGGGCGTTTGTTGATTTATAGGCTACRGTGGAAGGTGTATTAGTGCCTACATCTTACCTCAGCCTATAGAGAGGGAGGTATCATGGCCCTTGGCCTTATAAACAGTGTGAGGCCTGTGCTGGGTTTCTTCATGTTCTTGCAGAGAGTAAGTCCTCAAAACCCTCGGGGTTGTGGGGGTGGCTTGGATACCGGTCACCCTTCTTGGGACTGCTTTCCCACCAGGGTGGCAGCTGGTGAGGTTCCTGCCCACGTGGCATAGGGATTTGAAGCTGTAAATCCTCCCTGAACAGCTTGCTGTGTTCATGCAAATGTATGATGTTATTATGTGTGCTAGAGGTTCAAARCTCAGTGTAAAAAATGATTAATTCTTTAAAGGAAACAATTTTATTTACATGAGAAGCAGTGGAGAYGGTGGTGTAACAATTTTTCAAGGTTGCTGGTAAGGCTGCAGTGCTGTCTGGTTGAGAACTTGGCATCTTCTTGATTGCAGGCCCTGCTTGGAGATTTTCTATGTCAGTGTTTCAAGGAAAGCCTTGCAAATTTGCGCTCTTACAGAATGCAACCTAATACATATGGAGCTTTATTTAACAAAAAAATATCTTTGCACTGTTTGTAGATACCTTGAGGTACCTAGATGGAAAACGCTAAGTGCAGTGTGCTGCTAATAAGCAGAGCTGCATGTTATTTCCAGGCATAGCTGCAGGCAGAATGTAAGGAGAAACTGGTAGTTTCTAGGGCGTGATCCTGAAAGCACTGTTGGGTTTTGTCCTTGCAGCTTCAAAAGCTCTGGTTAAGGTGTGAAGATGGTGCTCCGGACAACATACTTTACCAACAAATGCACCAGACTCTGCAGATTTCTGTATGACTTTAGCATYCTGCAATTGCACCTCTAGATTATGGTTAAGAAGCGATGAGCTCTGAAGAAAGTAAGCACCCTTGTTGATTGAAGTGTTCTGTAGCTTTCTCTGTGCTAGAATACCTTATCATTTAGGGGGAGGATATAATCTTACAAAACAGTGTGTAGTAGCCAGAGGGGGAAAACACAGTAAAAAATCTGAAACGTGTGGTTTTTCATATATGTTGTTGCTCTTCCGGTTGCAGGAGGTGCTGCAATAAATATTAGGGCACATAATCAGTTCTGAATCCACAGAGATGGCCCACAGCAACAATGATCTGTTCAAGGGTCTGGAATAACCGTTCCACCTCCTGATAGCTTTCCCATAAGCCCATTTGGAAATGTTTTATTAGTGGAGTAGACTCCCAAGGGAAGGAGTGAAAGTCATTTGCGAAGTCGGTTACAATTAGGTTGTGCAAAGCACTGGGGAACGTGCTGTGTGCAACAGTCCTGCCGCTCCTTTACAGCGAGCCAAGTGTGACCCAGGGTGACTTTCCAATTGACCCGATATGCGGTATTCTGTGCAGTGATACTGAGCTTACAGCAGCGCGTACGCCAGGAGATCCCGCTGCARAATTTGGCACATCCTTTCTTTCATGTGATAAGCTATTTTCTATGCAGTGGGAGAGAATCTGCTGTCAGGCAGACAAGGAATAACCTTTTTGTATACTTTTGGTATGCAGATGTAAGCCTTTTGGAATTTGTGTGCATTATAAACAAATATAAGGGTGTCAGTACTAGGGAAAACTTGATGATAACTCCTAAGACCTCTTTCACTCACCTACTGATGGCTGTTGTGAATATCCTGCTTCAAGGTGAAACCCAAAATTAGGTCCCAGCAAATCTTTCAGGCTCTGAGCACTTAGTTCCTACACAGGAAAAATAATAATACAAGAATTAGGTGCATTCATACAAAATTAACATGGAGTTACTCATTCAGTAGTTACACAATAGAGACTTTTAAGCTSTACAGCAACGCTCGGGTCGTGTGAGCTGTTCCCAGGCAAAGTGCAGGTGGGATTGTGCAAGAACCTGGCCCTGCTCTATACAGAGCTGGTGGTGTCTCCAAGGCAGAGCTAGCAGCARTGCTCAGTTTTACTATGCGTTATGTTCATTTCTTCTGGATTAAAACCTATAATGTATTAGTGACCATTATGGGGTAGTTGGAGGCAAATTTGATGACATCTTGGGCTGTGATTTGGCCTTTGTGTAGGAATTTTAATTCCTCTGAAGCCCAGTACAACACGTTGTTACCAAGAATGARCTATGCCATTGCTGATCACTCTGTACAGACTTTCAGCTCAATACCTTAAATTTGGCATTGAAGCAAACAAGATCTTGTGTGGAGGATTGTTCTATGAATTTCCCAAGATTTATGTCGATCCAGTTTCTCATTCCTCTTTGGATGTCACAGGCAATCCCTAGAAAGAAGAAAAAAACTACAGGTCAATTGACAAGGCAGYGTTACAAACAAAGACAACCTATGTYCTTTCAGGGCWGCCRTGATGATGCTAATGAAAGGCACAAAAGTAGGACACCATTCCTGTGGGTGTCGACTGTTTTAGATTATTTGTTGAATTAAGAGACTATATTGGAGCCAGTTCTAACTCTGGGAAATATCCCCATGCAGTGCAAGAAGGACCCACAGACAGGACCAGCTCCAAGGAGACTTTAAATCAAGCCTGGACCTGCTCCATTCCTGCTCCAGCCACATGGACAGCTGAGTGAAGGTAGGACCCCATGACTGATATTCTGTAGCCTGGGAACAAACTCTGTGATCACTCTCTATCCTTTGGGCTTTAGAATTATTCTGCTGCTTTGGTGCTGTTACCTGTTGAATGTGATTGTTGGCTCAGGTAGGTTTTAATGTAGTTGTTATATATGTCGATTTTGTTGGAARGTGAAAGGGACTCATAAGCGATGTTGAATCCTTTGACTCTGGGAAATAAAAGAGGACATTTTCAGAAAGGAACTGCATTTGTTTGGAGTTTGAAGGAAGTTGATCCATTGTTTCCAGCCTTCTGCGTGGCCTGCATGGTGCCTGAGGCTGTCGCATCTCTTAATTGAACTTCACAGAAGAGSCTCATGAATATTTCCATTTATATGAACAGAAAAACATTTTAGAATATATGGGACTTGCTCACAGCTTTCCAATAGTGACAAGCAAATTAAGTGACCTGGAAGATCTCTATGCAATTCCTGYTTATTGGTTCTGTGTTTGGTTTCAGCTAATAAATAGAACAGTAAGGGAGTCAGAGCTCAGTACTTCTGTCTTTGAAATCCAAAATGTGGAGGTCTCAGCTGAAACACTAGCTTTTAACTGCAGTGCTGTCATAATCCTAAGAGTCATGGTAAACTCACATTGCTTGATAGGAATCACAAGAGACGTTGGTCCCCAGCCATYCCAGATAGGTTTTGTTCATTCCAGACAGCAATAAGGGCAGCTGCTGCTGGAACCAGGTTGCCCAGCTTTCACTGGAGAAGTTTTGGAGTTCGGGTCTTAGCTTTAATAGTACTGTCTTCAGTATCGCATCTCTAACCAGCGTGCTGGGTAATGAGGTCAGATTTACCTGTGGTATAAAGAAGAGTAAAACCATCGATATGGCTTGAGGTTCTGGATAAGCATTTAAATCAGAAGAGGCTATTAAGGGAACATCTGCAGCATTATCATAACAAAATTAAATATTTTAGTTGCCTGTCCCTATCCAGGGTTTAAGTCTGTTTTCTTGGTCACTAGCTTGCCCCTTGCTGAGATCTCTCCTTATACAGTTGCCTAATATTTACCACAGCTCCTCTCTGCCTTTCAGCTCTGTCAAACGTATACAGCTGCCATTACATTCAGAGCGCAATGTGAGCTGTACAGTGAAGGCCGGTAATCGTGGCATAGACCTTCCCCCAGTACAGTGATGTGGGAGTTGGAGAATACCTGGGATCCGTTAGGACTGACCTGGCGAGCACACACGTTAAACTGGCTCATGTATCTGTCGACTGTGTTAGAGGAGCCGCACTCAAGTATTGCCAAGATTGAGAGTGTATCTTCCAGGCTGSTCAATGTTGAGTTAACAGTCAACTGTGCCATCTCTTCTGGGGTATCGAGATCAGGAACTTTAAACTAAGAAGAAACACATGTAAAAGAGTTGTCCAAGAGCCGTGGTTGCTGTTCTGTCAAGGCTGTGGCTGGCAAGTGGCTCTAAAGCAAAGTCTCCACCAGACAGCCAGGGAGAGAGAATGTTTCTCCACCAGACAGCCAGGGAGAGAGAATGTTTTTGTGGTACTGCAGATGATTGTGGGCACTGCTCTTTGAGGAGACAAAAGGTAGGCTGTGCCAGGGCAGATCCACATTTCCTTATGGAACAGTGAGGTGGCAATAGTCTGGTGCCACATCTGTTAGGAGGATGAGGGTGAAAAACCCTTCAGTTTTGTGTAAAGAGCCTTCCAGGGGAGAACGTCTGGTATCTTCCTGGAAATGGGCTGTTATATATCAGCAGGAGTTCCTTGCCTGTGAAGTGTTTAGTTAGTTAATTAGCTTAAGTATAACCTGTACCTTTTAAGCTTTAAGGAGAATCTGATAAAACTGCCTGAAAACCTGTAGTTGGTTAACACTTGTTGATTTGAGGTTTGCCAAGGAATATTCCTTTGGACCTTCAGCTTCCACTGTCYCCTCTGTGCAGCATCCGTCTGCAATAGCCCTTTCTCTTCCAGCTCATCACTTCTATTTCCTTTTTCGTCCCACCTTTCCCAGCTCTGTCTTGACCATTTTCTTACTGCTTTCTTTTCCACACTAATCCCTTTGGCAGGCATGACTTGGCTGAGACYGTTCATAGGACGTTACCTGCTCCAGTCTTTAAGACCCTAAATAAAACTKCCAAATAATGATTACCAGGTTAAAGGGCTTTAGGTAAGGCTGGCTTGTAATTAGTGCTTAGCTCAATTGTTTGTAAATTTGAATGTATGCTGTGTCTGTATCTCTCTCTACCTGTCATTCTAGGTGGTAGTTTTTTTTTCCAGGGATTCTGACCCCTTGTGTTAGCCCAGACAGCGCTGTCTGCTCTCTGGGAATTTAAATAAAAGGCAACAGGAAGCTGAGCTGTGTAATGTTGGTATAAACGCAATATCTTCTTTAGCAGGGTAAAGATGTGGGAATTGCCAGGCTGAATGTGTTTGTGTGCAGTTGTCTACCCAGTTAAAAGGCAACCTTGTTCTGAAATGCGATTCTGTAAAAGTGGTATTGAAGTAACATTACTGTGTTTTCTTTCTCCTCGTACAAAACTGTACATTTTGSTGAGGGGGGAAAGGTGCTTTTTTCTAGCTGCTCTGAAAAATTCACATCTAAAAACTTTCAGYACTGTGTTTGAGAGCAAAGCAGTCATTGCTAAAAAGTTACAGAGCGTGCCATGCCGAGGAGGTTAGATCAGTCAAGGCTTTCCCCAAACCCTGATGGGTTTCAGATCATGCGTTCTGATTCAGCAACGTTCCTCACAGAATGAGGTAGATCGTAAGAGAATAGGAAATGATACCAAAGCAATGGTAGAGTCTCCAGTTTGCAAGCCTTTTTGAGGCATTGTTCATAGACCAGAAGCCTCTCACCTTGGCTTTGAAAGAAGTTTCTTGTTTCTGCTCAAAGACAGAGAGAGGTCRCTTTCTGTCATGAAAATGAAAGATTTTTAGTGTGGCAGCATTTGGCAGGGAACTTGCTAAGCAAAGTGAATGTCTGCAAGACACGCACATCAGCATTTCTCCTTCCAGAGCTTCAGCTGCAGAATGGATGGGAATATTGGATTGAGCTGCTGTGGTGCAGATGGCAGACGTTAACACAGACAAGTTSCATTGTTCAAGATTCTGCTGGAAGTTGCTCAGATGCTGTGGATGTGGTAGGCTAAGATGTTTGGTATAGAACAGTATGTTTATCTTTTGACTTAACTTCAAGTAAATAGGGGAATTGTTGCAAATTTTGGTAATGTTGGTGCTTAAGATTTAATCTAAGTGTTAGGATGGGGAGTTTTCTTTAACTCCCTTACAAATGCTCTGTGTGTCTGCCTGGTATATGGTAATGGGATGTGCTTTCAGTATCTCTATATAGAGTTAGCAAACTGGTTAATGTTTTGGGATTGCAGAGTTTTTAGTTTAGTTCAACCAGTAGCAACTAGTATATTTGTACCACTACCTCCTTTATCAGTTTAGTTTAAGTACCATCAATAAGATTGTCTGAAACAATATGAAACATACCAAGTGGGTTGTTCAACATTACTTTTATTGATGATTGGATCGGTAGTGTCACACAAATTCTTTAAACAAAATCAGCATTTTAATAAATACTAGCACTGGCTTACAGAGTGTATGAAGTTAAAACATTGTCTAAGGCATGTTTTACAGCTGTGCAGGTTTTTTTTTTTAACATCATACAAAGAGAAAATCTTTATTTTTCACATGAAAGCAGAATTGTTGGATTTTCAAGTTGTACTTGAATTATTTCATTAATGCAATTTCTGTCTTTGCTGTGAAACCAGTATTATAATAATGTTTAGATACACACATTCCAATCAAATATTAGTCTAGCAGGATTCAATTCCTGTTGGTCTTACTGCTGTTGCCCTTTGTCACATCTTTTCTTAATGCATCATTTACATTGTTGTAGTTACAGCTTGGTATCATAATGTAGGCAGCTTGAAAGATTAATTCAGTGTGTCCTCAGGATGTGCAACCCATTGCTACTGATTAGACTAAACTCAGAATACTGGAATGTATCTGGTATTTTAGTAGACCTGAACAAATAACTTCTAGTATTTTTGAAGACAAAGTGTAATTTGAAGAGTCATTCTGTGGAGGAATTAGGAAAGGCAATACCCACATGAGCCGTTTTACTGTGACCTTTGAGCCAATTTGATTTTAAAGATGATTTAAAAGAAGTTCCCCTCTCCACTTTTAGCAGAATATGCCTCATATTTCCGACATATCTCAGGCTCTTAACATTGGTTCTGATAACCAGCGATAACAATTAATATCTTTCATCAAAGAGAGGCTGTGAAGAGAGAGGCAAGCAGCTGGAACGTGTATGTCAACCCCTGATGCCACATGAGTCATATCTAGTAATCTTTCCTGTATAAACCCAAGCTGATCCCTGCTTTAAGAGATGCAGCCACTGYGTGAGGAATCACCTGCATCTTGCCATTACTGATTATTGTAAATGTAAAGCCCAGGAAGCTATCTGTTTTGCTTGGACGCTGGTGCTAATTTTACTGYTGTTCGGTGCATAGACGAGTAAAACTTACTCCAGCAATGTCTGGGTAAAAGGTTTGAAGTTCGCTTAGTTTAGCTACTGAACAGATCTCTCCCAGATTCTTTTGCAGCCAGTCTTTTGTCCCGGTTGTTCCATCCTGGCATGCTGATCCTGTAAACAAAACAGAGCCAAAGAGTTAAAAGCCACAACATATAGTGAAGGAGGCGTCTAGGCATTCTTCATGTGAATGATTAAATATCTGCTGACAGAAGAATGGCTAATCTTCTTCCTATTGCAAGTGCAGGGTCTGATCTTCTGCACTCTGATTCACTTCCAGACTGGGGACATGGTTACACCAAATGGAAATCCTATTTCTCTGCCTATATCCTATTCATTCTATAATATCATCCCTCCTTACACCAGTATTCCCTGTAGCTTCTAAAGGAGAAGTGGTTTCCCTTCCTCTTTCACAGGGTTGTTGTGAACTTCCCAGGGTTGTAATGAACAGCAGAAGTGACTGAATCTGTGTTGGGAAGATGTGTGATTATTAGGTGTAAAATCTTCAATGTTTGGAGTACGAAAGATGCTCCATACAAATACTGGTGCTTTACTGGGAACTTATGTGTAGGCACCTTACCTGAGTCTGTGAACTGGGCTGTCAAATAGGCCTTCTGAAACTCATAGACGTCGTGTTTCTTCCTTGCTGACAACACTGGGTAGACTCCATCAATTGCTGGAATGCTGGGAAATAAACCATATAACGGATGATTTCCGTGTGGGTAAAGCAGCAGAGATGAGTGTAGTGGGGTTAGGTGAACTCAATGCTGACAGCCTGAGGGTGGCAGGTGCTAGCAGTTGGCCTGCAGCATGTGGCAAGTGAGTTTTGTTTTCTGCAGGGCCATATCATTTATGGTGTGCTTGAGAATAAGGGTTAATATTTGGTATACCTTCACAAAGAAATAGCCCYTTTAAAGCCGAGTCATTGACTGAATTTGGTTATACCCAGTGATAAACATGAAGSAAAAAAGCAGCTCTTGCCTGATCAATAACTAGTGATGCAAGAGTGCTCATGTAGCAACGCAAAGCTAAAGCAGCTGCAGCCCTGCAGGCAGGCACTTACAGAGCTTGGTAGTATGGGCACGGCATGCTGAGGGGCAGCAGCTCCAGCACTGTCGCGTTCACGTGGGGGAGCAGAATGCGCAGTCTATGCAGCCACGTAGCTGTGTCTTCCAGGGACATGTCAGTAATTTGTGGGAAGATGATCTCAGCTGACATCATCAGCATTGTTTCTCGAACTTTAGTGCTTCCTAGGAAATCAGAGCTCTGAGGAAGGAGGAAGAAATTGAAACAGGTGATGAGCAGAGCTGTTAGCCTTGAATATTGAAGCTAAACAGAAAAAGTGGTGAAGGAAAAATTGGCAAAATAACCACAATTTCTCTTCTTTGCTGCTCTCCTCCCCTTCCTTCCTCTCCTGTTTAACAATAAAAGTTGGAAATAYGACCTGACAGTGTCCTTGTTGCGGAGTTGACCTTGGCAATTCAGGTTTTTCTTTTGTCAGCAGAGTTGGACAGCAAAGCAAGCCAGGTGCTTGGATTTCCTTTCCCTTACACTCCCACAGCCACTGCTTTTGTTATGGCAGTCAGCAGAGTGGTCACACTGTGTATAAAGCGAGGCTGGAGGATGCTCAGGCTTCTCAGCTTGGCTTATTGTTAACTTGTACGAGCAGCCCCAGCACAGCAGGACCAGGGCAAGCAGCAGTCTCTCTCTCGCTCACTCATACACAAATGTTTTAATGGACGTTAACAATTTTAGGGGCCTGGTCCAGAACCTTTCATAAGTTATTAGACTACCAGAGATCAGCAGTAGAGAAGCCCTTGCTKTTTACATCCTGGCTCCAGGCTGGAGTGGTGGATGTGCTTCCCAATCTTCCTCTGAGGAGGAACTTTTTACACTGGCCTATGCCCAGAGGTTAAGCCCAAGTAAGGGCTGGACTGAGATCAAGATCATACTGGAGCAGGAGTAACTCCTTTCTGGCTCATCTTCCAGATTTACTTTATATCTGGTCATGAAAGTCCCATAGTTGGAAGTCTGAAAGTTCACCTGTGACCCATTCTGCTCCCCAAGACTCAGTTATCACAGGCACTCGGGTTACTTACCTTCAGGGCAAAAGTGTTGAAGTCCTCTAGGAAGACACTGAGGTACTGGAGAGGCTCCTCCTTGTTCCCAATTACCTCCAGGACCTTCTGGATAGCTGAGGGGCTGTAGATGGTCTTGCTCTGAATGGTCAGCTGGGCCAGTGCCTCCGCTGAGAAAAGCTCTAGGGAGTCGTGCTGAAGAAGACAGAGCATAGAGCGAGGCCTGGAGACCAAGCCACAACATTCTCCCCCSTTATCATCTCTCTCAGCCCACCTGAGCTTTGACATATAAGGAACATTAACTTCTCTCTGGGCAGGGTTTCAGACAACAARCAGTGCATAGTGTTTACTGGGATTAAATTTAATAATAGCTGTTCTCTGCTGCTAGACAGGTGATTTTTGAGAATGTTCTAAGCCAGCAGACCATGTGTAATTTAGTATCTGCTCTTCCTGTGTCTTATCARCCACTGCTGTTTGGAGGTTGTCATTGAAACCCTTGTCTTCCTACAGAATTTATATTCTTCTGATAAGATGGTTATCTTCTAGAGGCAGTGCTTTTGACACTATTTTAGCATTAAAACTTAACAAGAAGAAACTTAATGAGAAAAAAATGGAAGCACATAGGAGAAAATGAGCAACACAAATAATGAACTAATCCACTTGAACTCTCTTCCTGTTAGCTTGTTTCCTGGCGAAGAATAAAATGCCAGATATTTTGTATCTAGCCCTTACCCCATGGAAGTTGCTCTTCAGTGTTGCAAAATCTGAATATGATCCAAAAGCAGTGAATAAACCAAAATATTGTAGCAGCCATTCTCTGTCTGCTGTAGTGCCTTGGGTGCAGGCGGAGCCTACAAAAGGAAAAGCAAAACTCAGAAGATACATCATGTCTTTCACTGGACCGCTGAGGAATGTAATAGTGTGAGTCCCCATTGGCAGTGAAATATATATTATAGTTCATGTCGCAAGCTCCCTGTGGGATCCAAATGCTACCAGACAGGAGATGGGGGAATCATTTAGTCTTTGAGTGTACAGGGGTTGCCAGATTCCTACAATGTCAGCATGTTCCAGTCTCATTCATGATACAGCTTCTGCTTTTTCACCTCAGCTCTCTATGCTGTCTGAGAAAGGTTTCAGTTCTCTGAAGAGGAGGATAGTACCTTTCTCTGACCACTGTGAGCCAAAGGGCTAAGCAGCAGGCTGAGGAGTGAGGGAGGACTCCAATAGGTATTAGCAGGAGATTCAGCATATTTGCCCTCCAGGGAAGCAGCTTATCCAAACGTAGAGACACTTCTCTGTCTACTGACTTCAGGGGACCCTAAAGGTCTAGCATCGGTTAGGCACTTAACTGTCAGATTGCTAACATGATAAAAYGACTCTTTCCCACAGAAAAAACAGGTCTGCATGTCACCTGAAATCRTACGAGGTGGCTGAATCTTTCCACCTTTCCGTGTTCCTGAATACCTGGAGACAAGCAGGCCCTGACATTTGTTACCTGAGTTCTGCAGTTGGAAGTGAAGAACTCTCTTTATGAAGCAGTAAATGTGCTCTGGATTCTCATAGGGCCCTTGGGCTTTGTGTTCGTTCAGGATCTTCACTCTGCAGGACATGGATAGTCAGGGTAAGCCAGCTGYAACCAAGTAATCCACAGCCACTGGGACAGAACCTGCAGAGCTCTGTGCCAGTGAGTGGAGGGGTGTTAGGGCTGCATTTTTAGGGGATGTTTCCACTCCCTTGATGCCAGGGAACAAATGCTTCAATCAGAGTGTGACCAAAACTACTTCTTCAGGAGATTAGGCTCTTTGGTTGGTTTTATGTGGATTTGCAGGTGTATGGGAGTGAAGCAGAGTCTCTGCTTAGGGTCTTCTGTTTGTGGCCTGAAATGTGAAACTGCAGTGGCAGCCAAGTAAGATCATAACGGTATTTACCAAACGAGAAGCTGAGGTTTGGCTCTGGTTGTTTGGGGTAGTGGAAGCTGCCCTCGTCACCCAGTGACAAGCTAAGAGAGAGGTAAGAAGAGTGTCACTGAAATGATAATGGACTTGATACCTACATGGCTGCAAGAGAGTCGCATGTCATGTCACTGGGTAGGAAGCCGAGATTCTGTGCATTGAGGCTGCTCAGGAAGAGGCCAAGCTTTCCTCCAAACCAGACAACGTAGTCCTCAGTAGAAAAGAGCTCAAATACTGTGCTTAAGTGACAGAAGATCTGCCCCAGAATGAATCGTCTCACGTCACCATGAGGAAGCTGAGATAGATTACTCTTCAACCAGAAGAAAAAGATATTATTAAAAGTGCACAATGCAGTTAATATTAAAGGTGGGACTGGTAAAAAGGAGTCAAACTGGTAAAAAGGAGTCAAAAAGACCAAGAAGTACACTACAGCTCTGAGATAACCCTCTGAGACTCATCTTAAGACAAGAAGATGTAATTAATTTAACTTGCAAATGCAAAGATTGCTGCTGTGTGTGCAGTTTTGGTGGTTTGTTTGCTCACTTGCGTGTGGGGCTGCAGTGACTGYGCGTCCAGGGCTCGCCTCTGCCTGGGCAGGTACGGGTGCGTGTACCCAAACTGCCTGTGTATCCTGCTCATCTCCAGCATGTGACCTATGGGTACAGGCTCCTGGGGATCCTCTGAGGATGCTCATGGCTATAGGTGCTGAAGGATACAGGACTCTGACTGTTTGACCAAGGAGACCATAATACAATGCCTACACAGTGACTCCTCCGTTCATTCTCTGAGACTTGTTAGTCTTTGTGACAAGGCTGAAGTTCATACCGGGTTAAAGAGTGGTAGTATTGCAGAGAATCTGTATCCCTCCCAGGATGGGACCCAGACTAATTAAGAGTTGTGRCCTCTTTCTACACCTGGAACCTCAGCTCCCACATCAGTATGCACTTCATGTGTAAACTGTTTTAGTCCCGCCTCTTGAACAGGAGGTGAAGTTGCTACCTGCTTTGCAGCTGCATTGAATGCATCCATGAAATCCCCAATGGTGCGAGAGCTCAGAGAGCTGAAGACCTTGCCTGCTTTGTCCATGTCACGCAGGACATCGCTAGCCAGTGTGTAAGCTGCCAGTTGCTCTGGGCTGAGTCCTGCCACAGCATCAACCTGTGAAATCAAATGTTAAAATTACTGGCCTTGCCTTATGGCAGCAAGTATTTGCTAGCTGTGAAAGGCTGTCAGGCAGGATTTGGGCCTTGCACTGGGCTCTGTCTTGCAGTTACTTACAATGCTGAAATCTGCATTCATATCAGTCAGGTCTCTGTATGTAGCCAAGGAGCTGAAGGAGCCCAGATTTGTTTGTAGCCAACCCAAGCTTCCCCTGGTGTTCTCGACGCATGGGCCACCTTTTAAACAAAGCATAATTCAAGGGTGATATAACYAGCGGTTCAGTCCCCCGGTTCTCCTGTGGGATAGCATGACTGTGCTGRTAGAGGAGTTGCCCAAAATATCTAGGTGCCTAAATCTCTCGGTGATACTGGCAGCACTGAAGTGACTAATGCCCAATGTGTACCTTTAGATGTGTAAGTATACCTGGTAAGGAAATAGCATTCCCATACCTTTTGGCAAAGGCGTAGTAATCAGAATGTTAAATTTGGGAGATTCTCAGATACTGTGGTAATGGCAGCCAAACGGTACCAAYGACGGTCCAGACCTCAGCTGGAGAGCTGCCACTGCAGTGAGGGGCAATGATTAACACGAGGGCTTGTCCTAGCCTTAAGGAGAAACACAGCTGCTTCTGCAGACAGTTCTGTTCCCCTGCTCACTGTGATAAGCTATAGGGCAAAAAGCAATTGACRTTTTCCAAATTTAACTGGGTTTTCTTTTTCGTGTGTGTATGCCCAGCATCCTGTAATTTTGTGAGTAACTTACTGCTTCTGACAGAGATGCAGGGAAATTACAGGAGGGAGAGAGTGTGGGACACATTCAGCATACCTCCTTGAGAAGCCTTAGCAGACAGGTAGCTCTTTGCAAAGCTGTAAACATCCTGGTGGCTAGCAGGGGACATCTGTTGAAAGCTGCCTTCTAAGCCACTCATTCTGTGAGAGAAGGGAAAGCCCGAGGTTCATTGTAGCAGTAAAGCCTTGTTTTTGGTAACTGAAGTCACCAAAAGTTTGTAACATGATTGCACACGAGAACTCTGCAGTCTATGGCCGTTTTTCTTGGCGGTAACCAAACTTATTTCTTTAGATGAATTTGCATTGTTAAAGAAGCATCATTATACCAAATTTGTAGTTGGATAGAGATGACACAGAAACTGGAGCTGTGAGAGAATGAAGCTGTGGGGAGTGAAAACGGGAAGGAAGGGTGAGCCTGGSATTTGAAGAGCCACCCCATAATTTTGTTTCCGTATTCAGACAGGATCAAGCAGGGCGATGGGAATTCTCTTGCTATGTGCAAAAGCTGAAGTGAAAAGAAAATCTGAAGTGAATGCAGGCAATGGAGTACTCACATAATT
The DNA here is from genome assembly GCA_030449065.1 of Oceanodroma leucorhoa. NCBI lineage: Eukaryota > Metazoa > Chordata > Aves > Procellariiformes > Oceanodroma > Oceanodroma leucorhoa. The sequence goes on along the minus strand of JASVER010000008.1, from coordinate 16,998,087 downwards.
TGGTATATTCTACAAGGTATGTTCCTTGGGATGGCTGCAAGGGCAGAGGCATTTATGCTGCCCAGCCACAAGCTGAGCTTGTTCTGGAACCAGTCCTTATACTGGGAGATGCTGAAAGTAGTGAACTGGCCTCGGAGTTTGCGAAAGATTGCACTGAACATGGCATCTCGGACTTGCACATTTGCCAGGGAYGATAAGCCTTGCTGCAAAACAAAGCAAGTAAGAACACAAATCAGCTGTGACCAGAAGTTGTTCCCCAGCTCTTCCTGTAGCAAGTATGTGGGTCTGTGAAAAAGAAAAAAATAAAGCKTTTGACAGGGGAACCAGCTCTGGGAAGATAATTCTCTGGGTCCATATGGCCTGAAGCCCAGTAGTTTCTGCAAGACGTTGTTCTCGTAGTTCACTGTGTACTAAAACAACATCCCYATGCAAGGGTTGGTATCTCACCTGAGAAGCAGTGGCCACAAACTCAGCAACAAAGGCAGAGATGTTCAGAGCTGCCCTGCTCTCCAGGGAGACCAGAAGGGTTTCAACCATGCTGGTATCATCTAGGACTCCAGGGTCCAAAAATACATGGGCGAGCTGGGTAGCGGTGAGATTGTCCCTTACATAGAACTGCAAAACCAATGGGACATGATCAGAGAGAAGTAAAATACTGCTAACAGGCGGAGACCTAAGCCATAGAGTTGACTGGATTCCCCGCCTTGGGAAGAAGAGTTCTGCTATGGCTGGAGCAACGTCCATTTACTGAATTGGATCATCTAGGAGCGTGCTCAGCCTTGTGCGTGCAAGGAGCTGTAGCAGAGCAGGATGCAGGACCTGAGCAAAGGCAAAACTCTCGGGTCTGTGTCAGAAAACAAACTAACCCCGCTGAAATCTGTCATTAATCTGGTGAAATCTTCATAACGAGCATTGGCTGCGAATGCCCCCAAGTTCTTCTGCAGCCAGTCCAGACTTGTTTCCTGTCCCAAAGCACATGCAGAACCTGCAGCACAGGAGAACAAGAGAGCGTCACTCGCTTTCCCTCGTGGTTTGCCAGAATGCACGGGAATGCTGATAACCCATTTTAGATTTTGTCTCATGTTACCTGTCACGGTGTGTTGGCTTTCAAGGAAGGTCAGCAAAGCGCTGCAGATGCCTTGCTGATTCACGGGCAACAGGGACACGTACGCCTGGCTCAAGGAGGACACACTGTGGAGGGAAATAAATCACACAGGAAAGATGTAATTACTGCTTTCCAGCTAGTGCCATGATGCTACAGATGGGAGAGGTGTTACTCCAGTATGAACAGTTTCACAAAATGAAAGAGAGGCAGAGGAAGGGAAAGTTACTTGTTATGAAATGGCATATTGCTTAATTTCTTACTGGCTGTGATCTGCCTGTGAAAAACTGGACTGCTAAGGGCATTTGAGAGATCTGTGCCCCAGGGCAGGATTAGCTCTGTACAGATGTTTGCCTAGGCTGTTGTCAGAAGTCTTTCGAGATTGTGATAGTACAGCCTCCCCTAGTGATCTCTTTGTGTGCTTCATGAATCCGTTAAGCCCCTGAACAGCTCATGAAATGAGTAATTAGCCTCACTCCCTGTGTTGCCAGATTCATTTCAAAGTGTTTTCTGAATAGCCAATATAAACTGCTAGATCTGAACCATTTGCTATAGATACAGAAGTCCCATACAGATGCAAAAAGCAGAGCTGTGCCATGCCACTGCATGAGAATAAAGTTGTGCCAGAAAAGGGAAATTCAGGACCAGATTGGAAATGTCTATTATGGGCCCAACCTTGCTGTTTGTTTTCCTGCGTCTTTCCCGGGTTAGAGCAGGACTGTTGTTGGCAGCATGGTCTTCCCTACTTTGTGTGGCCCAGACGTGACTGTCTGTGCGGTTTCCTTCCAGTGCTGCCCTTTGGAGTTTATTTCTCAGCTTAATCTGTTTCGTTAGACAGGATATTTCCTCTCATCTCTTCCTGATATTTTTTCATCTTACTGCTTCTAGTTGCACTATGTTACAAGCAGGTAAAATCTATTTAATAGAAATTATAATTCACTTTGTACTGTATTAGAAAATGGTTTTATTTGCTTTTGCATGGTTATACTCAAAGGAAGGAAGATCTGACCCTGGCTATTTTGTTTGTCTGATGGAGCATTTCTGTAAATGATACCCTCTTGCACAGATGTTCTTTAGCACAGTGCTGCCCTGGCAATTCCTTGCTCTTTCCTGACAATCCCCTTTTTTACTTTGCACACAGTAAAGAGGAYGCTTCCCTTGTGTACTTACAGAGCTCTGAAACTGTCACAACCAGAAATGTGGGACAGGAAGAGTTTGGTGTCCTCCTTGCCAGCGCTTGGCAGTAGCAGAGCAAGTCTTGCAAGCAAACGAGTCCATTCAGCAGGGCTGAAAGCTGGAAATTCTGCCTCAATGTCTCCTGTGAACTGAGTGAGCATCTTTTTCCTCACATCGTTATTCTTAATAGTGGTTATTCCCAGCTGAAAGAGAGAAGTAATGAGCATCAGTGAGAAGGCAGAATTAAAAAGAGACCCCAGTGCAAAGCCACAGGGAATAGCATTGTAGAAAACCACCCAGAGAAGGGAGGATGCATCTTATGGGTGTCCTGTGAACCTCCCATATAGGCAGCCAACACCAAGGGATAGCTGGTGTCCCTGACTGGTGCAGGGACACTGCCACTCCCGGGCTCACTGAAGGCACTGTCTGCACGCTGGCCTCTTGTGACCACTCAAGCATAGGCAGATGCGGCCCTTCCTCCACAGGGCCGCAGATCACGAGGTTCAGTAGTTCTGCTTGGTACAACCTCAGTGTTGCCATGAGTGTGCCCTTGAGTATCATCCAGCCATTAAATCTTGGGCACTGGTGTTTGAATACTTTGGGCCAAACAGCCMTGATGAGAGGTTGTACGTGATATGCTTTGTTGGTTCATACTTAGAGACAAAAGCTCAGAAACCATCTTTGAAGGTGTCTTTAAGATTCTGGATAGCTGAAGTCCACACTGCATGGGTTTATGCTGGACTTGCAGTGTTAATACCCCTACCTGGGCTGCCTCTCTGTTGAACTGGTCTAAATACTGATAGATTTCCTCTGATGGTTTGTTGTGTAGTTTTGCAAGGATCTGACACATCTCTTCTTCCTCATTAATGGCATCAGATGAAAGCGTCAGGGACGCTAGTTGTGGTGGGGATAACTTGTCCAAGACATCCATCTGTGGAAAGGGACACAAAGCAGATGGCAACCTTTTTAAGCATGTGAGAGTGATTTGTAAATGCTAGTGCTTCCAAGAAGACTCAGGACAAATCTGCAAGGCTGGAATATCCACAGGACTTGTAAAGTCCTTTTTCCATCAGGATGTGTACCATCCCATTTCTGAATATTACTGTAGCTCTGCAAGTGCCACTAGCCAGTGAAAAGCAGTAAAAATGTCTGTAATAATTGGACACTAATGCCACAGTATTTTTTTAGGAAGATGACCCATCCCCTCCCATGCTGCGTGGAGCATAAAGGCATTGCAAATGCTGGCAAAGTAGTGTGTTTCATGGTGGAMCACCACCATGTTCTCACAGTGAATGCTAGTGGAAAAAAAAAATTAAAAATACTTACTCCCACAAGGTGTTTGTTCCAAGTGACTAAGTCCTGATACTCAGCATATTTGCTAAAATTTCCAAGATTTACTTCGAGCCAGTTCTGAGCGCTTTGGGTTGCACTGCCGCATGCAACACCTGGAAAAATAATGACACTGGGAATGCTGGGGACTATATATTCCTCCTTGACGTTCTGACTGGAAACCCTAGTCACTCTCGCAAATTCCCATTAAACCTTTGCAGATAGCAGGATACTTTGAATTCACATTGGTATGAGAGAGACCAGAATCTTCATTATTAAGTAATAACTTTTTTGTGCTTTTGTCTAAATTTGGGCTTGTTTATCTTTAACTGTGTTGGGCAACCTAATGTTGTGGCTGGCAATGGTTGAACTTACTAGCAAGCCATCCAGAATACAGGAAGAGTTGTGAGAATCCCATCAGTAAGAAGAAAAGGCCATAGTGTTGGAGCAACAATGGAAGTATATGCTTCCTTTCCCTTTCTTGTCATTAAGAGCATCTCAGACATTACTACAGGAATTTCTGCTGCTTCTCAAGCAGAGAGTGTGCTGGAAAGCTTTCAAAGGACATTCCCAAATTAAGACTTTTTATGCCATTACCTGATTTCACTTTTGATGTCAAGAAGGCTTTACAGAATCCGAAAACATGGGGAATGTTTTCTGTGGGGATGCCAGCATAGATTTTGTTGAAACCCTTCAACCTGCAGGAGGGAATGTCAGGATGGTCATGGGAAGTATTTTAATTTAATCAACTCAGAATTTTCCAATATCAAAAACTTCTCCATTAGAAAAATTTCAACAGCTTTCATTGTTATTCAGTACTGCAAGACCTTATCAGAGGTGTTCTTAAGGAGTAACTGCAAAGTATCTTCAGATCAGACTGAACATAGCCTACCTATGTGATAAGGCCATTTTTATTTTAAAAAGAGTATGTTCTCTACTTGGTGCAATTGCTTAAGATAAAGGTCACAGAATTGCTAAGGCTGCTCTAATTAAAAACCTGTTGAGTTTCACTGTATTTTTCCATGCAAACCTGAGAATGCYGAGTGTTTTACTGTGGTTACTTCTGCTTTTCAGCAGGAGCATTACACTCTGCTTAGGAATATGTGAATGTATTGCCAGAAAGTCATATACAGCGTAAGTAAAAAGAAATGCTCAGTTAAGGTAAATGTGTATGGAACGGATGACTCACATTTGCTGATAGGAATCACATGAAATATTCACAGGTATCTCTGCAACAATCATCTCATTCACTGCGTGCAACACATTTTGTAGAGTATCTTGAAACCAGACAGCAAAGCCACCAGCTTTCATTTTGGGAAAACTAGGAGCTATTTTATGCATGGCACTGCTTAGTAGGAGGTGAGCAAGGTCACTGTTCTGAAGCTCCACCTGCAATCACACAACACCTTTTCAGTATAGTTGACATGTAATTTATGATGCTGAGCCTTCCCCAGTTTAAGGTATTGTTCAGGATTATTTCATATCTCTCCCCTTATGCATGGGAAGTCACTGTAAAAGTGACTGGGGTGGTAGCATCGAGTGAAGGACCCAAGCAGGAAGCTCTTGGAAGGAGTGCGTAGTGCTTGTTGTGGGTCTGTTTTTCCTGMCCTATACTCAGCTGTACTGATACTTCCCGTCACACCCTGCTATGGCTCAGTATAGACCCTTGGAGGAAGAATAGCTTGGTGTCTGGACAGAAAACCAGAAGATTGCTCCAACCCCAGGCCTTTAGGGAACAGCTATCCAAGGATTTGACCTGTAGCCTTGTCTTGGGCAGGTTTCCCTCTGATGACTGAGTGAGGCTGTAGGATGAGCCCTTCTTTTCCATGGTCAGGGCTGGGGTTTGGATATCAGACATCAGTGGGCATTGATTCAAGTAGCTGCAATGTTTGGGTGGAGAAGCTTTGGAGCACAAGGGAAGTTACCGATGCCATGTTGTTCAGTGTGGCAAAGAACTTAGCAAGATCTGATGGCGTGCGTAGGTTGTCCATGATGGTGATCACGCTTGTTTCATCAGCCAGAGCCCCTGTTTCCAGTGTTAGTTGTGCCAGCTGAGCTGGTGACAGCTTTTCCAGAGCTGACATCTGAAAAGGAACACAGAAAAACCTGTATATTTATAACAGGGATCACTGTCAGTGCTGTGACAAGAAGTTACAGATCAGCTATGTTTATGCAGAGAGGAGCCAGCAATGCTTGGATACAACAAGCCTCAGTATGTGACCTACCCCACTGAAATTTGTGTTGAGTGAAGAGAACTCCTGCAGAGTGGCGTGGGCACTGAAATAGCCGTAGTTGGCAGCWATCCATGTGCTGCTGTTTGCATTTGGGGAACAGGTGACACCTGAAACGCAGAAGAGCCCACAGTCAGTAAACCAGTCAGCAGTTTCCTGAGCTGTTGGTTAGCCTGGAAAGAAAGCCTGTCTAGTGATGGGAYGGGTGGAACATCACATCCACCTCAGCTGGATTCAACAGGGTGTGAGAGGAGTAAGCATAGTACAGAAAGCATCTTGTTGTCTGTTGCCTGTCTAATTTGTRTTAGGACTCTTATACCACTGACCATCACTGTAACATCTAGGGACTTAACATGTAAAATCCATTGCCATAACAAGATCCTAGTGGACTTCACAGAGGGTCTACACAATTCCCTTTTTGCAGTTAAAACACTCCGCTTGTGTATAGTTTTTGGGTTAGAAGATTGCAACCCAGGAAGTATTTGCCAAGCACAAAGATTAAATTCTACAATGGGAGAAAAAGAAAAGCTTTTGAGTAGCGTGTGTATGCTTACCTTGAGTGTTATGGTAGGTCTCCAAAAAGTTGTGTATTCTGYGATAGATGGAGAGTCTCTGGTCGTCTGTGTAATGCTCATACACTCTGCCCATTGCTTGCACACTGTATCAACACAAGAGCAGAAGTAGGGTATGGGCCAAATATCTGCAGAGTGCACTTTCCCTTTGGAGGAAGAATTCAGGTGCATGCGAAACATGAGCTGAAAATACTAGTGTCGGTAGAACTGAGGTGTTTAATTTGATCTAAATCAAACTATTCCTTTTCCTCCTKGTTCCCTTGGTAACCTCTTGGAAAATAAAATGAAGGTACACTTAGACATTTTATGCTAATCTGATGAATGGTTTTGGCTGATGCAAAACTGTTGTGAAGCTCAGTATGCTAAAAGCAGTAAGATGTCAGATACTCTGGGGAAAGTGACCGTGTTGGTTTGACAGGGTAGCGAGAGCTTGGCCGCCCTTCGGGAAGCTGGCTGCTCGTGACTCACAGGTTTTGATGAGACTGGCAGTCAATATCGAGAGGCAGGAGCTGCAGATAGTTGGCATTCATAGCTGGCAGGAATAGCTGCAGCTCCGAACCAAACCAGAAGGCATACTCCTTGGCTGTAAAGGTGCTGAGCGGTAAAGATTTAAAAAGCAAATCGAAGAGCAGCTCACGAATCCGGGGGTCAGGAAGGGTAGTGAGATCCCTCTGGAAACACAACCAGCACACAAAAATTGATTTTAGCAATTACTGCTTTCCACAAATAGATTAAACTGCCTAATGGGAAGAGAGGTTTCCTCTTCTTCCTCTTCTCCCCAACACATGGTTTGCAGTTTTCAGGAAAGCCACCAGTGTTTTAGCATGAATGCACAGTAGTGCAATACAGTATAACACTGGAGTAATGAATTTTGGAACTGAACGAGATTATTACTGTAGTGAATTAGTGAAATAACTGCTCTACATTTTCCAGTGGAAAAGCCGTTTGACCACAGACTTAGCTAATGAAGATTGTTGTTCCTCTTCTGTAAGGGATGAGTTCTGAGTTGAAGGGAAGCCAAGGTACTAAATAAACATTGTGAGAGAAAATAAATAACCTTCTGAAATGAGTAGGTGTCTGCAGTGTAGCCCATAACATGCATAAGAATAATCACTTTGTCTGGATACTCCTCTGTGAAGCCCAGGCATGCGAGCTCTAACCTAGTGGTCTAGAGCCCAGGGTTTACATTGCTGTAAGAACGGGAGTTTGTCTCCATTGTGGTGTTTTTAGTATTTCTGAGACTTGTAACAGGATGCTGTTCKCTGGGGTGGGAGCTTTTACCGTACCTCTTCTGCTGCAGCGTTCAGCTCCTTTATGAATTCAGTCAGCTCCTCAAAGGAGCGTTTCTCCATCTCCAGCAAAATCTGGACAGTAAGGCGTTCCCTCTTAAAAGCATTTGTGAGAACTGTCATCTCTCCTATTTGTCTGGCAGACAGAAGGTCAAGAACTTCATACTAATGAGGAAAACACAGCAGAAAGAATACAGACTTAGAAAGCCATTTGCTCGTCCACTAATTACAGTTCTCAGCCTTGTACATCATTCATTGTTTATGTTTCTGACTGATGACGACTCATCAGAGCCCTRAAGCCACCTGAATGTCCCCACCATGCTACACAGCACCAGGTGAGAGCCTTCCCTAGCCTGGGTGGATAAAAACCGCATTACATCTTAACACAGAAGACTGAGAGTAATGCTAATCATCAGCTGTTCTAGCTAACTAATGTAATAGCCGTTCTATTCTCATTGCTAATCACATAACTTACTCTACTGCAGTATTAAAAACCTGTATGGCAATGAGTTCTGCAGAGGAGCGGAAAGCGTTGGGTTAAGCAGTGCCCCTACTTGATTGTTACATTTATATAAAACACATGGAAGAATCATGAACTGCATTTAATACTAAAAGTCTGGAGGAAGTCTTCCTGATTTCTTTGGCGAGGATCTTCCCTTGGGGATAGTTATGGAAGAGGATAATACCTCCTGGAAGCTCAGCTTGTGAAAAACATTCAAAACTTTTGATACCTTTTACAGAGCTGTCTGAGTGTGCAAACCTTGTAAGAAAAGGCTCTTTGTGAGATTCCTAAATAGCCATGGGTTTGTTTTGGTTTCTGGTCTTGGAGTGTCAGTGTTGGCAGAAACAAGGATAAGAGGATTATAAACCGTGGGGTTATGTCTGAAAGTTATAATAAAAAATTTCAGACAATGTTTTTGACTCACTGAAGTCATACCAGGACTGAAAGATAGCCCCAAATTTTCCACAAACTGTTTAAAAATTTTRTGCTGTCAGAGCTACGCTTGTCCTTACCCCATTAAAGTCCTTGTAGAAGTCAGTGAGGTCACTGTAAGGAGCAAAATGTAAAAATCTGTAGAAAATAAGTTCCAGGAAACTTCGGCTGCTGTCATAYGTGCCAGGAAATACCTTTTCTGAGAAAGTAAAAGAAGTCTGTCGGTACACCATGGTAACTGATCTTTTTTGTCAGTGCTCCGCAACATGGCTGAAAACCAGGTCTGCGACCTACGCTCTCCCTCAGTCCCGAGCAGCTGCAGACCGTGGGGGATCTGGCACGCAGAGGGCTCTGGGGAGCTGTGGGTGACAGGCAGGGCCGGGGATCCCCGACGGTTGCGGGGTGGTTTGGGCACAGTGAGCTGCTCTTTGCCGTGTGGTTCTGGCAGCTACCAGGGGGTTCCTGCTAGGGCGTTCCTGGGAGAGCTGTGGTGCTGAGGCATCACGGAAGMGAACAGATGCCCAAGTGTTTTGGCTCCTTGATTATAAGCTGCAATCAATATTTGGTGTTTCAGAGGAAAGCCAGTACTCCTCTGCCTCTTCCTCTGCCCTGGGAAGCCCAATGACTGAAAGGCCACTGGGCAACCTCCTCATGTTGTACTTGCTCCTACGAGTGAATTCCTCTCTGAACCAAGGAGGGGCAGGCAGTTGGCAGAAACTTTAGCCCAGATCGACAAACAGCCACAATTCAAATATACCATGGAGCAACCCCGAAAGCAGACCAGTACCTGAAAAAGTAAGTTGACATTCCAGGATCCTTTTGATGAAGAGGTAGATAGCATGGGATGTGTTTTGTGGAAGCTCTGGAAAGATGTTATCTAGGCCTCGAACTCTGCAAGGGTCAAGAAATAAGATATCATCGGCCTGAGACTGTAGAGACTTGTAATAAATATAGTAGTAAAATTATTTATGATAATATGTAGTATAAATCTTGCCTCAACTGTCATACATTACAGCAATAATGGTAATAAAAAGAAGTGCAAAAGGTACAGGCTTTATAAGGCGTGGGAGAGTTGGCATACACCCGCCTCATTCAGAGTATACTGTCCTGGAGCAGGGAGCAAAAGGGATGGAGGGTATGTGAAGGTACCCAAGTAGAGCATGGTACAGTACACGTCTATGTGGAAAATGGTGCCTGAATCTCCTTTACTGCAAAAATCAAGTTGAAACTCTTTTAAAAATCCACAAGAAATGCTAGCACTTACTTATGCTGGAAAAGAAGTTGCTAAAATGTGTGCTGCTTCCCCTGCCAGAGCTTTCCTGCAGTAGGAGTCTGGCAGGCAGCACTCCTCAGCACATGATACTCACACGGCTGTGTAGGCTGGGAAGCTGAGGGCTCCTGGGATTAACTCTAGCAGATCTGTGTTTATGCTGGGCAAGATGAATCTTAGGTTCTCCAGGAACCAGAATTCATAGTCAAGATCAGCAAATTTATAAAAGTGCTTGGAAAGATCTGTGAAGAGCGTTGTCAGCATTTTCATCCTTACTTCATCATTTCTGATGCCCGCAATGCCTTTCTGTGGGGAGTGGAAATGTCTGTTACTTGGGAGCTGTTTGGTGGTGGCACAGTGAGGGGGATGATGATTCCCTTTCATCAGCATTCTTATTTTACTTGGCACYACGAGTAGGACTTTCTCACACATGAAGTGCCTGAGAATCCCAGCCTTATTAAAGGGGAAAAATGTTTATAGTGGAAGTTACAATACCTGTGTCAGAGCCAGATTGAACTTCATCAGGAATTCGCTCATTTTAGGCTCTGAGATTTGGGGATTTTCACCCCTCAGGGCATTCAGGATGTCCTGCGCTGTGGTCACGTTGACCAGTGCGTCAGAAGTCAAACCATATTCCACCAGCTGGTCAATGCTCAGCACATCCAGAATTTTGGCCTAGGAAATACTAAAGTCAGCCACTGAAGTTGAGCTTATACCCTCTTCACTAGAACTAGCTGAAATATTTTTTTCACAATTTTCACACTTTTCGCAAATTGTGCTTGTATGGGTCGTGATTTGTAGAGGTTTGCTTATATCCTGAAGTTGTTTCTCACATCCCAGGCAAAGCTATTTCAGCACAGGGAAGAGTTTCAAAATGCTGACATATATTTTTTGTTTTGACTGTCTGAGGGTACCCTTTCAAAATTAGAGCTTCTTTCAATGTCCTGCTAGTTGAAAACATACTATTATTTCTGGTTTTAGAGTTGCTGCGTAGAAGTGGGAATATATTCTATTACAAATCTTGACATTAAATCCTTTAATGCTCTCTACTGTACGATAGACATTTCTGAAAGCCGCAGTTACCCATATGCACTTAGTGTAGAGATCATACATACAGGGTCAAAGTTGTTGTTGGTTGCTGTGACTTCCTGGAGGGCTATATCGTGAAAGAAAGATTTCCAGGTGATTTGTATCCATTCAGTAGCAGACTCRATTGGACCGTCTAAGTGGGAAAAAGACACACTCACTCTCAGGGAATTACCCACCACAGTATGTCCTTCTTTTTAAACAGTACAGTTATTATGGAAAAGTGGAAAATTCAGATCCCAGTTGACTGAAAAAAATAGCTGCCTATTACTGATACATTGCAGTGTCACTTCTGGCTCAAGAAGAGCCTGAGCCACAGATCACTTGGACGCCAGTGAAAAGTAAAAGGGAAATACCAGATTATGCTGGTTCGGTTCCTTTACTCCTCCCTAGACATTGCTCTGACTAGTGCTGGATACAGGATGCTGGACTAGATGGGATTTGCTTTTTTTCAAAAGGAAATGAGACTTTGTACCTTGAGAAACTAAAATCAATGTGAAATAAATAGCAATAGAGAGGGAGAAGAAAGAAAGATGAGGATCCTCRGATCAGGTCAAGATACCAGAGATATCCCTTAATCATTTTTTTTTTACAGTTTCCAGGAATATACATCCTTCTTGGGACAGTCACCAGAGATCAATAAGGCATCCTGGTGTGAGGTAGCATTGGAAAGACAGCATTTTTCCACTTTGACAGCCCTCTAGTGCACTAGTGCTTGCCTTTGTGTAAAAGTTAATATTTTTGTTGTTTAATACATCCTGGGAGTCTACCAGCTGAGCCCCTGCTTTCCTGGAAGAATCTATTAGCTGGAATGTGTGGCTTCCCAGTGTTACCTTTCAAGATCTGGAGGTTCCGTGCAATCCAGAGTGCTACATCTCTTCTAGAGGACTCAGTCATGTATCCGTAAGTGTTATCAAGTGCAGTAACACTGGGTGGACAAGAGAAAGGACCCAGGTGAAATACACGGGATGAYGGACTCTGTAACTTCCTCTAACTGGAGCCTTGGACAAGAAGAACAGTCTCTTCTCCAAGATACTGTGGCCAGTTCCTTCACCTGGAAATTTCTGCTGAGGGACTTAATACTCCACCCCTATTGTACAAATAGCGTCTGGGGACCAAGGCCTCGATTTGATATGGCTCAGCTCTGTAACTTCATCTCAAACTTCTGAGAAAATTACTAAGGTGTGGGTAAGAGCTGTGAAAAAGTAACCAGACCAGAGCCATCCGGGCTGACAGCACATCATCTGTCTTTCAGATTTCAACCTGACTCCATGAGGAAGTGTTGCCCTGTTTGCTGGCTGAATAGGGATCCCAGCAATGCCCAGAAGACTTACACAGCAACTAAGGAGTCATAATCCTGTAGCACAATGAGGGCGAGGGTTGATTCATTGATGACAGGACTCAGGAAGTACAGCTCATTTTGGAAGGTGATGTTCCAGTCCGCAGCAGTGTATGTCTTCATTTGCTCGGACATGCTGGTCAGGTATTGCAGGAGRAGCAGCCGAGCAATGTCATCATTTGGCAGGACTGTGATCTTACGCTGAAACAAAATTATATGATGAACACATTGGTGCTAGGACAATCAGAACTGTAATGCTACAGCTGGGGAGGGAGCTCTTTAGGTGGTTTTCTAKGCCAGAATTTTGGTGAATTCAAACTGGAAGTGAACAATACTCTGAAGAGTGCAGTCTGTGTCACTGAAGGGACCTGATATGTACAGATGTTTGAAGATTACTGTTGTAACAGTGTACTTTTAAAATTACAGTATTTGCAAAGCTATTTTTTCAGCTAATAACTTAAGATGGCAGATCTCCCCTCTCTGCACGGGAGGTGGMGATTGCAGAGAACATGGGTAGTGTCTACCATGCTTGCAGCCTTGGTGAACTGTGTCAGAATCATCTGGACATCCTCAGCTTCACTTTGCCGGAAGAACTGGACAAGCTGGACTGCTGCATCCATACGCGTCAGTGTGTCCGAGTATGCCATCATGTCACCAATCTGAGTGGGAGTGAGGAGGTCCAAAACTGCATACTGGAGAAAGACAGAAGAATTCAATTCTGTTACCCCATACCTGGGCAATTTAATTTCCGTCTTTTCTGGCACATCCTGTCTTGAGTGCAACGGCAGCCTGGATATGTACAGACTTACCGCATCAAAAGGTTGGTGGTAGAGTGAAACCAATTGAGTGTAAGGTGCTTCTGTGCAGAATTTTCCAAAGAACTGTAACAACCAGTCTCTAGTTGTGGCTTGGGTGGAGCAGGCAGGACCTGTGGTTAGGGCACAGAAAAACAGGTAACRTGGGAGAGTAGATTCAAATACACATCAGTACCCAGGATCGCTAAAGCACCTTGAAGGCAAAGGAGAGGGTTGAAGTTCCTGACTTTGATGGCTTTTGCATCAGCCCTCCAGTGGCATGCTCTGCCCTCTTTTATTTTCATATTGTGAACAGGAGTGAGTTCTGAGAAGAAACACCTGTTACTTAATTGAGMAGTTTGGAAGGTATTGAGCAAAGCAAGAGATTGATTAGCTGTGTCCCACAACTTGCAGAGGGTGACAGGGCTCACAGAGAATTAGCTGAACTGATAGGGATTACCAGTGAGCTCAGACTGCTGGGTGAGGAATGCCACAATGTAGTTATATACGTCCATTTTGCCAGCCGTGGGGATTTCAGAGAAGACTGTATCGATCCCAGTAATTCTGTAGAAGAAAGATACCTGGAATAAGTGAAGGTCTCTGGGGTGCCAACCCCATTTGCTGAATAGCTCTCATGAAATATTCTGGGTTTGTTCTTTCTGGCTGCCCTGAAAATAAATATATCGGAAGAATCAAAGTAAAGTATTGAAAGCCTGGCTTCATTGGTGCCTGGGGAGTTTGTCATTGGTTTTAGTGGAGGCAAATTGAGTCCAGATTGGGGTCTTCTAAATGTCTTGTCTCAAGAAAATGTCTGAGTCCAATTAATGCCTGAATTCAGCAGCTTGTGGGCTAATACATAAAGTAAAGAAAAGCAGATAAAGTGACTTGCCAAGAAATGAAAGACAAATGAGTGAGAAGAGTGGGAGTAACTGTCTTCTGGCCTTTTTCTGTAACCATGGCACCATGTTCCCTCCTTTTGCAGTTCATTCACTGCGCTGAATTATTCTTTTACTAAATGATTTAAATCTCAAGTGACATGAAACAGCCTCAGACAGGGTGACCATGACTCACAGGGACTTGTAGGAACCGCAGGACATGGTGTTGGGGATGTCCTGAAGGATGGTGGCATGAATGCCTGGCAGAACAGYCACGAGCCTCTTCTGAAACCAAAGGTGATAGTCATCATCTGTGAAGGTGGGGAGCGCAGAACGGAGCTGTTCCACTGTTCTTGCCAACATGGTGCGCTTCACCTCCATGGGACTATTGAAGGTGTTGGCAAAAGGCTGCAGCAGGAACACAAAATGCAACTGTAAGGCTCTGGGAGAATATTTGAAAACTAAACGAAGAATATTTCTGGGTGATGCAGTTTCTATTTCTAACCCAACAGTAACAGCAAATCATGCAACATCCATAAGGATTTTACAGCATTGTAACAGTGCAGCCAAGACCTGACTAAATTACTGTGAAGCATCAAAACACAGGCAAAATTTCCAGCAAAATCAGCATAGAAGAATAGAGTGGGTGTTTTATGTCCCCACCTTGACCTTCTGCAGCAGGGAAATGTTTTGAAACTAATTCAGCACAATAGGAGAAACAAACTTTTGTGTTCTCATCTAGACCTTCAGTTTTCAGGGATGTCAGTCTTCTGCATTTGGGAGTTGTCTGAGGCAGCCAAGCTGGTACAGCTCCCAATGCTTACACAACATAGAAGAGGTTTTCTGAGTTACTTTTGATTTATGATACTAAATATATTCCCTGACACCTCAGACTCTTTGCACAAGTCCTGTATTTTATAGCACAAWGTATATGCTATATAGCGCTATTTTATAGTTCAGTTCCTACAGTTCCAAAGAAATGGTTTGGTCAGCTGTTTTCTTTGCCAGGTGTGCTTTTTTCAACGTCAAGGTAATTTTCTTTTCTAGTTTCATGGCATTATTGTTTAAGGGAGAATTACAGGTCTGACTCTCACCCTTTGCTACTCTTCCAGCTGTCACTTGGCGGCTGCTGCACCTTGCATCTTGGTGCAGGCTGTCAGCGGCCATCCGTGGTAGTTTAAGTGGATGTGCTGCGCTAGGAACTGCGACACCTGAGAAACAGGCCTGCAGTCCTTTCTAACACCTCTGCTGCAGAGCCTYGAACAGGACTGGGGATACCAGATACCAGCTGCTGTCAGCTCTTGTTGAGCTTTGCTGCCTCTCAGGGAATGCTGAGCACCCTGCAAAGCCAGGCCCCGGGGGGACACTGAAGGACCCAGCTGAGGTGACAAAGCTGCTAAGTGTCTGAAGCTCCTGCTGCCTCCAGGCAGTGCTTCCACTGTCTCTSTGCGTACTTTCAGATGAGACTCTACCTCCACACTAGACTCCTGCCTTCRCATCAAACAAGGTTACAGCAGCTGGGTTCTAAAGAGTTTCATTGTTTGCTATTTTAAGAAAAAAAAAAAAAAAATTAATAAGAGTAACAATTATGATTTCTGCAGGCCAGAGGCTRGCTTTATACCATTCTAGGCATGTGCTTCATCTTCTGGATGAATGCRGAGAATTAAAGACAGTTGCTCTGGTACAAAGCTAGCTTTCAT
The DNA here is from genome assembly GCA_030449065.1 of Oceanodroma leucorhoa. Lineage (NCBI taxonomy): Eukaryota > Metazoa > Chordata > Aves > Procellariiformes > Oceanodroma > Oceanodroma leucorhoa. Next base: position 16,982,390 of record JASVER010000008.1, on the reverse strand, counting down.
AGTCCTGGGAAAAGCTGAGTTAGTCGTGTTGCCATAACCCACTAGGAAGTCWTCTCTCTGTGGTCAGATCTTACCTGAGGGAGAGACCTGCAGGGTCTGAGTCTTGCAGACTGAGACTTTGCATATCTTCTGTTGGCCTGAYGAAAGGTATTGTATTTACAAGGAGCCAAAAAGGGCCCTTAGCTAATTATTGTATTAGATGAGCCTCAGCAAATAATTGGCACTGGGCGCACAGTCAGAACTGTGTATGTGGGAGAGGAATTGCTACAGCTTGAGCCAAGGACAAATAGTAAATTTATATGAATTAATATGATGTAAATTAATGGTGCTTTAGGGACCTCTTTGAGCCTTATTCTTTTACAAAGGCTGGACATCTGGCCTGTGTCTTTCGGGCAGTCTGAGGTGGGAAGGGGTTGGTGGCAGCTGTGTCGAGCCCAAGCGCAGACTAAGCGTGTGAAGAACGCAACATGCAACGGCATAATCTCTTTCTTACCTTGAACCTGATGGAAGGTTCCCTGGCAAACCTGTTGTATCACCTTCCTTTTGCTCTAGGTTACTGCACATTTACCATGGAAAGACTTCTGTCCTCACAAACCTCTCCCCTGAGCCCCATTAACAAACTTTCTGCAGTTACCTCTTCTAAAGCAGAGTTAAGCTCATCCCAGTAAGCGGCCAACTCATGGAGACCCGGCAGCTCGGTGAGCCTGTCAAAGATTCGTTCCATGTTAGCAACAGAGCTGAAGACATCTTGGGACAGCGTTAACTGGGCAAGCTGGGCGGCAGTCAGGTCCTTCAGGAGCGCCATCTGGAACAGAGACAGAGAGAATTAATTATAAATATACATTTGTATTTTCCTGAATTGACGCTTCCAGCATGTGTGTCTGCAGCTTTCCTGCACACCTTGCCCTCAAGGAYGAGGACTGTTTCTCGTCTGGCAAATGCAGGTTATGATATTTAATGTTCATGATGGAGCAGCGGCGTGAGACTGTGAAACAATCTCTGTTCTATTTTTTGTAGTCTTGAAATAGAAATAACACTTGCACCAGAAGTRTTAGATTTTAATGGAAAAGGTTCATTTTTGAAAGGCTAGTGAGAGATTGTGGGTGTTTGCTTGGCCCAGGTGAGCTGGGTAGCTCTCAGAGCTCCTTCTCTTGTTGGGGTGAGAGTGAGGYGAGCCCCAGTTTAGGCTCCTCTGATACACTCTGTGGAAACATCCCTTCAGTGCCCTGTGGAAAACAAACCAAGTTGTCTGATAACCAGCTCTAAACTCTTCCAAGACAGAATCTGGATGAGATATAGAGATCCTTTGGCCCCCATTCAAGTGCTCTAGCTGTGCACCCGTCCTTTCTGCTGGATGTTGTGTTATGGCAAAATGAGCCAACTACACAGGGATTGTTGGAACTGAAATGCAGGGGAATAATCAGAAGCTGTAGCTGAACTCTTCCTGTGGCAGAGGGGAAAATCCTGTCTCTCCTGAGGAGGATGGAAAAATTTCCGTTGTTTCTAATTAAGGAGAAAAGGGCAACATGYTTTCCTTTCATGTTTGTGTTTCAAACTATTTTGTAATACTCTCTGTCTGTCAGAGTATAAATCCCACTATGAATTGCGAGACTGTCTAAAAAGGAAATAGAAATAGTTTTGCTCTATGGTAGTAAAATGTCACAAAGTATCKAAATCAGTAGTCTTACCCCAGTAAAGTTTTCATAGGCAGCAACAAAGTCTGTGATGTTAGCTATGGATCTGAATCTCTGGAAGTTGAGAGTCATCCAGTTTTCATCCATCTGACAATCTRAAATGCAGCAATAACAAATTATTTATGTTTCAGTTTAAGACTCACAAAACCTAAGATCATTCCAGGGTATTTATGGAAATGATAGAGGAAATATTTCYAATTATCATGCATGTAAGCAGTGAATCAACCTGGTTTTAACCAGGTTGGCTCCTGTCAGTGCGGTTCCTGGAAGACTGTCGCAAAGTGGTGTCTAGTAATTTCATGGAAATCAGGACACTGCTGCTTGGTTACTTTTCAACTTCTATTCCTTACAAACATTGAAAGACAAGGATGTTAAAAAGAAAACAGTTCAGTGGTTCAGTAAGTCCTAAAAGCAGTTTGTGCTTGTAATAAGGGCACAATTAATGTTATTTTTTTAAAAAGATTGCCCCTCTTGTCAGTCAATGAGCAAATCTGATGTTGCTCCTTTACAGGAACAAGGGCTGCTCTCCATTTCATATGGGGCAGCTGCACTAAGGTGGAACTGGCTTATTGAGGCATAGTTGGAGTGCAACATTTACAGTCTACAAAAACCCTGGCTCCAAACTACTGAAAACTCCTAGGCACRGGAGAAATCCAAGTGTCAGTGAGGTCTGAGGGATGCCAGGCACCTGAACAAACTCAGAGGGAAGAGAAAGCTCACCTAAGTGAGGAAGAGTTTGGACAATCCATTGGGTTATGTCAGTCTTTGTCTCTGTTGTCATGTCATCAAATGCGTAGTCCAAACCTCTCACTCTGCAAGACAAGGAGAGAGAAGACACATGTCAGCATCAGTTATTTGCTGTTGSTTTCACAGATCCAAGCTAATAACATTTTTAGCACAGACAGCCAGAAATGTCTTCTCTGATGGGACAGATGAATTCACAGCCCTTTCTCTCGCTTGTCAGTCAGATCCCTCCCCGTATCCACAGCGACATTCTCCTTTACAGTACACACAGATGAGGGAAACTGAGCTGGACTTATACTCACATCACTTGTAAGAGTGGGCAGTCACTGATGGCAGGCAGTGTCATTAATTCATTGTGAGTGATGGAGCCTAGATACAAGGTCAGCGTCCCATTGAACAGGGATTCCAAGTCTGTTCTTGTCATTGAGGCAAAATGTAGCTTCAGGATCTGGAAAATGCCTTTGAGCATTATGTCACGAACCCCAGTGCTTGTTATGCTCTCCATGTGCATCTAGGGAGAAGAATAAATGGGAAGTGATGCATTACTAGAGTGTGATGGAGGTGCTTATCTTTAGGTCTCAGTCATTAGGTGTATTAGTGTGGCTTTGCTCTCGCAGAAATGAACAGCAGATTTCATAATACAGGGCTGGGCAGTGTAAATGAAAATGTGCTGGGTTTTTTTCTCTCCCTCCCTCACCCCGCTGCTTAATCTGAGAGACTTGATTATTCTGCTTACTTGGAATCATACCATTATATTGTTTACAGAAATTTGCTTTGGAGAAATCTATAGATGATTGTGCAGTCAGGAGCAAGAGCAAATGAAAATGAGACCCAATAAGAGGAAGGATGGTGCCCATAGAAAATAGAGTCTGCAACCGGAGGAGCTCTTTTACCTGTGCTGCAAGAGAATTAACTTCATGCAGAAAAGTGTGTAGTTCAGAGACATTCCGGGTTTGGAGGGTTTTCATAATCTCCATAACATCTGTCTCTGCACTGGCCCTGGTGTTTTTGGTTAGGATACTGGAGGTGATGAGTAGCTTTCCTAGCTGCACTGAAGTTAGCAAATCTGTCACCTCAAACTAAAAAGGAAAGGAAAAGAATGTCATCCTAGAGACAGTTGAATGCTCCCACCAGCTCTTGTCTTTTGGCATGTGAGTGGCCACTCAGAAGCTTACAAATAACCCCAGGCCAACGACAGTGCCCTACTGCCATTGCAGAGCAACACAACGGRGCAGCCTTGTGGAAACCCAATGGGAGCTTTGCTCTGCGTGATACCTACTCCGTTGAAGCTGGGATTGAGGCGGAGGAAATCACTGTAGTCAGTGTAAATACTAGAGAATCCAAAGTTGTCCTCTAACCAGTCTCGGCTGTTAGAAGTGGTGAATGTACAAGCTACTCCTGCAAGAGACAGTATGTTGGATGGTCAAAAGCTAATGGAGCCTGTTGGCAGGAGAGAGGGGAAGCTTTGTCTAACATGTCAGATACTCGTCTGTGCAAGACAGCCAGATAAGCGTGTGCTTCTGGAAAAATGCCTCTCTATAAGAAGGCGAGGTAGAAATGGTGCTGTCGCCACAGCTGGACCTTGAAAAATCTCAGAGTGGCTGTAGGAAGTAGAAAGTGGTGCTCAGGAGTGCCAATGAAGAGGCTGAAGTTTCTTCCCAATTTCAGATACTAGAATCATCCCMCCCTTCTGCAGTTTAGCTGGCTGTGCTGTACCACAGAGTACTCCTGGGATAGTTCACCCAAGAGAAGGTGGGGGTCTGCTTGTTTTTGTGAATTTTGTTGTAATCCTGAAATTATGAGTRTTATTGCTCATTTGTTGCTCAAAAGTAGTGTAAGGTTTTAATATTAAAGTGCTTACAGGATCATAAGAGAAAGTAATACGCAGTAATCTGTTACCTTCTTTTGCTGCTTGCCCATTGAGAAAATCCATTCTGGCCTGGTATACGGCTCTCAGCGTGTCAGGATCTAACTCATGGTGCACAGAATTCAGTCCTTTGTAGCTGTATATKGATAAAAAGGAAACGTGATTTCAGTGTTTCATATCAAGAGTAGTTATGAGCCATGCCGTACCAAAAAAAAAGAAATAATTTTTTAAACCTAAGACAACCTTAGCCAGTGAGAGTAAAGTAGAATGGTTTTGAACCTTGTGGAAGATTACATTCCCTTAAGTGTTGAGGTGCTTTGTTCATATATCATCTGGGCAAGTTCAGCCTATGCTAATAGTTACTTTCATTGTGCTGTACTGCTTTTTCTGGAGAGACATAACATCGTTTATCTTGTGGTCATAATCTAAAAATTATCATTTCAAAATCTCCAGGGCAACGTTTGACAATATGATAYGAGAAGTGCTGCAGGTTCATTTTCATGATAGTCCTAGCAACAACAGGTAATAAATATGTAYAGCAGTCACGAGTTTTGCAGTGAGGAGCCATGTTTATGTATTATCTCTGCTAACTCAGTTTCTCAGTAAGTGCAGCTGACAAGTATACTCACATATCTTGGAAATCAGTGCAGCCTATTTTCGTTGGGAAGAGCCTCAATATATTTGCATCAGTAACAGCTAGCATCCTTTTCAGTTTCACCTGAAACAAGTCTTTCAAGGAGGGTGAGCAGAGATCTGGGAAGTTCTCTCTGACTTTGGTTAAAATGGTCTCCAGCATTGAGTACATCGCATTGTGGTCAAGTGGAGGAGTCAGTGTTAAAGTTGATAATTCGGTCAAGTAGTCTTCAAGGTAGAGGACATTATTGGTGCTGAGGACTTGTGTGATGGCAGCAGCTAGGCTGCTGTTGGAGAGCACGTTGCTGACGACTGTAAGCTGGGCTAGCTGGCTGGCAGTGAAGATCTCGAGGGCTGTAAACTGTGAGTAGACAGGCATGACTRAAGACCTGGTGCAAGAGTTAAACTACTGAACAAGTTATCACGCGAGATAAATTCTTCYATATAGCACTGTAATTACCAGAGTATTGAATATATGGTGTAAGTTTAGTAGACACTGTGTGGGTGTGGACTGCTGAAGACTGTTCACTGACCTGTAGCTCTAACCACCGATACTACAATCCTTAGCAAAGTGAAAGTTTCAGTCACTTTATCCCCCTGCTCCTCTTGCTTGAGTGTTCACAGCCTACTGAATGAAACAGCTGAAGGAAGCCCTTGTCCAAGTGATTTCTTACCCCATCAAAGCTGCTCCAGCAAGAAACGAGATCATTATATGATGCATAATTTTGGAAACTCTTCCAGTTGGTCAGTAGCCACTCTTTTGCTGACCTTTTTTCACAAGCTAAAAACATAAAATAATTTGTTATTTTTTGAGACAGATAGGGATGGGTCTCCTTTGAGACCATGGGGATGGAAAAGGCTTGGAGCGAGAGTACTGGGAAAACCAAAGATGAGTTTGACCCAAAGAACATCACTCTCACTGGTCTCCTCTCCTCTAACGTAATAGTTTGACCTGGATTCGGAAAAGCTGTTTAAACGATCTCATTGTGCTGCTGAAAGCGTGGGCATGGTACTGAATAATTTTTGTTAGACTGCTTTATCGTCTGATCATTTTAGCAAGTAATCCTCATTCTGCAGACAATAGATGCTAGTAGTTTATATGGGGATCCCAGTTGAATCCATTGCAATTATACCAGGAAAATTTGGACTGTAAATACTGATCACTAACCATGTGTGGTAAGGAATCTTCTAATCCAGTCAGCCACTAGTTGCCTCGTGCTGTTGTCCATCTCAGAATAAACAGTGTCCAGAGCTTGAACCCTAGAATTCAAAAGGGATAGATGAGACAAAACCTGTTGCCAGCTCCTGGTATGAATAAGAATTTGTTAGCTCATGTTTCTCTTCACTTCCTTCTCTAAGCTGAACATTAGAAATTATCTTTGGGTGCATGGTAGAAACTGAGATAACCCTTCATGTTCTAAGGTGAATTTGTAAAGCCCTGTTCCTAGCACAGCTARTGTCTTCATATCTCCATCCTGCTTCACGTCTTCTCCGAAGTTTCTACCTGTCTCCACTCATCTCCTTCATAAGCTCCTCTCTCTGGGAGAGGTCCTCARGAAGCACAGAATATAACAGCAAAAGGTGTTATTTATGTCTAATAAATATCTGCTGCATTCTTATATGGCTGAAGAGAAACCTGCTTACAGCTACCTCCTGAACAGCAGTGGAGGTGTGTGAGGCACAGGTGAGTGTTACAGATGGTTGTACCCGGTACAATCGTGTGACACTGATTCCAGTGAGCACACGGCACTGTCTGGGCAGCGTACTGCGTTTGTCTTGTTCTTTGCTGGCAGCTTTCACACGCTGGGCCCTGGGGTCTCGTTCCGTCTTTCATTTTTTTCTAGCCCTGTCTTAATTGTTMTGTGGATTGATCTTAATAAGACAAATTAGGAAGAGAGATAACTGGCAGGAAAATAGACATMAAAATTCAAGTCTTAAAAAATACTCTTTGACAATGCAATGTATTTCCTGGTTCTATCAAACCACAGGCTCATGCATACCATCTAATTAGACCCTGAGCTTAGATCAAACGTACACTGTGGCCAGGCCATCGCAAGTGACTGGAAGCTGTGCCATGCAGTCCAGGATGCTGGTGCCAATGGAGGGRAGGTAGGCATGCAGGGTCTCCTGGAACCAGGATGCCAGGAAACCTGCATTTGCAACTTTAGGATCAGACTTCACAACTTCCCATGCTGCATTTAACATGAAGGTTTTGGTGGCTGATGCAATCTGGTCACTGCGGACCTGAAAACAAAATGGAAAATGCTGAAACTATTGCTAATTTATTATGGGTATTATTGCCATGCTTAGGGGTAGTGCCAAGGCCAGAAACTCTTTGTGGYAGATTCTGCACAAACACTGGGAAAAGAATGCTGTCCCTTTCCCAAGRTCTTCAGGTTGGTTGTTGTGATGCTTGTCCAACTGTAAGCAACTTGGCTTTTGAGAAGATACAGAAATTGCCTTTGTGCTTTTAATCCCCATATGTAACCTCAAATGAGTTCATCTATACTGCCTTGAAAATTACTCCTGAGGGTGGCTTGAGCAAACCTATTTCCCTTGGTGCTGACACTGTGCTAGGAGCGTGGGCATGGTATGAACCGTGTCTGGGCTGAAAGGTAGTAACTTGTTTGGGTAGGCTGTGCTCTCTTCAACAGAGGCAAGAAGTAAATGCAGGTGGAGAAGGAGAAGGAGGRGGTGTTCAGCTGAGTAAGAAGGAGATTCATCACTTGAGTAGCCAGACTCCTCTCCTGTTCTTGTTAAGGAGAATGGGAGAATAAAGTTTTGAGGAGGATTTGGAGAGCAAGAAGGGAAGAGAAGGCTGGTTTGTACTGAAACTCGTGCTCACATTTTTGTGTAATCGTAGTAACAACATACTAGAGACCTGGGACTGCAGACTCTTCGGGTAACTATTGACTAGTCTCTGCTCACATAACAGCATGGGGAAAAAACCCAGTCAAGTACTCAAGCAATTACGGATGTAGCCCAAGCTAAAGAGCCCCTGCGTATGGTCTGAAGAGGGAGCTGCTAATGGTCCTCCCCTCTGACGCCGATATTACCTGCACACTGATTTCATTCAGAGCAGTTTGCAGCACTTCACTGTTGACTTGTTGAAACAAGAGCAGGAAAGCCCCTTGGTCCAGGAGAGCAGTAGGGTCTGTGATGTAGCATGTGAGGATGGAGGAGAGTTGTCTTGATGTCAGCTTGGTGCCCTGAGACAGACACAAGCATGTTACATCAGAAAAAGGGTAAAGATCTACAAGTCCAGGGTCAGAGTTTGCAGTTGTCTTGCTCTCCTTGTTCCTACAGACAATCCCTAGGGAAAGAGGAGTGGCCAGGCTTGCTTCCTTTTGCCTGATGGGAGTGATTTCAGAGCAAGGCCATCTGATGTGCCCAAGAAGGGGAAGGCAGATCTGACTGAGAATGTCTTAAAGTAGCTAGAAAGGAATATCTGGGGAGTTGATAGGAGAGACCTATTGGAGGTGACTTACCGAAGCACAGGCGTACTGCCGGAGAGAAGGGCTGCACCAGTCATCGCTCTTCAGGATGGAGCTTAGATTTGAACTGGAAAGGAAGCAGGAAACATTGAATATGTTCCATTAAATGTCTGATGAGAAAAGGGCTTGGTAGGCTGCAAAGGGCTCAGGTTCTTTTGGTGAAGCTTTTGGGAGATGGTATTTTAGCACTAGCATAATCTCTCCCAAGCAGTATGGATACCAGTTCCCAGGGGTGCCTACCTGCTTTCAGACGAGCAGTATGTTGGAGCTGTGAGAGAAGAAAGAAATGTATGACACCAATATTTTAGTCTCTCCCTTTGAGGATATATATGATGCTTTCCTTTGAGTGCAGAAAGTATTAAACAGTCCTTCCAGTTTCACATTTTACAACCTCTCCCTTCAGCTCCTTGTGTTTGCTATTCACATTGTATGTGAAATTGTGGGTGTATTTCTTCTCAGTGCTAGGCTGAGACCCCTGAAATGCGATGCAGAAATTTTATGTGGATTCTGTTCAGGGAGATTTCCTAGGGGCATCAGCTTTCCAAATACTTCCATCCTGCTCTTTTGTGTGCCTAGACCCTGTCCAAGATCTCAAGTGTACAAAYGGTATGTATCCTAGATACAAACAAAATTTTACTTACACATGAAGAATGCTGGACACTGGGGAAAGAAAGGAGAGAAAGCAGTGGTTAGGACAGAGGACAGAGTATTCTGAACTRCATGAAATAGGATGTAATTTACTCAGGCTGCTAGGTGCGAAGCAATGACTCCTGTATTGCCTTGCCCTGTTTGCATAGGACAAACCATCAGGATGGGTTGAAAGATGCCCAGTACCACCATACATCCATCGGTTAGAACAGACTGGTTGCTCTCGGCTCAGGACAGACTGACCAGATTCTCAGCTGGTGCAGATCAGTGAGCTGGTGGAGCTGCACTCTTACTCCAGCCCACAGATCRGCTTTAAAGCAGGAATCCTTCCTGGCTGGGGTATTACACATTCTCTCCTCCAGCTCATGGGCTTGTGGAGCTCTGGGAAGTATTGCAGGTGTTTGCTCGTAACCTCACGGAGGTTCCCTTGCACGAGATTGCTCTTAAGTGGCTGTTGCTGAGTGAATAAAATTGGATTTTGCCTATTATAAGTGGCTATTGCAGGTAACTGATGTTACTTTKAAGTGTCTGCTGTATGACCGATAGCCCAGGATCAAACTTTTTACAGCATTCAATGATGTTACACACATACCTGATTTAAACTTTTTACACATGGTCCTAGGAAAAAAAAGAACACAGGTGGAATAGTTAGATGAGTGGAAATAAACTGATTTTCTTCTAACTATCATAGACCCCCACAGAAATGCAAGAATAGAGACCAGGGGAGTATGAAATGAAGCTCATTCTTCATCCTTCACTGGTTTACGCTCCTCTTTCTTAAGTACTCGGTTCTATACTAATACTGAGCACACATCCTAATCRTTCATGCTGTTTTTGTTACATAGCACTACATGTTCAGTATTGGAGCCCAAACCACACTGGAAAGTCTTGMCAACACCAGAGACACTTTGCTCTGTTGTTCTAATCAGTGTATTCAACTGTGTGGGAATCAGCCCTCAGCGKGGTTGTAGAGCTGAATTGACTTACCTAAAATGAGTAACGTTACAAGTGCAATTAAAAGTGGTGGCCTTTCTTTTCCCTTCATTGTTCTTTTCTTGAGTGAATCACCTTTTCAAGCCTAAAAAAAGCATAAATTATCTGTGAATTGTCTCTTTTGAGAACAGATTCTCTCCTGAAATTCCRCGGAAATTCTCCTCACTGCCCAGATTGTCAGGACCGGCACTCTGCAGATGGAGCTGGAGGACTGTGGAGTGCTCTGAGCACATCCACAGTCTGGCTGCAGACTTCCTTACTGCTCGCTGGAACCAGCTTGCTCTTTAATTGCTGTAAGAGCTTTCAGCCTTTTCTGAGATGCACTCCAAGGGCAGGTATGGGTCCCTGCAGAGTGAATGGAAGCTCACTGACAGTGGATGTACTCCTGTAAGTTGTCTCTGTGGCTGTGTTGGAAAGCCGCCCTGGGTTTGTGCGTGCTGCAGCTTGGGAAGTGAARCTGTAAGGCAAAGAATCCTCCTGGCACCTCGGCTCACGTCCCTTGGAACCAACAGCAGCTCCATTAGGGTGATGGTGACCGGGRTTCGCCTTGCTCCTGGGGTGGTTGTTAGTGCCAGGGAAATTTCAGTGACCTCAACACTTGTGRAAGGAAACAGACTGAGGGAAGGATGCCTTGTACAAATAATCAGAGCTGGTATGGATCACCAGTGAACAAAAACATTCCTCCAGCACTAAAAAAGACTCCTAAAATTTGATTGTATTTTTTCATAAAAGTATCTTTCTTTGTAAGTTGTTACTTTTTTGCCTGATGTACTTTCTGTCAGCTATCACCTTCTGCTTGATGACCAGAGACAGTCAGATCTTGCTTATATTGGAAATTCTCAAATACAAACGTAATGTTWTTCTCTGTAACATATCTCACTGCAACCCAGCACAGAGCCTGTGCCACAGATCCCTCCAGTGTTTCARTCAGTGTAGTAATACTTTGCCTTGGTAGAGCAAAGTTTCAAGTATCCTATGTCCTAGAACAGCCACAACCACTGACAAATCACTGTTTTGAAATTGCRTCATATCTTACCCATCTTTTTCACTGTGCCTTTCTGCCTCTATCTTTTCTCTGAGCACCTTGCTTTATTATTTAAAAAAACCTTGAAAGTGATGATGGAATGGCTAGAATTTGCCAAGAACATCCAATTCAACTGGAGATCATTTGCTCTGCCAAATTACGTGGAAGAGCAGCAAYATACACATTCCTACATAGAGTATCAACTTGTTCATTAATAATCATTAATGTAATTATTTACCTGGAAGAGAAAGCAGCCATACTTCCCAAAACTTACTTTTTCTCCTTCCAGAACCTCGTGAATTCTAGAAAGCAGCATGTAGTCCACCAACTGACTGCAGGAGTAGCTCTTTCTCCAGTGTCACCTTTTTATACGGTGATATCCAGCTGATCGCAGGGGACATGGTGAGTGATGCCAGGTGACAACTTTGACTCTGTTCCAAGGAGCAAAGGCCCAGCCCTTCCTGAGGCATCCTCAGGTGTCACATAACTTGTGTCACTTGTTAAAAAAATTGAACTCCACTAGTAGTCTCTGTCCTTCTCCACCCATTCAGCATGGAAATGAGCTGCCTTAAAGTGAGAACAGCTTTTGAGTGGGAAGGGTCAAAGAATTGATGAAGACTTGATAGTGCAATTGCATAGACAAAATTTCTGTATTATTTTCCCAGGTAGGTTTGGGGGGGGACAGTTTAGCATTCCCTGGAGAGCTCAGAACTTGAGAGAATTAGAGCYCTCTATAGTCTCATGCTATTAAAGTTATGACTAGCCAACAAAGAGACATCATGTAGCACTTTTAATAAACTGTCACTGCAATTACTGGTTGTTAGGTGCTTATTCTGCTTATTGGTACAGGAAACATTTCCTCAGTAGTGATGTAAAGAAAAGCATCAAATCTGTGTTAGCTGGAAGGACAGTTTCCTTGCAGGCTTGTTTGGAGACTTCTGATGTGACAGGATGGGCTMATCTGTTACGTTGTACTTCTGAACCCAAAGGGGTTGTTTGAATAAGCTCACAGTCATCACATTTTCACGTGGTTTTTCGTAGCTATTTCTTCTGTYCAACTATCTCTTTTTTGGTTCAGAAAAGTGCTTCTGTATCCTAAAAACTTTGAAATGGGTGCAAACTCTTGCTGAATCGAATGTAAGAACTTACAAACACACTCCTCTGAATTAGACTTGTGAATCCCTGGTTTCAGCTGTCTGTGTCAAAGGAATTCCTAAGCCAGGGGATGGAGGCGTATCTTTGTGTTTAAGGGCCCATGTGGACTTGTCTTCCATGGATTTGTCTAATTGCATTTTGGCATCTCTGGTATCCTGTGGCAACGTATTCCATCCCTGAGCTCCCAGTGTGTGGAAAGATGCTTCCTTCTCTGCTTCTTCAGAAGCTTCTGCCCAGTAACAGAAAGGTTTGATGGGATTTTGCTTCAGAGGAGGAAGGTCAATACCTTGGAAGTATCAGAGGGGTTTGCCAGGGGCTGGACTGCTGCTCCCCTGGGCGATACAGGAAGGTGGGGGAAGCTAACAGCCACCCGAATGGCCAGAGCCATTTGAACCTTGGGCAGTCAGATGTGTGCTTGAGGTCAGAGAGCTAAGGGAGATTTTAAAAACACTGATGAAGGCTGATGGGTGTGAGACCAGTTTGTCKTCTTGGATATCTCTGATTTAAAGAAGGTTTGTGGCTTGTGGCTTCATGWCAAGAGGACAGTTTTGGAAGAGGAAGTCCTTTGTTTCTGCGTTGGTCCCTGWTGTAGTTCTGCAACGTCATCGGTTTCATTTCAATAGTGAAAGGAAGGTGACTATTTAGCTTTAGGGGAGGTGAATCATGTTCCTTTATCATACATGGTCATTCCTTTAATCCTCACCATTTGTGAGGACTGTGCCAAGCTCGTGTTAATATGGACACAGTTGATTTATTATCACCTGCTATCTTTCAAAGCTTTATTTTCTTCAGTACACCAAATGCTCAGGAGTCCTGTGAGGCCCGTGAATGTCTGTTAAAAGCCTGACCAAATATTTCTTATTTGGGTGACTAGTCKCACAGGCTGTGATGTGACTGTGAGAGCAGATACTGCTTACGCAAGTGAGAATTATTGAATTAGACTGCAGTCAGAATCTGCAAAATTTGACTGCTATCTTTGTATTTCCTCTTGTGTCACAAGAAGATCTTGCTGGTCAGTGGATATTTTGATCTCTGACATGTTAGGTTTGGTACCTCTTGTTCTCAGGACAGATTCCAGAGTTTTATCTTTAATTGAGCAGCTTTTGGAATGGAAAAGAGGAGGAACAAACAGGCCACTGACAYTTGTGCTGAGAACTCAGCCCAGGGGAAGTGGAATGATACAAAATGTGTGTTTTTTCTGAAACAGTTTTGAGTTTTGAAGGAAATACCTTCTGCTCYGCACCTCACTAGGAGCCAAACCAAATCCCTGGGTAAACCGTGAATAAAAACAGGCAGTTGCAAGATGATTGGGTGTCAAGAAATCCATCCTGTACAGGTCCTGAGAAAGGAAAACTGGGCTCCTGTGCTCATGTCCTCCAAAGGACTSTTGTTTGGCTGGTGAAAGCGCCCATCAGGGCCACCTTCTGACATGGTTTATGACAGGGGTTTATTATGACCACCTCTGTCATCTCCTTTGGCCTATTTCAATCCCCAAATTTCTGCTGACATTAAGGGAGTAGCCACATGCTGCTGCTCTCTACGCATCCTCTTCCAGGCCACTCACTCCAGCTCCAGGAGGTGTTACATTCCTCTGGGACTCTCATAAGGAGTAAGTCCCATGCCAGGAAATATCCCTCGTAGTATGTCTGCTCGTGGCTGCAAACAGGTTAATTTTGGGGGGAGGGYGGGGGCTTTTGTGTACTCTGATTTGCTTTTAATCCTACTTACTTCCCCCTTGATCTGTAAGCACAGCACATACCCTGAACTTAATGCATCAAAAGACCTCACCTTCCCCCATTGTTATRTTGCAGGAATAGCAGCATTTTACTCATGCGATCTCCACATGGGTGCAGCAGGAAGGTGTGACTGCAGGGCCCTGGGGTTAGGCTTAAGGACTCCACACATCCCTATTCAGCAGGAAATCCTCCCTCAGAAATGCCTGGGGTAAGTATATCCTCAGGGCAGGCTGCCCTGTACGGAAAGGTGTTCTGAACGGTGAGCATGGACTGAGATTTACCCTGAACAGAAACCTGGCACACCGCCTGCATACCCCGGTGTTCTCTGGGGCATCGTGGCAGGCAGCCTTTGAGCTGTCAGATATTAGGGCTGCAGTCTTCCTACATGAGGTCAAGGATATGAACTTTCTTCAAATGAGGAATCGGTCCCACACTTGACTCTGCAGGCACCGAGTTATCAGTGTCTCATGCATTACTTCAGGGCACAAACATGTTCTATAACTACAGCAATAAACCAGGGAGCTGTTATATTTTGAGTTGCATTAAGGTAAACTACATAGATTTTATTTGTTGCTTTCCTTCATGTTTAGTATTTGGTAGTGTGTTACCTCCTCCTTCTCTGTTGGTGAAAGGAATTTTTAAATTAAATCCRCAAATCTTGCCCTTTACAGCAATTTTCTGTTGCGGACAGGTATTTCTTYTGTTCTGTTTTGTTTTTTCTAGACTATCTTCTGTATTTTGCATATAGATGCATGTGAGAGGCTTGGAATAAAATACCTGTTTGTTTCCTCCTGCACATTAAAACTATCTGTATATATAAACATGAACCTGAGTTTAACCATCACATCCCTGAAACAGATCAGCATGCATTTTGTGTGGCAGCCTGCGTGTACCGAACTGATGCTCAGAGCTCCTTTCTTTCTGAGAGGAGTGCCTGTACCACCACGACCATCGCTGTTCTCGGTGGATGTTTGCAGCTAGTCCTGCCCGAATGTCACGGGGGCTCAGCAGGGCTGGGGGTATTTTCATGTCTTTCCTGCAGTGCACCCTGCCAGCTAAACAAATGCCTACGAGTCCATTGGTTATCTGGAAAGGGTGCTGCAGGGTGTGCCTGCGCCGCAGGTCCCGTTCTGTGCCCAGGCAGCACACACAGGTGAGTGCCACCCGCTTGCTTGCCCGTGGCTTTTGTATGGAAATGAAGACCAGTGACATCCTCACTGGTAGCAGCTCCTGAGGTGTGGGGCCCACAGCCACCCCGGGTGAGGGTCACTGGGCAATTCTGCAATGAGGARGAGGCCGGTAACAAATTATTGACTCTATTATCAGTGGCCTATTACAATTACTGCATTAGGGGGTCAGTTCTGGGATGTAGCTGGGAGGTAGTTGCTCTTAGGGCATGCAAATATGAAAGTATGGCCACTCCGCTTCATAGGAGTCAGGCCCTCTTATCCAGTGAGTGGGAAGGGAGTGTAATGGGATGGGGATTACACCCGATAGCGTATCTACTCAGGGCTTAACTGAAACTTGGTATTAAAACTGGTAGCAAAGCCAAATCACCCTTCAGGTGATGTCCTCGTGTGGATATGCTGCGGTAAAACAAGACCACTTGAAATTCTCACTTTGCCCTAAGCTGGCACARTCTTTCTCATCCAGTCTAATCCTTTATCTCTAGGATTTAGCCACCACCATACATCTGAGAGGGATTGTGTCAAACAACGGGCTGGAAGTCTCAGTGAGAGAGGGAGAGTTACAGTGTGTCACAGACCATCTGATGGGATCAGGGAGCTGAAAGGAAGGTGAGTATAAACGACAGCCCAGTTGGGGTTAATTTTTGCTTATTTATTTCTCAAGAATGAATGACCTGGGAAGAATGTTTTCCAGAAGCACCTCATTGCTGAGATATTTTGTTATGCTTCATCTCCCAAAGCTTTGTCAGCCTCACTGCTGCTATGCCATCTATCTGCCTTGCTGCTTTTTATTGATAACAAGACAATACTGTGACAAAATGGTCCTCCTTTGTGAGCTTTTTGTGGTGACAGTGAAACTGGTTAAAAAAATAAAGGATCTGCCTCTCATTGTCATTTACTTTTATATGAATCTGGCCTCACTTCAGTGRCTTTGAAGTTGTCTTCCTGCAGTGTGGCCTGTAGCAGAATCTGTCGCACCCCCTTCGTTTCCTCCTTCCTATTAAGCTAGATTCCCCAACTGTTTTCTGCAGTACTGTTGTCACACGTAGCCCAGGGTCTCAGCARCATCAATGCGTTAACCTGCAGTTTCCTTCGGAGGCTCTCTCCATTTTGGATTTGTCTCCTGGCGTGTTAATCTTCTCACACTTCAAATGTAATTCTGTGCCTAAAGGTGAGCTCAGTTTCCTGATGTACCTTAGCACGTGAAGGAATCTCAGTGAACCATGACACAAAAGAGCATTAAGTGGCTTCAGAATTACTGTGCTGCTGTGATGACATTTGGGTTTCATGTCCTTGCCCATCTGAGGAATGCTCTAAATCGCTTCAGGAGTAAACAAGACCGCAGAACAGGCCATTTCTGTTCACTGGTGCTTAACTGTGGAGGTGAAAATCTCCAGATGTAGCAGCTGGAAGTGAAAAAAGCAACTGTTTTTAGAGAGCATGGTCACAGGCACTTAAGGGATACTTTTGGATGGATAAATCTAATTACTTGCCACCACTGTCTAATTGCCCTCAGCACAGAGATGCTAGAAGCTGATGTTGGCTCATGTCATTGCTTGTTGGTCTACCTGCAGCATAACATACCCTTATTCTGGGATCCTCTGTGTTTCACTCCGAGCAAGAGGAATATCCCTAGTGATGGAGCTGAGTTTTGCATTTGTCTATATTTATTCTTTTTCAGTCTTGTCTCTTGATAGCTCTTGGACCCACAGCATCCCAACAAGGCATATCTTGGTGCTCTGACTTTTGTTCCAGGCAAAGTGTGAGCAATGGTCGGGAGAGGCCTTTSCTAGCTTTAAAGGCCTGTAACCATTGCACAAATCTTTTTTTTTTTCAGTACTGCAGAAACAATTTTTGGCATTTCTTGGTCTTAAGGCTTGCTGCTGTTCACAGATTATGAAACTAGAGCAAATCAAAATTCACCTTGCATTTGAGTGAGACCCATGTATTCCTCTTTGGTCTTACATCAAACTCCTCAACATCAGCTGGAGCAAAGCCTAGCTCTTCCTTCTCCAAAAAGATAGTGTATTATATTGTACAGAGAGGCTCTCCACAAAGGACTGTGATGCCCAGGTCAGAGCCTTCTGCCCAGGTCAGAGCTTTCTGCCCAGGCTGTGGGGAACAGTGACCGTGCAGTCCACATCTTGCAGAACGTGATGTTTCCAAATGATGTTCACTTAAAGTTAGCAGATAAAATGGCCGAAATGGCCAAATCCCACATCATAACCCCATTGAATTTATGTAATTAGAATCATAGAATCGTTAAGGTTGGAAAAGTTCTCTAAGATCATCAAGTCCAACCATCGACCCAACACCACCATGCCCACTAAACCATGTCCCAAAGAGCCACATCCACACGTTTTTTAAACACCTCCAG